>MU182516.1:319285-333276 GCA_016904865.1 Pissodes strobi | reverse complement strand
GAGTGCAATAATTCTGTTTCGGTATTGTGGATAAAACTCCGTTTTAGAACTCAAACACTAAATAAGAAATTGTTATATTATTTCTAAATATAAACTGTATGTTCTAATATGGCGAACATTACATTCATTTGGACCCGTTGCTTTATAGATTTTCTTAAACTGTTCGCAACAAGCATAATGACATTGGAAACTTACTGATTCTTGTGGCGTTGGAAAACGTGAGATCGCTTGCATTTTGTGCAAGCCCACGTACCTCGATATCGCATCATATCGAAATAGACAAGGTCATTTGCAAAGTTAGTAAATTTGGGACATATTAAATAAGGTAATAAGAGAATCAAATGACCAGTAAAATCCGGGCAGAAATGGCTACTATCGAGATTCGCAGATTTAATTTTAACATCATAAATAACGTAACTTAATAATTTGTGAGGACATGGAATGAAAAATTTTATGGATTTGGAAAATAATGAGATATTTATTAGCTAATTAATAGATCGATCAAAACGGCAATTGAAAGGCAAATTCGAGCTAGTATTAGGAAACTAATATAATTTTATACGTAAAATACGGCTGATATAGTTCGTATTTTGCAATGGATAATTTATTGCTGTAAGGCACATAGACATGGGCGAGTATCACTTTCACGCAGTTTCACTTACTCATTTTGCGGCATTGCCCAAGAATAATGCAAACGAATGTGGATTGTGTGTATTTCAGTTTTTTTCTAATTGTTAGTTGTATAAATTTGTACCACGCCAGGTTGAATAAAATCAAAGAACTAAAAGAAACAATATAATAACTTAATATTTATATATTCGATTACTTCTAAAAAAAAGAGAAAATAATTATCGGAACTCTAAATTTAAATATTTTAGTAATTAAGAATTAATTTTTTTTATTAAGTAAATTCTTATCGAGAGACAAGCTTGAATTGAAAATAAACTCAGAAACCTAACACATATATATTAGGGTAAGTGCATGCTATTTCAGATAGGAATATTTTATAGAACGTAGGTTCACACTATGTAAGGAACTTCCAGAAAGTTAGAGAAAGTAGGAATAATCTGTTAGAGTAGGCAAATGAAAAACAAGAAGAATGAGGTTGAACGCAAGAGCTCTGCAAATGTCTGTTTTGATCAACCAAATGTTGCGAAAGTTCGCAAACAATAACAAAATTAGGTTTTACGTCATCAATAGAAGCCAGTAAAATTTCCAAATAGACAACCTCACAAACAAAGAAATTTTATTATTTCCCCTAACTTCTATTATTTAATTTAGCTTTCTAAATTTTTTAGTTTTTTGGTTAAAACGTTCTCAATTTCGATCCTTTGCTTCTTTAGTTCTCATTTTCATGTTTTATTTTAAAATCTTTTACAGTACAGTAACATGCTCGAAACACGATTTATTAATTATTTTACCCTGTGACAATATATTCAAGTCAAATTCTTGATCGGCATTGGCGCCAGACGAAATGTTGAGAGATTTGATTGAAATAGGAAGAGATAGGAAGAGAGACAAACTCGGCAGATACTCAGTAATGTAAATAATTAATATATATTATCACTAACCAGAAATCTTGATCGGAGTTAGACTTAGGTACATCGTCGAAGATGTGGGAGAAATAGGAAAAAAATATGAAAGTAATATAAATGGTAAACACGTGTATAAATAAAAGACTCCAAAAAGACCGGTCTGCAATAAAAGCGAAGGAGTCTCTTATATGAAAATTGCAAACAATGTTCGCTAATGGCAGGATATTCTTTAGAGTAATACCCGTCTAGGC
Source organism: Pissodes strobi (assembly GCA_016904865.1). Taxonomy (NCBI): domain Eukaryota; kingdom Metazoa; phylum Arthropoda; class Insecta; order Coleoptera; family Curculionidae; genus Pissodes; species Pissodes strobi. The sequence continues at coordinate 331,490 of MU182516.1, read as the reverse complement.
TAAAGGCCGTTGATCAGAGTTTGGCAATAAAATAAAGAAAATACGAACGCTAGAGCCGGTAATTCGTGAAGAGCAGGTATTGTAATATTAAAAAGATGGTAAAACGAGTGTATCGGCGTATAAACAAACAAAATATATTACAATAAATAAATATACAAGAAAAAGAGAGAAGATAGGTTTAAATAAGTTCTTTCAAACTAAGAAAGTATACGACCTAAACCAAAATATATTTTTTACATGACAATTAAACGATCATAATTACTTAGACTTCGAAAGAAAAAAAAAACACATTAAATGTTATAAAATAATAAGATATTATACAAGTGACTGCTACATAAAATACAACCAATTAAACTTTTAAATATAAAACAAAACTGTTTAAGGACTTTACGTGTAGTTCATTTTATAAAATGGTTGGTAACTTTATTAAATATAAAATAAATATATAGATAACATTTTATTTCTTAATAAGGCACATTATTAGCACAACTACTGAAGAATAAAAACACATCAAAGTACTGCTGTTATTAAAGCTAAACGGATTTTATTACCAGATATTTTTTTCTTTTAATTATAATTAATACTAGTAGGTAATTCAAAATACCTTTAGATGCCTTTAGCAACTTGATATTTATTTAAAAATAAAATATTCTTCAATCAGGTTTCAGGCGTCCTGCTTTTTGAAGCTAAAACTCATTTTCTTATTCAGAAATATTAAGAATATTTTGATATCTTAATTTCTGGCGATTCTTCGGTAAATTGCCAGTAAATAATTTCTAAAATAATATGTTCCTTTGGGGCATACATTTTGCAAATTACTTCCCTTAAACAATGCAGAGTTTTCTTCGTAATTCGAGTTTTGCCCCGGGAAACGTTTCCAGACATATCCCTTCTAAATTCGAAATCAGTTCCTCTGTTTGGATCTTCTAGGTTATATAATGTGCTTTCTGGAACTTTTAGGGCTTCTGACGCTTTTCAAATTGCCTTAAAAATCATTTTGAAAATAACTTACTACATTAAGCATAAGTCTTTTTGGATTTATCGAAATCTCGAATTTTGTTAGTGTATTTTGGCGTTATTAATGATATTAATAATAGACATCAAACTTTTTACGTAACATCTAATTAGTAATCGACGTTCATTTTTGTTGGAAATTTTTTGTTTCACCTGATTAGTGATTGATAAATATGGATGAAGTTATTCCAAATCCAAATAGATATTAAAATTACCATAATTAAGTCTTGCAGTGCTATTTCAACTATTTATACACATTATGCTAAAACGTTCTGATTATACGGTTTTTTCTGTATTATCGATTTCAGGAAAATATCATATCTAGTTAAACACTAATTATGGCTCAAATATACAGGGAAGGAAAAAGTACAGTCACATCTATAAAAAAGTATTTCAACACACATTAAACTAATTCATAATTTTCTTTGGCGGATATTTACAACAGAAGCTTTTCAATTTTTAAAAATGATCAAAATTTTGAGAGTGATTATCAGTTTTCTTCCAGGTTTTTCCCAGTTTCCTTTTTCCTAGTTTCCAGGTTAGTAGACATCCTGGTTAGACCATACAGTGCACGTCTAAAGTTTCCCTCCTCCGTGTTAATTACTGAACCAACTGGTATATCATCACGAAATTTGGAGCAATTAACTAAGAGAAAATATCCACTTTTAGACATGAAATTGAAAGCTGAAAATTATTGAAATATACTTTTATTTGTCCTTATATAACTTCATGACACCCATTTTTGAATAAAGGCAAACAAAAACAATAAAATTAATATCACAAATTATAACAATTTTAGCAACAAAACTGTAAACAGTTTTTGACAGTGACAACACCGTCATAATATGATGAACTATTTAAGAAAACTAGATCTTAGAAATGATGTGTGCCACTCGACTCCTCATTCCATTTTGAATTTATCCCTTGCTTCCAAATTTCTTGAAATACCAAGTGGTTCAGAGTTAAGGGGTGGGGGGAGAGACTTTAAATGTGTACTATAGAATTAAATTACTCGATACCTATGGATCGAGACTGATGGCTTATATTCTTAACTCAATATTTCTTCTGGTACTTGAATCATATTCCCTATAATTTTAAGCAATCTCATATCATATCAAATGAAGGGCACTCTATTTTGAAATATCCTGGACCCTGACGTGTAATTCAAATGTCCTCGAGACATAATGCTTTGTTTGTGGCATTTTAATTTTAATCTTATCCCTTTATTAGGTGGTCCCCGATTTTTTTGACGTAATTTATTGGGTGATGTAACCATATGGTTAAGTTGACTTCAAGCACCTATTTTGTACCTTCCCCATAGTTATAGGGGTTGCATTCAACGTTACCGTATGGTTTCAAGTGAGGTTTGGAGGAGAGATCTGGAAACGGTGCTTGCGCGACCAGTTTGTCAATTTTATTTTTAGAAGAGTTTAGACGTGTACCGGCGTAACTGTTGAACTAGGTGAGACGTGTGCATAATAGTGGCTGGTGTAGAGCATAAAATTTGAACAGAATTATGGTGCTAAGAAAGCTGATTTAGTATCCTTTCAAGAATTATGGTGGTTCTTGTGTTTGTGTTAGAACATATACCAGGTAATATATCGCTACATTTATTGTTGACTAGGTATATGTAGGTTTGGTAGAGACCAATGATAAAAATTTGTGTACCTATTTGGTTACATTGCCCCTAAAATATAGGGTTTTTTTAGATTTTGCCGTCAATTCTAAGTATTGACGAATTTGATGCTGTGGCACCTAATTCTTTTTATAGGACAAGATGCCTCCACCACCTCAAACTTCAGATGCAATCCACAGGAGAAGCCGGATGTTGAAGAAGTACCTGACCCTTTCTCTTCGAAAGATGCTTAAAACATGCCTAAAATAACATTTAGCTGGCTCAAGGAAGATTTACCAAAAACGACTAGGGATACCAATACCACAAATGAGGCTAAAAGTTTTATTGCCGGCTATATTTAAGATTATCAGGGTGCTGGCACTTTTCGGGAACTCCATGGTACCCTAAACGAACTATCCCAACAAGAACGTGAGATGCGTATAGGAGCAGGAATTGCCATAACGGTAGCAAATTTATTACATGATCCTAGTAAGGCAACCTTACATGAGCGTAGTGATATGGTATCGGGCCTTGGAACCACTTTTTAATCCGGGCCCTCTCTTCAGCTGGTATAAAAAATAGTGGAGAGAGAAAGGGTTGTTGTTGAGGGGTAATAAAGTGTCGTAATTATGAACATTTGTTAGTATATATAGATATGTCAAAAAATGACGACAACATTTTTTTAGAAAAAAATGGCGTTCGATCACTGTTTATTTTTATAAATAAACAATTTAACCACCAGTAATTTACACGCAATAAACCTACGTTTTTGGCCGCCAGTATGACGTCATTACAAATGTCTATAAACTCGACTTTAGCCAGCTTCAGTCGTCTGCTAAAAATTGCACGATGCGAAATATCTTCTCAAGTATAAAGCTCTATTTTGGTCTTCCACAATACCTTTTTAATCCAGTCATATTAGGCCGGAAAAAGCAGCATCTGCTAAAAAATGCAAGTGAGCTTAAATTTTGTTTACACCTTTATTTTGACTTTGGAAGCAACGTCTGAAAAGTCCCCATCAATATCGCGCTTGCGTTTTTAGTTATTTAAGGTGAAAGGTCATAAAACTCTTATTTTCTTAAATATCTCGCTTTCCGTAAATCGTAGGACTTTTTGGGTAATTACAAAAAATAAAGATCAGGGAGTTCTGTACAAAAAAGGTTATATAAGTTTTTTCCGTAAAACCAACGATTCATTAAATAACATGGCTAAATTATGCTGCAAGGAGCACAACGCAGTATGTCTCTATATAAAAGATTACGTGATGCCGCAGTTAACTGTAAATACATTTAAAATACAATACGATGTATCGAAACGCGAAGTTAGCTATTGTTAAAATACTGCCCGATGTCATAATAACTATTTACCACCACTTTATTTAACATTGAGTTTAAACTGTCGTCGCTCGTCTGCTGAGAGTTCCTTGTATAGTCCTCCGCTTCCGCTTGCCGCTGGTTTCAGTTTAAGTTCTTAGCTTAAATCTAGTTGGGAAGAAGTATACGGACATTTCGGCTTGGAATTTCTAAATTAGCCGTCGCGATGGACGAGTGCTGTTTTATTTGCAGTCAATCGCTCTTTAAAGTTACAGTGATTGTAAAACGAGGTATAGACGCTTTGAAGTGCGAAAAGGGAAAATGAATATACAGAACGTTTAAGGGGTACATATTCGGTGACGGTACATAAAAGCTGTCGCAAGGAATATACTCGCAAGAGTATCGTTGTGGCATTTCAAAGGCGACGAGTTGAAGAAGCTCGCGGTACATCCCAGTGTTCTCCTCGCAAAGTACGCTCTAGCTTGGCATCCTTTAGTTTTCAAACCTTGTTTTTTTTCTAGTGAAGAAGCCAACAAGGACGCACAGATAAAGAAACCTAAGAAGTATCGACGTATAATTAGACAAGTCAGTACACTTCAGCCATTGCTTCCAAAGTTAAAATGAAGGTGTAAACAAAATTTAAGCTCACTTGCATTTTTTTAGCAGATGCTGCTTTTTCCGGCCTAATATGACTGGAGTACCTACTGCCGCAGCTACATGTCAACATCTAAGTCGAGTGTATTATCAAGTACAGAGTTGGCTTGGTAATTATTTAAATCCTGAACAATGGGGATGGACAATAAATAATAATATTTCGGAGTCCAGTAGGACTTTATTGCCACCTGCACCAGATGTACTTTTAAATACTATTTTTTGCAACTGTACTAAAGGATGTAACACAAATTGCGGGTACAGAAAAGTTGGACTGTCCTGTTCAATACTTTGCGGCCATTGTCACGGTCAGTCATGTCTCAACGCAAATGTCAATTGCGTTAAGAAACCATTCAGAATGAAGAAGATAATCAGTTTGATCCTGTTGACCTATTGACATAAAACATAACAGGAGAAGAAGAAAATGTTGGGGAAGACGACGAAAATCTGGAAGAGGGGACAAAGGACGACAACTTGGATGAGATAACAGAGGGAAGACGTGGAAGAGAGGATAGATGACGAGAATGAAGATGAGCTGTAGAAGTTACAAAATCAAGCAAAATCATGGATTAGGCCTACTGGGGAAACCATGTAAAAAAACGCCTTGCATTCTGCCTCTGGGGTCGTGTGGAAACGTATGTACCTCTACCCTGTGTTTTCCTGTCGTATAGTGTGAAAAAAGTTAGTTTTACGTAAAATATATATATAACACTTTTTGAAGAGAATTTTTTAATCTCCATTTTTTTTAATAGCCGAAAAAGTCATAGGGCATACAGGAAACATATTTGCGAAAAACCAATTTGTTTGATATTTGACCTTGAATAACTTGAAACGCAAACAAGATATCGCTGGGGACTTTTGACACATTATTAGTATAATAAAAGTAAAGGTGTATGCCAAATTTCAGCTCACTTGGATTTTTTTCGCAGATAAATTCTTATATGACTGGAGTATTTCGAGTTATTAGCTATTATCAACTTCTTTGACCTTTATCCTTAACGTACTCTTGTATGCGCCAATAAATTATACTGCGCCATTAAAAAATAAAGAATAGTAGGAAATAAAGCACTTACATAAAAAAGGAAATATATGATTAATAAGTGAAGGCAATAATAATATGTTCTATTTAAAATATTAATAGGATTAGGTTCACGTTAGCATAAAGGCGAGGGGGATTTCAGTAGTGAATTTTTGTACACTAAAATAGCACTTTTGACAGAAATTACCACACATTACCAGTTATTACCTCCAAATATGACCACTCGTTTTCCTCTGTTACCCCTAATTACCTCAAGAATTACCACTCAATAGCACTTAAATTGCCACTACTTTGCACGCATTTCCACTAATTACCACTTAAGTTACCACTAAAATTCCCACTAAATACCACGAATAAAAGTTAGTTTCAAATTAGGCACTTGATTTAAATTAAATATGTAGCATGTTGCTACGTAGGTAATAATAACGCGATGTAATTATATACACCACATTTTAGGACTTAAAAGAATATGATTGTGTAAGAGCTGTATAGGAATTATTTGAAGTATTATTTAAGCGATCTTGGTTCTAATAAATATGTAACGATAGGCAAGGAAAGAAATCTTTTTAAATATGCTATTTTATTATTCTTCCAAACATATAATAAATAACCTTTTTTCAAAATATTCCGCTACAGAAAAATCGTACGACCTTCTCGATACTAAAATCGAACTCGGCATACCCAAAACCCCCCCTCCTAGAGTGCTCGAATTGAAAAAGATCATCTACCTACGACATTTTAATTTTTCGATTTTTTTTTAAATGAAATGTTTTCGTTTTTATCTCGGAAAGGATTAAAGAGACTCAGTTACATGTTACCAACATAAAATTAAATTTTTCAAAATTACACACAGAGTGGCAAAAAAAATTATATTAACAAAATATCCTTTTGTCCAAATATTTCGGTACAGAAAAATCGCACAACCTTTTCGATGCAAAAATAAAACTACGCGCACCCAAAAACTCCTGCTAAAGTATTCGAATCGAAAGCGATCATCCATCTATGAAATTTAATATTTCGTGACCAAATCTGAAGAAAAATGCTAATTTTTGAGACGAAAATATACGAATATAATAGAGAAGCATTTTGATCAACCCTATGGGACGACGCAGATACTGCCGTACACTAATTTAAGATATGTCTTTCCGTTACCGAGAAAATTTAAAAATGAAATATAGAAACCACGGTTGGTCAAAAAAAAAACGAAATGTCGTACGATCAAACGAAATACGGCACCTTAACGTACCCCGTCAAACCCATCTTTTTGCCATTTATGGTTTAGTTTTAAGGCTTACGGTTTTTAAATTACAGCCGATTTAATGAAAATCTCGATTTTTTAAATAACGTAAATTTTTTGGAATTTCTTTTTTTATTTTTTTTCTCAGACTGCTAAAAATATCTCCGTTATTCAACGTCGGAGAAAAAATTTTATAAGAAACTTTTTATTCCAAATTAGGAGGGTTATAATTTGTATCCAAAACTTCGATAATAAGATATTCGCGAAAAATATCCATAAACGACCTTTTTTTTTGGAAAAAATGATTCTAATTACGACTCAAGTACGGGTTAAACGCCGTTAAAATACGTATTTTTAATAGTAAGCATAAACGTGACCTTAAAAGCTTTAATATCAGCAGGAAAAACTGCTGACCGCTGCAACCTTCAACGGTTTAGCGATGATGTTATTGATATTACATTATTGCAAGGTAGCCACTTCTCAGGCAATAGAAATAGTCCTAGGAAAATGAATGCTGGGTCGCTCAGAAACATAGTTTAGTTAAGAATCATTTCCATAGTTTAGTTAAAACTCAATTACTTTCTCTAAAACAGTGCAAATTCGAAGGCATAGCATGATTTTAATATTACAAAACTACGAATTATCACTCCAAAACGCACTTAAAATACTAAAATTTACCAAAAATTACCACTAATTACCGGTAATTACCACTAATTTTCGGAAGTAATTGCACAAGTGCATCAAAATTACCGATAATTTTGCATGACAGCGTGTTGTCTAAAAACTGCATGAGTTTATTTTCATATTTTGAAGAAAGAGCTCGACACCGAAGGTGGAGGGCCTCTCTTTCCAAAATATGAAAATGACCCAATGCAGTTTTTATGAGACAACACGCTCGAATGCAAAATTATCTGGTTATTTTGATGCACGAGTGTAATTCGAGGGAATATTTTCCGAACAAGGAAATGGTTTTAAAAAATAAATTTTTATTCTTATTTTAATACAAAAACGCACATGTAACTATAAACAAAATAAAGAGACGCAAAAGACGATTTTTTAAAATCCGAAACGAGACATTTTTAATGATATACACTCACGGACAAAAATATTGCATATTTCCTAATTAAATGTTATAACCAAAATCAGGCTATTTCACTAATTGCTTAATGAATCTGTGTAAATCTTCAATATGTAATTTATTTAATTATTTATACCGTAAAACAGTCCAATGTAACAGATTTAGCAACAAAAATCACAATAGTTTTAAAGAAAAAAAAATAAAAACTTAAAAAAAATATGCAATATTTTTGTCCGTGAGTATATTTTGACTTTACTTTGACGTTATTTATAAATTGTCGCTGTCATCGTAAGTTTATAATGGAATTACCATAGATACGTACGATGCATTTATCGCCGTGCTCTTTCGATTGCTAACACAAATGCACCAAAATTACCGATAATTTTGCATGACAGCGTGTTGTCTAAAAACTGCATGAGTTAGGTGGAGGGCTCTTTTTGCAAAATATGAAAATGGCCGAATGCAGTTTTTCTAAGACAACACGCTCGAATGCAATATTTTCTGGTTATTTTGATGCACGAGTGTAATTGGGGGGAAATTTCCCGAAGTATGACATGGTTTTAAAAAAATATTTTTATTATTTTTTTAATACAAAAACGTACATGTATCTGCAAACAAAGTACAAAGATGCAAAAATACAATTTTTTTTTTAAATCAGAAACGAGACATTTTTAATGATATATTTTGACTTTACTTTGACGTTATTTATAAATTGCCGCTCTCAAATTTTCAATGGAATTACGATGCAATTATCGCTTTGCTCTTTCGGTTTCTACAGTGCAATAATTATCGCTGTAATTTTCCGAGAATTGCACTACTCTAATGCACATATAGAAAAGATCTTTTCATCTAAAAACAGCGAGGAGTTCAGATCATTCCTCTCCTTATGAAGAAATAAATATTTATTTTGAAATATTTTTCCTCGCCATAAGAACATGTGAAGTTCAGATTGGGATTTAAAATATCTCATGATATGTATTCATAATGAAATTTTAACGTCAAAATTAAGTAAGAGGTGCTTGATCTGAGCATCTACATTTCAAATACCATGTTTTTTAAAGTGAGAACCCCCATTTCTCGTTTCGAGATCCGACGACTTCGAGGAAAAATTATTTGTTTTCATTTCTAACTCAAACATGTGTTTCTTCTGAGAGAATATTCTTTTGTTTGGAGGATGATTGCTCTCAGTTTAAGAAAGTGGTGTGTAGAAATCTGGTACGTTATATCTTTGTCTATTCAATTGAATTGACGAGCCCAAAAGACTGCTATGAATGCGTTGTGAATCGGCAGTTTGTCGTGTATTTTGTTAATTTTTTATTTGTCTTGCGGCGTGCTCTGCTGTGTACAATACCTACAACGTGTTCCCGTGAGGGATTTATATGTGTTTTCTTTTGTGGACTCTATAAAAGGTAAGATTTTTTTATATTTAACAAAAACCCTGTTCGTAGGCCTTCAAATTCGGTGCTGATGTGATGTGATATAAATCTTAAGATTTTCATGGCTCGCATCACTGCATATTTTCGACCTTTGACTCCATTTTGTTTACCTAAATGCGTTTCACAAAGCTGCAAAATTTCAGTGCAAGATTGAAGTTTTTCGAATGGTTTTTGAAACAGTTTGGGTATTTAAATATACTACTAAACAGAACTAATCATATTTCTGTGTGTTTCAAAATTATTCAGACAAGAAAAGCACAAATAAGAAAAAAGTTTAACATGAATGATGTGAACTGAATATGCTTTCTTCTACTTTTTACCTATTTTTCAGTAAACATTGATAACAAATCTTAATATGGAAGGCCTGTTGAGATCTTGTGGAATCCCCGACAACTTCATTGAAAAGTTTTCAGGGAATTTGCTGATTAGTTTTATTTCTATTTTCTTAGTATGCATAAGATGGCGCCAATTTTAAGTCTCCATTAAAATGTCTTGGAAAGTATGAAGCTTTGAAATAATAGTTGTGATATGTACTATGAACATGGGTTTATTTTTGACCCTCCCTGTATTTTTAAAACAAATCAATAGCCATTTACTGTTTTTTTCTCCTGAATTCAAAAATTGAACCAAAAAAAAACATTTGAACCAAAAACAAGGACCCTGTGTATTATTACGCTTTTGGATTATCTAGAGAAAACTGGACACATTTTGTCTATATTATTCTATACTTATCTTTAGCTATTAACGAAATATTGACAGTTGAAAGTCGGGCATTTTGGCAATTTGAAATTTTTAGATATACAGCAATTTTCTTTCTTTTGATATTCTAATATTTTTTTCTGAAGTTTAGATAAAGGCTTAGTTTTACAACTTTTTTATAAAATTTTTTTAACAATTTTAGATATATTTTTTTAAATATAGCAGTCTGTCCTCAAAATTTCGTTAGGATTTCATGTATACAGGCTGATCAGCTCTACATCGATTTACTTAAATATTTTTTTTCTCATGAATTTAGAACAAACACTTTTAAGATATGGCCGAGACCCATCGTTATTCGTTAGCTGAACACCCTGTATATATCTAAGTATTTATTTTAATACTGAAGACAAGACATATTTTTCAGAACATGGGTTTAATATGGACAATTTAAGACTCTTGAGTAATAAACCTAGTGTGACAGCAGAATTGATTCCAAAGTTGAGTCTACAATTAATATTTGAAGACAATGTCAATGGTTTATTAGTAAAGTGAGTAGAAAATAAGAAAATATTTATGTTTACAATATATGCCATGCATGATTTGAAGTGGCTTATTTGTATAATTTCATTAGTTTGTAGAATAAAGTTTTTATTTTCTATGAATGTTTTTTATTTAAAATAATTTCAACCTAGACTTGAAATGAGGAAATGCATTCTCAATAGAATTATATATTTATCTTAATAAAATAATTTGAGATCCACGGGTTGAGAAAAAAAAAGTCTCATATCGATATATCATGGTATCACATCAAAGCAAGCCGCATTCAGATATGTAACCATATCCTCTCAAATTTAGATACTGATATTTAGAACTACAATAGTATGTTCATGTAATGAACAAACGGAGCATTCTTGTAAAGAAATAGATCTCTCAAAAAGAGAATATTATCTGGAAATGAGAAACTGCTTATCTCGGATTAATGAGAGAGCTTTCTTACGTAAAGAAATAAATGTCTGAAGGAAAGAGCATAATATTTAAAACTAAGCAACTAGTTCTCCCAATTCAAAATCTACGATTTATTGCTTGCTTGTTTTGGTCTTATATCAAAAATCGGCCTACTTTTTATTGATGTAATTCTGTTCTTGAAATGATGTCGAGGAAAATTGGTTGGAAGTTATTGAATTGATCAATTGTAGATATATATTTTTTTTATTTGAATCCGCTGAGGTGAAGAAATACTTCTCTCGACACAAAGTAATATTCTTTTGCCACATATGAAAGTCAATATGCTCTTGGAATGACGTCAATTCCCTCAGTTTGAGAACTCGTTTCTATGTGTGTGGGATTTTTTATACATGAGGGAAATATTCGCTCTAATTTTCCGATAATTCCACTCCTCTAATGGGATATTTTATACATGAGAGAAATATTCCTTCAAATTTCCACTAATTACCACGACTGTGTGCACTATATTTCCACCATAAACTTCGCTTCGCATAAAGGATTATGATTGCCGCATATGCCACATGGTGTAGAAAATGTGTGGCAAAACAATATTCTAATGTGATTATGTAAGTAATAATAACAATAACTAAATTAAAAATATTCCTACTGCAAATATATTTAAAAATATATATATTCACTTATCCTTGAAGCAATAAGACTAGGTAGGTACATTTAATTTAAGTTGAAACAATCCGTGCTGAAAGTATGTACAAAACCAACACTCGTCTAGGTACATTTAATTTCAATTTAACTTGTTTAATGACAAATTTCAATAATAATAATTTCAGGAAGTTTCGCAACTAACTCATATTTCGCCCGACTAAGTTTAAATTAGTTTTCCCAATTGATTTGTTGAGCTTTAAAATTTAATTAAAGTGGTCTAAGGTGAACTAATAGCACACATTCGTTTTGCTCATATTTAAATGTACATTCACGTACTAAGTTAGATTAAAATGGCTAACCAGAGGTCTGGACAGTTTAGATGCTGTCCAATATTGACATGAGTGGGTTAACTGAGACTTAGACACACAGTAATTATTATTGTTTTCCGTAATGAACGGAATTTAAAAAGTGTCACTATTAAAATGATTAAGGTAATATAGCAAAGAAACAACTAC
>MU182516.1:307791-318885 GCA_016904865.1 Pissodes strobi | reverse complement strand
AATTTGGGACACCCTGTACAGTTGATAAGTTATATTGAGGTTTACGCTAAGTTCCCCAATTACAACTAGACTATTTTAAATAATTAGAATAAATTAAAAAACCTTGCATGTAAGCCGAGGACTTATTAAATTCATATTTATGCAGCTTTTCAGTAAGGCACAACACGTTGCTCAACCGAGAGAAATAGAGTTAGGAAGTGATTCATGGATAGAAAAGATAGAAGATCTAAGATCCGGAATAAGGTATATAGACGAAGGCCTTGTAATATTTGCGTACGAATAGCACTCGATCAAAAAATTCGTCTTGTCGTGGGCATAGAAAAATAATACGTTCAGGCCGAGGGCTTTGCAATATAAAAAATTCTTATTATTATTCTTATTATAAATTATTAAATGGTTAAGCCTTTGGTGAGTTGGTTAGATTGAGTTAGATAGTGCATAAGCCGAAGGCCTTATAATTCGCATACAAATAACACTCAGTCGTCAAATTCTTACCGAGGGCATAGACAAATAATATGATTAGGCCGAGGGCTTCGCAATACATACATTCTTAATATTATTTTTATTATAAATTATTAATTGATTAAGCTTAGGGTCGAGGACCTAACTATTCGACTTCCCTTTAAAGAGTTAGTTAGATTGAGTTAGATAGTGCATAGGCCGAGGGCCTTACAATTTGCATACAAATAGCACTTAAACGAAAAATTGTGCCGAGGAGGGCATAGGAAAAAGATAAGTCTAGGCTGAGGGCTTCGCAATACAAAATATTCTTAATATTCTTTTTATTATAAATTATTAATTGATTAAGCCTAGGGTCGAGGACCTAACTATTCGACTTCCCCACAAAGAATTGGTTATATGGAGTTAGATGGTGCATATGACGAGGGCCTATAATTTGCATACAAATAGCATTCAATCGAAAAGTTCTTGCCGAGGGCAGAGAAAAAGAATATGTTTAGGTCGAGGGCTTCGCAATACAAAACATTCTTAATTTTATTTGTGTTATAAATTATTAATTGATTAGCTTAAGGTCGAAGACCTAACTATTCGACCTCCCTGCAAATAGTTAGTTGGATTGAGTTACATAGTGCATAGGTCGAGGGCCTTATAATTTGCACTCCGTCGAAAAATTCAGATTGAGTTAGATAGCGCATAGGCCGAGGGCCTTATAATTTGCATGCAAATAGCACTCAATCGAAAAATTCTTGCCGAGGGCATAGGAAAAGAATAGGTTTAGGCCGAGGGCTTCGCAATACAAAACATTCTTAATATTATTTTTATTTCAATTATTATTAATTAATTAAGCCTAGGGTCGAGAACCTAACTATTCGACTTCCCTACCAAGAGTTAGTTAGATTGAGTTAGATAGTGCATAGGTCGAGGGCCTGATAATTTGCACTCAATCGAAAAATTCAGATTGAGTTAGATAGTGCATAGGCCAAGGGCCTTATAATTTGCATACAAATAGCACTCAGTCGAAAATTTCTTGCCGAGGGCATAGAAAAAGGATAGGTCTAGGCCGAGGGCTTCGCAATAAAAAACATTCTTAATATTATTTTTATTATAACTTATTAATTGATTAACCCTATAGGGTCGAGGACCTACCTATTCGACTTCTCCACTAAAAGTTGGCTATTGACTTACTAAGAAGTGATCGTTTATTATGCCAACTCCAAACTTGTCACTGCCAAATGATACCACTTACAATACACTTGTGTGTATAATATGTCCCCTGTTTATGCAGCAATAATCAATTCCAATAGGGACAAAAAGCAGTATATATTTCTAATATGGTCGTGGACCTATTTAATTGAAATTGACTCCCTATTGTCTGCAAAATAGCTGTATATTTTACAGGGTGTTAGTTGTTTTGATTAAAATATCACCCGCAGACTATTGACTGAAAAATATCTGTATACTTTACAGACTGTTAGCTGTTTTGACTAAAATATTACCTGCGGACTATTGTCTGCAACATAGCTGCATACCTTACAGGGTGTTATGGTAAAACATATTTGGCATTAAGGCCGTGAGCCATATTTTCCGAGGGATAGCCGTGGGCTATTCAGTAAATTCTATCATCACTTGAGCGATTAAAAGGCTGTGAGCCAACAGTATATATTTTAATATGGTCGTGGACTTATTTAATTAAGATTTAAATCATGGACTCCTTATTGTCTGCAAAGTATCTGCATACTCTACAGGGTGTAAATTGTTTTGACTAAATTATCTCTTGAAGACTATTGTCTGCAAACAGCTATATAAATTGCAGGGTGTTAGTTATTTGACTAAATATCTCCCGCACATTATTTTGTGCAAATTTAATTATTTGCAAAGGTTCCTACAATATCAATTGGGGCATGGGCCAACAGCTGTAGGAGCAATTAGCTAACAACACCAACCATTTGGTCATGCTTGGCTGATGCACTTCACTGTTTTGGAATGTGCATAATGCTCCTAAATGATTTATGATTTATTATAAATACAGAAAAAGTCAGTTAATACCATCATAAAAATAACTTACCTAGGATACTTAGGACTTAATTCAGAGGACCGTGTTCTCGACCGTTTCTTTACCTCTTAAGAAAATGAATTCAATAAAAGAGGCAATTTAAAAAATATGTTAACAAGACAGGTACTACAATTCGAGATTTTGAAAAAATTACTGGTGTTTTGTTAGCAGCGACTCCTGCCGTTCCTCGGAGTCGTCATCGTCTCAAAAGACAAGGGCGCGCAAAATTTAAAGCCTTAGTAGGAAACTCGTACAATGACAGAATATTAATTTCAAAAGATACAAAGCAAATTATTAGCTGGTGGATATACAATCTAGAATATACTGTAAATATGAAGCCTAGTACGTTTTCATTGGAATTTTGTTTTTTTTTTCGCGCCTGCGTCTCTTACAGGCTATTGTGACGGCCAAAAAGGTCGCGAGTTTTGGGAAGAAGCCGATAAGTCTAAACATGTTAATTACCTTGAAATTAAAGCTGCTTGTCATGGCTCGAAATTAAAGTTGCTTGTCATGGCTTACAATTATTTACTAAATCAAATGAAAATATTGGAATCTTACTTAGAGTCGATAATAAGACGGCAATATCCTGCATTAATCGTAGGGGAAGCGTAAAATATCGAAACTTAAACAACATAACCTTTCAAATTTGAGGCTGGTGCGAACAAAACGTATAACACTCTTTTCATCTTATACCTATCGCTTCAAAAAAAAAGGGAAGCCGATAAGGTATCAAGACAAACTTCCGTTGAAACAGAATACGAACTAAACAAGCAGCTATATCAGAAAATAAAGGCGGTTAGATTTATTTGCAACTTATTATAATGCAAAATATATTTCCTGGTTTCCGGATCCAACCTCCACAGCAGTCGATGCATTTACAATTTCTTGGCATGATGATTATTTTTACGCTTCTCCCTTGTTTTCTATGATATTTAATCCTTTAGATAAATCTATACAGGATGAAGCTACCGGAATATTGGCAGTACCTGTGTGGCTATTACAACCCTGGTATACCTTGTTTCTTAGTTTATTAGTTGGGAAACCG
This sequence comes from Pissodes strobi, assembly GCA_016904865.1. NCBI lineage: Eukaryota > Metazoa > Arthropoda > Insecta > Coleoptera > Curculionidae > Pissodes > Pissodes strobi. Next base: position 315,328 of record MU182516.1, on the reverse strand, counting down.
TTGACTTTTAAATCGAGTGAAAATTGGTTACTCTCTATAGAGACTCTCATCTCCTATGCAGGAAAATTTTCCTGGTGGCAAGGAAACTGTCTGAGAAGCATTTCCGGTCACGCCATCCCAATAATGTTTGCATCCATCTCAGAAGAAACTTGGAAACAGTATAATGTTGTGATTTTAAAATTGGTTTACTTGTTCTTGTGTTGATAAAACACCAGCTTTTAGTATTTTTACTTTATGTATTTATAATAATGCAACGATATATAAAATATATCCAACAACAACACTGTCAACGTTATCCTACTGTCTAAACTGCTGCAAACTTAATAGCGTTGTTCGCTCTTCAGTCAACGTTAATAGTAATAACATGGGCGTACCTATAAATATTTTTTGTTAAGAAAAATTGTTAATTAAAATTTAACATACAACGCTTGTGTTAATAAGTAAGTATTATAATTTCTGTAACAGCAAAATTTCGATGTCTTTACTTATATTTTAAATATTTATCTGGCCTTTTCAGTTCGCGAAGTAAAACAAAGGAGCTTCTTAGGTCTTGATAAGTACCTATAGATAACTTTATGTTTCACCGCCTACTAGGGATTAATATATAATAAAAATATTTTTGAAGGGAAGCTACAAGTTAAAGCCCCCTAAACCTAAATACGATTTTACATGGAACGTTGAACCTGTCTTACTATACTTATCAACACTTTACCCTTTACAACTTCTATCACCTGATAAACTAACAAATAAAACGGTAACACTTATGGCACTAAGTTCAGCACATCGGATCCAAACATTAAGCAAAATTACGATCGGCAATAATAGAGACTCTACAGTCAAAATTGAAGATTTCGGAAAAAATTTAAACCTCACCTCCCTATAAAAGCCAGCCTTTTTTCCGTATTTTCAAAAACCAGAACTACCTATTATGTGTCGCAAATTCTATAAAACAGTACATTAAAGTCACCGTGCACCTTCATTCCTATTATACATCCCTATTCTTAACTCTCAAAAAGCCACATCATCATGCAATAACTCAAACCTTGAGTAGGTGGATCAACTTAATTTTTAAAAACAGGGGTATGGTATGAACGTTAACGTCTTTACCGGATGCATTTTGACATTCCGGTATAGGATTCGGCACCCGCTCAAATTCTATTGGTCGATTTGCACCTCTCGACTAATCAAAGACGAAGTGCCGAAACTGATACCAGAATGTTGAGCGGTGCTGAAATCCAGGTCGAAATGTTGCCGTGCATTTGGGCGCGCTTTTTTTGTAGCTACCCCTAACCTATACATGCTTATTGCATATGCAACACGCGCTCATATTACTAGTAAGAATGAACGCCAACGCATTTGTCTGAGATCTGTTGCGAAGTTAACATATTGATGCGTATGTGTAAATAATATAAATAATATGGAGGATTTAAAGAAAGTTACGGAACAAGTATTTTAGGGGCAAGATGAAAAATGAGAGAGATGTAATAGAGTGGATGGCTGAATATGAAAAGCAGACATCTACTTCATGGCGAATAAAAAGAAGCCCACAAAACCCTTTAAGGTTTATTTACTAGATTTAATATGTACCTACATCCTTATTTTAAGTATTTTCATATTACAGGGTGTTTCACTATGAATGCTTTAAGTATTTTTAGATTTAATATGTACCTACATACCTGTTTTAAGTATCTTCATATTACAGGGTGTTTCATTATGAATGCTTTAAGTATTTTTGATTTAATATGTACCTACATACCTATTTTAAGTATCTTCATATTACAGGGTGTTTCACTATGAATGCCACACTTTCTTAACTTTTTTATTTTACCTACAATTCTATTCAAATTTTGCATACAGATTGAGTCCCCATGACAACACAACATTATGATAGTTTCACTCCATAAGGGGTTGAAGGGGATTGAAAAGGGTGGTTTTCTAAATTTATTCTTTAAGGGGTAGTTTTCTGTATCTCGAGAACCGTGATAGGTAAAGAACTCATTCTTTCAGAATTATATATTTATGATAAGACAAAAGGAAAACGACTAAATAATAATTTAAGACTTATAACAGACTAAAATAAATATCTGTAATGCGCCCCCCATGTTTTTATTTAATCTGTTAAAAGTCTCAAATTATTACTTATATTGCTAGTAGTGCACTATATCTTACCAGTCGTTTTAATCTCATAATGGTCCAGGTTTCTGTCATAATTATTTTCTAGTTTTTGATACAGCTGATGATTTAAAATAAAACATTTTAACTTAAAAACTTTTTTACCAATTTTTATTAAATGGGACACCCTGTAAATCAAAAAACGTTTTCTTGGCGAAACCTGTATCTGTAACAAACCGCAATAAAAAAAATCAGAAACAAAAGAGGCAAGTTTTTGAAACAACCTGTTCGAAAGATACGGACTATAGTTACTTACAGGTATAGGAATAATAATACCAAAAAAATCCTTTAGAGAAAAATTTTTTGGTGTCATCACGGAACCCATAAAAGAGTTACAATGAGAGAAAATAAAAGAGGGAATTCAAAGAATACTGAATGTCCTGCAGAACTGACAATTACAATAAAGTTGTGTACCAAGGATACCAAGAAAAAAGATCCCTATATAAAGGTATGGACATAATAAAGGATTAGAGTATTAGGTAATAAAGCAGGTAATTCCAAAAAAGAAGTGGGCGCTTTACTAGTACTTGCATATCATTGTATGTTTTTAATATTTTCGTGTATTTTTGGAATGTAAAAAAATAACTAAGCTAAAAGTAAGCAGCGTGCTCTGTTTAGATTTATGTATATTACCCATACTTAGTACTTAATTGTTTTTACAGGACGGAAATGTAGCCGTCATAGAATTCAAAGGAGATCACAACCATACTCTAGCGACTGCAGAAGCAGCATCCTTTTTTCGACCTAGTGATGAAGTTCGGTCACGTTTTGAAAAATACTTTAATGACGGCTTAGGCTTAACCGAAGCTATACATTTTGATGAGTCAAAACTAGAATTGGCATTTGGAATTGATAGTGCTGAGTTTGCTAATGCAAAAATTAATCCGAAATATCGTAGCGTGCAGCATTGGTTTAGTGAATGGCGAACAATGAATTTGGGACCTCGTTATGGACCAGGGTCTATACAGGTTTGAGTAGTTACAATTTTTACTTTACTATCTTTACAACTCTTTTTTAGAAATTAAAGGAAAAGAGGGAGATATACGTTAAAGATGGCATTATCTTAGAATATCAAGAAGATTCTTATTGTATTTTAATTGTGACTAAACTGATGCAAAGAGCTCACAATCTAGATTTTACAAAAGATATAGTGTTTGTCGATAGCACAGCTTCTTGTGATGCTAGTGGACATTCAGTAAGGTTTATGCTAACTCCCTGTGCAGTCGGAGCTGTGCCTCTTGCTATATTTACTACGAAAGGACAGTCAGAAGAAGACTATTAAAACGGGATTTCAATTACTTAAATCCAGTTTACAGTCGGCATTTAATGGTCAAGGTGAAATGTAGAAAGAAATGCAATCAGACATGTGTTTCCTCAGTCAAAAACCTTCTTATGCCGATTTCATATTTTACAAGCCGTTTGGCGTTGGTTATTTGAAAAACAACACGGCATAGAGGCAATTCATCGAAGGACCCTATATAATGCATTTAGAGACATTTTAAATGCCGAGGACGAAGAGAACGCCACACAATTTTTTCCTATTGCAACAGGATTAGTAACAGATTCTGCAAAAAGTTACCAAGAAGACTCTATAAATGAGAATTGTGATAAAAATGAAACAAACGATGTGTTTCTTCGTAAAAGCAAAGACAAAAAAAATAAGGAACTTGAGGAATTACAATTGTTGCAAGCAATACAACAAAGTAAAGAGGAGTTTAACATCCATAGAGAGGCTACATGCTTTAAAAATTTTGAGGAGTTTTTAAAACTATGTTCAAGTTTTATTGTTAAGGAAGGGTGGCTTCCAGTAAGAGCTTTAGATAAAATAACTTTATTTAAGCTTGAGTATACTCCTGGTCCTATAATAACCTGGGCGATTGTAATAAATAATAATTTAAAATTAGAAACATTTTTATATGGCCAGTCTATTTCTGTTTCAATAATAAATTTAAAATCCCCATTTATAACCGGCAGTTTGGATGAATTAGAATGTTTAATCGATATAATTGATAATATATCAATTCCTCTTAACAATGACCTCCCCATTACTAGTGAAACTTCCAATAACGAGAGCGAGGTGAATTCACATCAACCTGATTCTGACCAAGGCGAGAAAACAAAAAAAAATTTAAAATTTGTAACGGATATTCTTTTAAACCTAAAAGGCTGCGATGAACTTACACAAAATCTAAAATTTATTTCAGAACAGCTAACTTTGTTGAATACCTCAAAAGAGAGATATCGGTATTCACCGAGCACTATTGTTTTATGTTCAATTTTGTTTACTATAAGCCCTCATTCCTATAAATGTTTACGTAATCATGCTCCTATTATTTTACCTCTTCCTAACACAGTAAAATCTATTTGTAATAGATTTTTGACCGATCCCCATATTGATGAAAGACATTTTTTTTAACCTATGCTCGTAACATTTTTCAATATTTGAGTGATAAAGATAAAAATGTTATACTACTTTTTGATGAAATTCATATTGACCCCTATTTGGATTATAAGGCAGGAAACACTGTAGGAACATCAGTAAATAACAGCAATACTTTAGCATCATCTGCAGTTGCATTTATGATCACAGGTCCTTGCCTCGGTCCTTGCTCAAGCCTTAAAGAAGTAATTCATATATGTCCTGTAGCTAAACTTGACTCAGAAATCTTATATACTTTTATCAAGACCATAATACAAAATTTGGAAGAAATTGGCTACCGAGTATTTTGTACAGTTAGTGACAATAATGCAATAAATAGCAAGGCAATGAGTAATTTTTCACCACGGAATGAACTCAGTATTGTTTTCCCCCATCCTATTGCCCGAGAAAGACCATTATTTTACCTTTTTGACACTGTTCATCTACTAAAATGTATTTTTAACAACTGGCTAAATTCTAAACCTGAGCAGGCATTTTTCTATCTCGATTTTGAGACAGGCCAAAAAAAGTGTGCTTCGTTTTCAGTGGTCAAAAAACTTCTTGAACTAGAACGAGACAAAATATTAAAACATGGGTATTCCCTTAGTTTAAAGGCTCTTTTTCCATCATCTTTAGAAAGGCAAAATGTTAAATTAGCTCTCAAAATATTTAATCCTTTTATTATAGAGGCTCTGAAAGGTTTTGTTAATCATTTGTCACATTCACAAGACACAGCAGAGTTTATTAATATTATATGGACCTGGTGGAGAATAGTTAATGTTAAAACCCCTCTTAAGGGAAAACATTTACTAGATAAATTTCAAGAACCCTTCACCAGAGAAATACTATCGGCCTCCAACGATATCCAAAATTTAATTTTCGGCTAAAAATGCAAAATTGGCTAGATTCTTGGCATTCACCTAATTTTCCAAATAGACTGACTCGACAAACCCACACTGCATTAAGCCATACCATTCATGGGCTACTGGAAGTGACTGAATACTGTCTAACTGAACTTAATATGACATATGTCTTACTGGGCAAATTTCAAACGGACCCATTGGAAGGGCGGTTTGGAAAATATAGACAATTAGCTGGTGGCCATTATCATCTCTCTGTTCGCCAGCTATATGAGTCAGAAAAAAGGCTAAGAATTCAATCTTTATTATCATTAAAATCTAAGCATTATGGAGATATTAATGTAAATAAATTTTTTGAACTTCCTGAATATGAATCACCGTCATTAGATAACTCATTAAATTCTGACTATATTATCAATTTATTGCCCAAAATTACAATTACACAGTCTGATACAGAAGCTATAACATCTGAAATGCCCGTAATCACTTATTTAAGTGGATATTGCTGTCATATTGTTTTAAAAAAATTAAGTTGTGATTTGCAAAGAAAATTTAACTTTAAATGAACCTTGTGTTGTAGAAGATTCTTACAATTTAATTAATTCCTTAAGTCGTGGAGCTCTTTTATATCCTCGTGAACAAGTAGTGGATGTAATTTCAACAGCCTATATTATATTTAAAAAACTGATTAATGAGTTCGAAGACACATTTATTTTTAGATATTTTCAATAAAAAGTCTTTCCTTTGTGAGCTGTTGTTAAACTATCTAAATCAAAACAGCCTCTTGACTCCTTTTGAAAATTGTAAATATCACCTAAAAATTGATGTTTCAAAAATATTTCTTAGCAGCATTTCAAATACACTTCTCAATAATTATTGTTCTAAACATAATCATAATCTTTTGGGTAAAAAGAAAAAAAGGAAACTGGATACTTTTAATAAATAAATAGACCCAAATTATATAACGAGTAATATACCCAATCTAACACAAAAAAGTAAAATCTGAAACCTGTATAAAGCTTTCATGTTTTATCATAAATATTTGAGTATTGCAAGGTTCTTTGGATGGAGGAAACTGAGGAGAAACACTACCAAATGTGACATTACTATTACCTATTAGGACACCTTTATACCTATAGTGACATTGTACCACCTATCTAAGGTTCTTTGGATGGAGAAAACCTAGGAGAACCACTACCAATTTTGACATTTCTATTACCTATTATTATGACACCTTTATACCCATAGTGACATTTTACCAGCTATCTCTTAAATAGATTGGTGGTAGGCTAGTTTCAGCTTATCAAAATAGATTCTATTTTGATAAACTGGATATTCAAAGGTTTTTGCTTTGAAATTTCGTTTTCCTTTAACAAAAATCGAATGAGGCGCGTCTAAGGGCTTAGTTCATGACTCGCAGCCTTGTTTAAACCGGAGGCCCTTAAATATTTATGTATGCAGAAAAAGGTAAGTACAGTTCTGTTCATAAAAAAAGTGGGACAGCGTTTGTACATTGTAAACCTGCCTGTGATGTTCCAAATTTCAAAATAAAGTGGTACAGATTTGGCATTTAGCAAATTTCCATTACAATCTCAGAAAATTGTTATTAAAATAATTATCAATAAATGAACAGTGTATTTAAAAAAACCTTAACAGTAAACAACAACAGCACAATATTTTAAATAAAAATAATAATTTATAACAAACACTTTCTAATTAGTACTTAGTCATTGCACCATTTTCCCTATAACATAATTTAGCCGGGTAGGTATTGAGAAATACAAGTTTATAATTAAATTTGGGGTTGTTTCGGTTAGCTCCTGCCAGGTTTCTACTATTTTACCAACAAGTGCATCTCTATTTTGCAGTCCAAATTATGAATCATACATTCTATTAGTCATTAATCCCCATATGTTTTCTATTATATTAAAATCGGGGCTTTTCGCGGGCCCTAATAGGGTGTCTTTATTATACTGTTGTAACCACTCTCTGATTATTGCAGCGTTATGCACGGCACAGTTATCACCTTGAAATATAAACCGAGAATACTAAACTGTTGAGAAGCGACAGCCGGCGGCGGCGTCTT
>MU182516.1:250645-277211 GCA_016904865.1 Pissodes strobi | reverse complement strand
ATCGATACGGTAAGATATGTAATCATTTTGACCTCGTTTTCCGAATCTTTTCGTTCTTCCTTCGGATTTGAAACTGCCAACAAACGCTCTGCATTCTCGCGAGACCAAATCAGATATTGACATTATTTGACGGGAACGACACTTAAATTAAGATATATATATATATATTTCAGCGTTGACGAATGTATTTTATATCTTATTTCGTGCAACCATAAGGAGTGGTTGGTTTTGAATTTTGAGGGTAAATCCGATTTTTAGACCGTGTAGCGGCTAATTAACTGAAATAGTCTTCTGTGATAATAAATGACTCATCATAGTCATTGATAACGAAGGTTCCCAATTGTACAAATAGTGACATATTATTATGTCTGCTTAAGATAGAGAACCCGTCCTAAATTTGATTGGATTGCTGGACCAACTCATCGTATTCGTATATCCATTGGTTAGATGGGCAGAGTATTTTAAAGATATAGTGAAATAGGGAAGTAATATTTCTTATAAGATTGTTTGGCATAGTGCATAAATATTTAAATATGTGCCAAAACAAAGCAGCTGAGTTTGGATCATTTCGCATACAAATTGTTCTTTTTGAAAATATATAAGTTTGGATTCCCTGTATATTTACTAGTGCCTAAGATTGTTACCTGATACACATCTATGTTCATACGAGGACAGATTTACGTTCGACACTAAAATTTTGAGGCTCAAAATATAAAATAGATGATGGATACAACTTAATCATATTAAAAAAAAACTTGTTCCCTACCTGATGCTGACCGACTGCACAACTCGCTCTTCAAATTACCATGCCCCGCGAAAGGATACAACAGTAAATTTATCGATGCCAAAACTGATGTCAAAACAACTATGAAACTTCCGCACGCAACTCCCCCGAAATATCCGAACTATCGTCGCGTTGCTACTGTGGCTGAGACGGGCAGGAGTTCAGCGAAAACTGATGACGACGGGCGAACTCTCTCAATTTGAAACTCTCGTAACGAAGTCGGGAGTTGAAAGTTGCCACACGGCGGCGGTGCGAGAGCCAGACTGGCGGAAGTTAAGGGATCGTAAGTTGCCGAGCCATAAATTTGGGAATTCGACCGGACACTTGCCTGAATATTATTAATTAATTGGGCTTGATTGAGACGTTAAATAGTTTCTTCGGCTAGTTTAGATACGATTATAAATCCGGGACAATAACTGTAACTTTTGTTTGATCGATTAGCATTTTCATATATTTCTAACAGAGTTATTTATTAGGTGTTAACTAAATGGAGAGACTGGTTATGTAAAGAGAACATATAGCGTAGAACAAGAACCATTGACGCTAAAGGAATAAACTCCAGGCCTGGAAGTGAAGTGAAGACAGACAAAATTAATTCTAATACGACGTCTGATAGTAAACGTATATCAAAGCATAGGAAGGCCACCGACAAGATGTAGGGATGCCATCAAGTAAACTAAAACAAGGCTATTCCACTTAGAACAACACTTAGAAAAAGTAGCAGAAATTTAAGAAACGACTATGCCCTGCAGTGAATAGATGTTACAGCCTATACGATGATGATGATGTCGGAAGAGATCAAGTGGAGCCCAATGGTTTCAGCCACGGTAGTAAATAAGATAGGTATACGCACGAAGTAGTGCAGCGCGGACCCACTTCGTAGCCTACTACGTTAGAGAGAGACAGACCATAGAAGGAGTCTAATAATTCATATAATATATACGGCGCGCGGTTTTTACTTCTGAAGATTCGATATTCAGTAGACAAATATTGAATTTTAGTGAATAACAATGGACTGCTGATTTATTTGTCGTTCGAGAAAATGTGGGTTTTTCCGCAGTGTTGTGGAAATAATACGATATCTAAAACATATCAAACAAATTATTCTATTTCAATTTTGCAAATTACCATTTTTGTGATAAAATAGGAGAAGGATGAAATGAGTAACCAATCGAATCGGATACGATAGTGTGTTCGAGTCAATAAGTATAAGTGTATAAAGGTAAATGAAATCTAAATTTTATAATGGATGAAATAAAAATATCGGCAGTGAGTATTAATTAATTTCACAAAAAAAAAACAGTTCTTATTTCTAAACACAAAATTGCATTTGCGGGAAATAAAAGGTACAATTAATTGAAAAAATTGTAGGGGGCGGTCATGAAGCCAAAGTTGCCCACTATTTATATAGTATTTATAGGTACAAAGAAGCATAAAAATTAGGATGATTGAAGTCTAGATTCCTTCTTTATCTTTGCACTTGATTTATTACTATCTCTATCTTCTTGTTTATATTATTGTTTGATTCTCATTAAAACATAGGAATAAACAGATTTCGACAATACATCTGCCTCATGTTCTTTGCATGGGAAAGAAATGGATAGTGTACTAGAAAATAATTCTTCCATCACATTATCAAAAACATCAATATTATGAATATGTTTGCTCAAGATATTTTCTATGAATGAAAATAACTGGGTCATAATAACATTTAGATGACTTAATCGTCCCCTAGATTTCAATACAGTTAATTTAGATGAAGTACCAGTTGTTTCTGAAACAGTTGTGTGAAAAAGATTCTCCCTACATGTGGAGCATTTCGATGATTTAAATATCTTTTTGCATATAAAGCCAGTTAAATAATAAATAACACAATCTGTTGTTTCTGCAATGTTTGGATCGTATAGAGTGGAAAGTACATCATAGCTTTCGCCATCGTCTTCATGGCAGTTTAAAATCGAGTCAATCTGTTCCTGAATCCGGTTCAAATGTTTATTATCAGTGTAAGATTGCTGAAAAATACTCTTAAAGTTTAAAGGAGAATTGTGTTGTAGGACTACAATCTAAAACAGTACAATTTCCGAAGAATGGAGGTTTTAAAAATGTGTAAGTAGAGAGCATGCGATATAACTGAAGGAACGTAATGAAAGTGGGATGATCGTTGGCACCATTAGCTCCCCGAACAATGCCAAAGAAACGCTGAAATAAAACGAAACAATAATTATTTACACTACAATACATCAATTAATTACCCCTTTTCTGCAAAATAAAATTATATATATTCTGATTAAAAAAGCAAAATCTATATGCGTAAATAAGCACATGCAAAATAAACTCGTGCAAAACTAGAAGTTAAAATGGCATAAGTAAAGCAAGAAACTAAGTAAAATGAAGCATGTATATGCACTAAACTGTCATTTTTAATTTGCCTCCAAGGGATCTTGATTGAGTTTGTTAGTAAGATAAGAATATACTGGAATCCACAGTTTGAGAGTAGAAAATTAGTTGCACTGTTGCAGTTTGGCACCACGCAATACTTCCCCATTGCAAAAGAATTGAGAACAAACTCCCAAAACTTCACACAAACCAAGTACCACCAAGAATACATCTAATTTGATTTGCAAACACCAAACTTTACACCCAACATAATTAAACACGCTACGTAAATACGCAAACGTACGGATATTGTCGGGCTCGTGGGATCTGACTCCCTCTATACTCTATTTTTCACTGCGCGTCTCTCGCACACTGACTACGAATTGGGTCCGCAGCGGCGCAGTAATAATGCGTTCGTGCGTATACCTCTCTTATTTATTACCGTGGTTTCAGCCAAGTATACCCAGTTAAGTAATTTACTTCATAAGACATACAGGATTGCTGGAGTAACTATAAACAGGGTAATCTAGGGAGCCACGAAAGATTCACCGATAAGAAACGAGACCAAAGCAGATCTATTGTTAACAAACTATATCCATCATTTTATAAGAAGCACAGGATTGCTTGAGTGAATATAGATAAGTAGAGAAACCTAGGGCGTTACGATATATTTATTTATGTAGCATTCGAGAAACACTCAATGTCTCACACCTAGACCTAAACTAATCTAAGTAACTCACGATCAATGGTCATGCAAAATTGAACAATGACAGAAAATACCATGAGTACACCAAGGCTAATTGTGCAATGGCTGGAAATATAGTAATAGCAAACTTCAAGATCTTTGACCAGAAATTCACCGCAACACCTCCATAAAAATTGCCCTGAAAACGCTCTGTATTGTTTGATCCTCCTCTGTCTCTGTCAATTAATCCGGGTAAACGGATATCATTGTCAACCCCTAAGAGCCAAGTCTTGAGATTATGTACATACACTTAGATCACAGCTCTTAAATTTAAGTGTACTCCTGTTAGCTAGCGGGAACAACAACATTCGCATATTGCCCCACATTTAAGCAAAGGAAAATAAAATTCTAAGACATATATGGGAGTCATCATACATCAAACATTATCTACTAGCATCAAAGACATGCTGAAGTAGAAAGGGTTGCAGCAATGATACCTGCAATGTTGGTGATTAGTACGTGGTTAAATGAAAACATCAAAGTCATATAAATAAATTGTGTTTTATTTGTAAAGTTTATTAAATTCCTGTGCAAATTGTACGCTTCGAACGCTAATTCTTGATATGTAGTATGTACTTTAGGAACGAAATATTAAACTGGCTTTGAATTTATTACCCCCCATAAATATTATATCTCGCTCGAAGCTTTCTGAACATAAAGATAACTGGCAAGACGTAGAGAACGGATTGGGTAAATTTGTATAATTAAAATTTGTTACGTTGGATCTTTAACTACATTACGAACTAATTCGCATTAATGAACTCAAGACTTGACTCTTTAGTCTTCTGTATGCACTTGTTCAGATCTTAAGAAACCTAAAGGATCAGACTACTCTCTCGCGCTCTCGTGGCAGCAATACAAATGTAGCATACCCGATAGTATTGCATGAATGTGTATGTATTATAATCCACGTTCAGCCAAAGAATATTAGTAGAATATTCTTTGGTTCAGCTTATGAAAGTGTTTGGCACAGATATGCAACCGTTTTCCAAGTTAAAATGTTTGCCGCCTTTAAATGCGGGAATGAAAACCGGTAAAGAGTGATTCAAGAGGATGATGTGTACATTTGCTTGGACGAAGGAATTTCAGTGTCGGTCCTTGAATGTGCTGGATGTGGTTTTATTCTAGCATCCTAGTCTAACTTGGCACACTTATCCAGCGATAATAGGCTCTTGCCTGGATTTCAGGACACTCGAATATTCTCGAAAACCAGCTGGTTGATCGCTAAGGGGCAAACATTGATGTTATAAGACCCAGTTCCAGGTACGATGAAAGCGTTCATGGACTTTATGAGAAAGTATGTGATGCTCGTGACAGGGTTCTTCATAAAGGACTGCTGCTGGAACAAGCATATGCAGTTGCTGAAGATCGTAGAAGGTGCAGATGGTGCTTCTAAGTCAAGGAATTGTCCGATCACGTCCAATGCCGACTGCAGTAGCATTGGCTGGAGTAAAGGTGTACCCAACAGTCTTGCGTTGGTTTGTGCAAATTTTATGAGAGTGCATATTATTCTCATTAATATTAGTTGTTAAATAATAATATAATATTTAGTTGATGTATTAAACTTGAAAACGGAAATTCTTTTAATTTCTTAGCAATATCTGCAGATGTGATTTAACTACAAATATTTATTTGCAAGTTCTTTTCTGGACTAATGGTTTATATGACAGTCGGTAGGGTAACTACGGAGGCAAATCACCTTTGCAACTGAGCGGTTACAAAGCTACTCAGAAAAGGAATTGAAGAAAATTATGCAAGCCGTTTCGGCAACGACCCTTCCTTCTCGAGGTTCTCCTTTATTCCTTTGTCTCTAGTAGTACAGATTTCATTTACAAGTTTTCGATAGGCATTTTTAAACTGAAATCTTGCCAAATAAATAATTGAGTTAACGTTTATCCTGGCCATTTTGCGATTGTTGTTTTTCTAGCGGGAGTTGATTCAATCCAATTTTCTCAGTATGGCCGGACAAATAAGATATTTAAAAAGCATCGAAGGAAATCCCGTAAGTGCTTCTCGAAATGACAATAAAAAGCAAAATAGGAACCGAAACCGTCCGTTCGATTTACCTGATTGCAAGAAGAGCCAACGAAATCCGGATCGTTCTTTACTCGTCGAGCACTGCTGGAGGATTTTGAAAACCTAGATATAAAGAAATATATCGCCAGGTTTGATACATGGATTAAGCGATATTGTCGGGTACAAATCTTATTTAGCGATAACAGTCATTTAAGGTATTCAAAATTACTAATTTGAAAGGTTGGTTGTAAGCGCAGTCTCTGCCACTAGTTAAATAACATTACCTTAAGCATATTATTGTAAATTAACAGTATACTTTTGCATGAGTGTGCCTTGCATCGGATATCGTAAGGCGGCATCCTGGCACCCCTAACGTCAACCTCTACTATGGTCGGCCCCTTTATGTATAGTTTAACAAATTATTATCGGTTTAATTGAATTAACCCTTGTCATGAAGCAAATTTGTGAGTGGTTAAGGGTCCGTGAGGACATTAACTGTGGCTTTATATAAATTAACTACTTCGGATGAAGAGGGAATTCTTTACCAGTCGTTTGAGAAAATGTATTGCTGGACAGGTTAAGCGAAACAATCAATATAACGAAATGTGAAATATTTTAATTTGATGCATTAAAAGATCAAACCAGTACCTTCCAAAGATAGGGTATAGGTAACCTTCATATTTAGAGCTTCGGTTTTTTTGACAGGAACATTTAAGAAGTTTCTTATTTATGGTTCCATGCCCGTATATTTTGATCTAGTGTTCACACAATAAAAAGTTGTAACACCGGATGGCCTTAAACCATGTCGAAATATCTTCTTTCGTAGAATAACTCGAAAAGGTATTGCATGTTTTTTTTTGCCGATTTCGCGTAACTCTATCAATATAATGCCATTATCTCCAATCCTTAGAGTATTAATTAGGGCGGTATATAAGGAAATAAAGTTAATGAGAGAAATAAGGACCGCTGTGAGGGAAAATAATAAGTTCCTGATTTCATTAAATTGATACAAGCTTTATCTATATCTATATGTAATCGAGAATATTCCAACATGATCAGTTATGACAGACTATTTATTTACTCTGCAAAACCTGATACGGGTAAGTAGTGTTTTAAGAATATCCATTTAATACGTGACAATCAAGTCAAAATCTCTATATGTATGTATCTTGTCTTTTTCCAATTATTTCGAGAAAGAAGCAACAATAATTAAATGAACTCATTAAAATTCCAATCTATACGGTTTGATAGGAAAATAAATTTACCTTGCAAACCTTATTCCTCTTAATTATGAGTATTTCCATAGAATCAGCGACAAGCTATCGATGTCCATTTATTTTTTGTCTTTTTTCCGGATATTTCACGCTTCCACTTTACATAAAGAATTAGGTATAATTTATAGGAAGGAATCAAGTGTTTATAATTCAAACTACATGGTTTAATCGGAATACTATATTTTGCTGTCGATTCAATCTGCTGTCTGTTCGTTTGTCGCTCGACGTTACATGTCCTTTCTATCTCCTGACCTAAATGCTTATCTGATATTTTACTCGATCCCTTGGGTAAGCTGGAATTTCCCTCGCTCTACGGTTTATTGGTATATCGAAAAAACCATAAAGCATAACATATGCAGTGATCTCGGTATTTTAGGTTCCGGGTTTTGATAACGACCCGAGATAGAGACGAATCAATTTTATGCTGTTCTGAATTTCTGACATTGAGGTCAAAACACTTTTCTACGGGACCAGAAAACGATAAGGAGAAAAACGATTTTTGATTTGCTACTTATTAGTTCTATATTTCGATTCCGCCAAGAACAACACTCTTCATGCCGTCCTGACAAGCGAATTCGCTTGGATAAAGGGAATAAGCGCAACGTTTTCTCGTATTATTAGTGCAGTGTCTGACTGGCGAGAGCGTCTGGTATTGACACTTCGAATATCTTGGGAAAGATGGGCAACTTCTTGGCAGGAAATTGTAACGTGCACGGAAATTAGTCGAACGTCCTGACGGGCGTCATTTCAAGATGATGTCTCCTCAATTACAGTGTGTTTCGCTTAAACGTGCATTAACTAAAGAACGATGCAATTGATTTTAAATAAGAGATTATTCACTAGTAATTGAAATCCTCTTTCTGATTTTCACGGCAACTTTGTGAAGTGACTAGGTACAGATAACATTATGCTAAGGTACAAAAGATGGAACAACGAGACGTCAATATAAAATTTTAATTATTGGCGTCTCGTTGTTCCGTCTTTTGTACCTTAGCGTAATGTTGTTTATAACTAGTCACTTGACAAAGTTGCAGTGTAACGAAACATGTTGTGTGAATAAATTTTAAAAACTAGGGAAAATCAGAAGCATTGTTTCAATTACTAGTGTATCATGCATGTTCATCAAGTAACAATCGACTTAATTTCATAAAAGATTATTCATTATTCCTTAAAATATGTTGCAATATTCTCGTACCAAAATATTTTATATTTTCCCACAATATCCATACACATATCCTTAGCTCGTTCTATGGCAAGAATCCATCCATATGATCTCCACCACTCACTTGCCTTCGAGTTATTGTTAGAGTAGGCGTTACACACTTACATGAATCCATGCTCTAGGCGTCGTTTGAGACAAGTTTCAGTGTTGCTAGGTATAGTCTCCACTGGACAGAAAGTACATCTTCTTTTAAATAAAATCAGTTGTAAAAATATTTTGTAATATATAATATATACAGGGTTAGTAAAAAGGACCGGAACTATTAAATATCTCCAAAGCTGCATTTACAAAATTCTGTACCTGCGGGTTTCCGGGCATGGGGAAGTTCCATTTAACATAACAAAATGACTACGTGTAGCGCATAACTGAAAAATCTGAGAACAGTGCCGATATCATGGTTCAATTCCGCATGCCCGGAAATCTCCAAGTACCGAATTTTGCAAATGTAGCTTTAGCGAATTTAAAGATATTTTAGGGTTCCGGTACTTTTTACTAACCCTGTATGCCATCGAAGAAATGACATGCAATTAGATATTTGAATACAATTTTTTACAGGGTGGACTTGCTATAAGTAATTAAAAATCTAAAAGAAATTATTTTGCTAATAAGGTTACAAGGTTAAATTTTTATGGGTTATCATTTATTAGGTTGAGGTAACCCGCCTCTCTAAAATATTATTTCATTAGACCTTATACCTTTAGTTTTGAGACACCCTATATACATTTAAAATATAAAAAAAACAAGCCATAAATTGAAGTCGAGTTTTGCGAGGATATCCAAAAAATATTGCTCGAGAACGGAGGATAGAGGCCCGTGGCGTGTACGGTTTATTTTGGTGAATTGTTTTGCTCCTGTGTTGCAACATATCATTACAAGTCGGGAAAATTAAACTTATAATATTATTATTAACATAATTTCCACAAGTATATTTTTTGTTTTCATGGATAACTCATATTTGATGGCCATTATTTTGATATTGATATTAACATAATTTGCATATATATTTCTTCTATTTTCATGGATAATTCATATTTGATGGCATAACGTGTGTATATGTTTTGATATTGTTATTAACATAATTTTCATAAATATTTCTTCTATTTTCATGGATAATTCATATTTGATGGTATAACATGTGTACATATTTAACGAAATCGTTTTATGCTGTGAATAACAGTGCTTTAACTGAAAACAAAAATGTATTGTTTGCTGTCTTTTCGTGCTGGAATTTTAGTTTTAGTATGATTGTGATTGTAATGTAAGCAGGGGACTTGATGAATCCAATAACATTTTCCTCCCCTGACTGAGCGAATATCCTAGCTATAAATCGTGGGCTTGCGAGCAAAGCATCTAAGTCGTTCTTTTAACAAATGTTATATATATTTTTAATGATTTGCTTTTGTATGAAACCTATGTGAAATTCAAATTAACATTAATTTGTAACCTTGATTTTCGACTTGATGCCAATTGCTTATTAGCACCCGAAATGATAAAAGATCCATAGCCTGTGTACAATTATACAGAATAAAACCATATATTCGGAATTGAAATATATTACATCAATATGACTATTAAGGAATACTATTCAATCACAAAAGTGTTTACATAACATAATCAGTCGCTAAGCGATGACGAGAAATATATTAAAAATCAGCCTGCAGGTCTTACTAGAGATATTGGCTCAAATTACAACTAGAGCTGAGTGGCCTCCCGTATGGGACCTCAGTACCTGCTGCCAACGTCTGGCTAACTAATACCAAACTCCTCAGTTTTGAATGTATGGTAGTATTGGTACAAGCGTGGAACTACAAATTGTGATGCGGGAGACAGTTATTTAATTAATTATTATACTAATACAGTTTGTACAGCATAACTCGGCTTAGGAATTAGGATCGAGGTTTTCTCTGCCATGCTCCTTTTCCTCGGGAATTCCAAGGGCAATATGGCATGTTTTTTTTCTAATAAAGTAGGCTTAATTAGAAATCTGTGGTTTAATTTACATGACGCACCTTTCCCTCTAATTTCCCTAATTGTGTTTAGTCGAAGCGCAATACGAATAAATAAAATTGTGCAAGATATAATAATAACACAACGTAGGTATTGATCCTCTCTTTAATCTATTTTGACGGTCAATGGCAAAATAAAGACAAAGCACAACTTATATCATTCAACGATGTTGAACAGACCCGGGTACGTTATACTGCAAGGTATAAATCACATTTGGGAAAACATAACACGCATTATACAAAAGGTGCGAGGTAGTGGAAAATTTCCTAAGAAAATAATAATTAGTTAGTCACCATTCTTTTCAAAATATTATATACTATTTCAGCTTCCTAATTAAAAAAAAAAAAAAAACATGTTCCCTTACAATGTTAACCTCAGCTAATTGTCTTAACATACATAAGTACATACATACATTATCATAATATATTAATTAACAAGAAATTAATTTATAGAACTGGTGTCATATTAAGCAAATGATGTTTCTTGAAAAATTAGTGACTTATTCTTTATACCTACTGATACTTATAATTACAATTATTAGCACAAAAAATATACCAAAAAAACTAAACAGTTATCTGTTAAAAAACTTTTCACATGTATTTCATACTCGGAACACTCATACTTAGAATTTTTTACGGAGGAAGTTGATAGTTTCGAATTAGATTAAAAGTGTTTTCATTGTGTACATATTTGAGCGAATCCTCGATAATTTACTAGAATAGTACAATCTAATTTGTTGCATCTCTTTGTACCGGGCTTCCAGTGCTGATAATTGGCCGATTGGCAATTCGAAAAATTGAATTTTATTACATTCATGCACCAAGACATCGTGCACACTGCTTGGCATATAGTATCAAGGTTATAAATGTGAATAAAGTTATCTGGTATCTGCTATAGCAGAAATTTCGGGATCATTAAAAAATCTCCTAGTTATGTTGCCATAATTACTAGAACCATGCCCAGGTTTTAGTATGTCCACAACCAATCCCATTTTAGTGTTGAATTACTTTTTTCTTTGCTTCAAATAATTATTTATTTTCTATTCCCCTTACTTGCCAAGTCTCAAAACTTAGCCGGTAAGAACTGTGCATTAAACATTCGAAAAAACGAATCCAACAGAGGAGCGTGGACATTGCAAACCGATAATTTTTAATATGGTAACGCGATTACTTAATTACTTAGCAATGGATCCATATGTTTGGTTCACTCAGCGGTGTTAATATTTATAGGTGCTGGTTGCAGAGTTTAGACAGGTGGGCGAAGGCGCCACTGAGTTTTCTAATAGGAAGATATCAATGATTTTTAAGCACAATAACACAATTACCCTGTCTAAGAATATTGAGAAACTTGAAAATACTCAACTTCACCTTGACTTCAGCATAGCATTATAAAGATCAAAGATCCTACTTAAGTTATTTATTTAGATATTAAATATAGTAAACAATAAAACATTTATTACGCCTCAAACCTAATTCTGATTATGGTACAGCACTTAAAATAATTATAAGATTCTTTAAAATAAGTCTCACCAAAATTATAAGATCATTAACCCTTAAACTTAAATTCTAAATCATCAATACTGCCGAACTAAAATCTGAATTTATAAAGTTCTAACTAAGTCACTGACAATCACAGAACGCCCCAAATATACTAGATATTAATCTTTCAAGTAAAAAAATTATAAATTAATCCCATGGCAGCGACAATATCAGTAAAAAAATTAATCAAATAAATTAACCTGTGAGAAAATATATGGTCAGTTAAGATCTACGGGGGAATTCGAAGTGAGATCATTGCGGAAGCCTGTCTAAAGTGGTAGTTATGTAAGACGGTCTACTGCCATTAGGATTACAGTTAGTGCGTAGCATTTAAGTGAGTATTCACAGTACAGAAAGTAATTTAGATATTTACAATAATATTAGCAAGACATTTGCTTACCGAGATAATATCAGATACGATAACGAAAAAAATAAGTACTAATAAATCACAAAACGGTAAGAAACGGTAACAGGTACAATACAAGATAATACATGACTCTTAAAGTCATTTAACGGAAAGCTTGATAAAAATTAGGGAAGTAGGTAATTATATGACCTACAGTAAGGGCGTAGCATTTGGGTAAATATACGTAATACAAAAGAAGCAAATCAGATAATTATAGAGATATAGCAAGACATTGGCTAATCGAGATAATATCAGATACAGTAAAGAAAGTCTGTCTGATAAGAAATGGTAGAAGAGACAATACAATATAGTAATTGATTAAAAGTCATTTAAGTAATAGTAAACTCGATAAAAATAAGATAGGTAATTAAAGGGCAGTGATTGGTGGGTATTTCACAACTTACATGACTACTTGGTTAGCCGCAATTAAGGCTTTTTATTGCTTCCGGTCAAGCTGCATGTCACACCTTCCGGTCAGCATCACTTCGACAAAAAGGTCTGAAATGAACAGGAATGAAGCTTGTAAAATTTTCAGGCCCCTGGAAAGACCGGGCGGGGGATGGTGATTCAGTCCCGAGGAAATGCTAAATAATTTTTACTATCTAATAGAGAAATACATGGATAAAACATATCTTTAACGTACGGGACGATATTGCCAGAAATATGAGAACATATTAATTGTTGTGAACTTGCCAATTTATCTCACGATAAATAAATACGAAAAATAAACCTCTTGGTCAAAAATTACAAAATATCGTCGCTTTAAAACCTGTCTTTTTCTCTTCTTATGTGGTCATCACGCGGAAGGGAAAAATCTTGTCAAATGCCAAGATATATCTTAGACATCCGACAAAAGAACGTTCGACAAGAAGATGGCTACGTGCACTTCGGAACTGTATTCGTCGATACCAATTGTGTGCGTTCCAATATTCCAAAGTATGAAAAATTAGTTGTTTTAAATTTCAAGGCATAAATTCTATGTCCAGATTAGGTATGTTAGGTTCTAATATAAGGTAACAAAAATATAAACCACATAAATCTACCAGTGAAAGAAACTGTACATCTGTGCTTGGTAGCTACAACACTACAGTATCAAAGGGTTCCTTAAGAGCAACAAGAGCTAAATTCATTTGTTTAGGGTAGCTCCTCGAATGAAAAATTTTTAGGTGACATTAGTGTTGGATAAAAATATTGGCAACACTCCAATCCAACATGAAAAATAATAGCTCAAAGGAAATAACAATGTCAGTTCCGTTGTAACAAATATTGTAATGAGGTAACTTATTTTTAGAAGTTTTTCTTCCTCCGAGCACATTAATTCAGCATTTTCTTTTAATAAAAATAATTTTATTGACCTGCAAAAAAAGTTGAGGATGGTCTTGGATTGTGCCACACAGTAGAGTAGTTTTTGAGTCTACTAATTTTAAGGGTGCACAACGCTATTAAAATCAAATTCTTCGGAACTTTAATAACTTGATTACCATCAATTACAAAATTAAATAAAATCTGGCAACATTGTTTTATTTTCTTACCAATGATGACCTTCCGGTTAGCGTCACGGAAATGTTTTAGCAGGTGTATAATTTCGTCGTAATTTGCCTCAGTTTATCCTTGAATACTAAAAATTCCTTCAGAATTTTTGTCTTTATAGTCAGTGGCTATGCTTTAGTTTCTTATTGTATCGTATCAAATTTATATTACTTCACACTTATTTAAGTGCTTTTAATGTTTGTTTAATTCCTCTATTTCTGTTTAAATTTGTTGTTTTCTTTGTTTTTGGATTAAATTGACTTAATTTGAGTTTCAGTGGGTTTGTTTAGTACCGTTCTCTCATTTGAGTTAGAAAATAGCTTTCAGGAAATAATTGAATTGAATAATTGTCATTACCTTTATCTTGAATTGAATTGATTTTTGAGTTGAAAAGTAGCTTTCGGAAAATAATTGCATTCTGATTATCTGTTTAAATTTATCGATTTCACTTTTGTTCTTACCTGATTACTGTAATTGTTTTTTTTATTGAAATATTTTTCATCACAGTCTTTATCAGCTTAAACAGCTCTTTATTTTATTTATTATTTTTAATCAGTTCACTGTTTAATTTAAAACCATAATTATTGTCTATGGTTTAAACAATTCTGTGCAAATTGGTAGAGGCATATTTAATTAAATTAAATTCAATTTTTCTCCAACGTATTTTGGCATCTTTCAGCATTGTTAATTGAGAAGAATTATTTGTAGTTATCTCTTGCCAAGCTCTGTATTAAAAGCCTAACCTTAGACAAGCAATGCTCTCCGCCAAATTGACACAGAGTTGATAATAATATTCTTGGTGTACTCTTTAACTGCCTTGCACTGGTTATTTTTTCACCCTACTAAGTCCACACGCACTCGGCCTTAACAGGACAGCTTCCAGTGACGTCACAGGACAGATCCTAGGCACCACAGCAATTTCCAGTAACCCTCTCCAGGAAACTCGGAGGAAACACAAGGTGATTAAAGTGTAGATGTCACCAAGATAATTCCACAGAAGTAAACCATATTTTTGTTAAAAGAAAATGGAATAAAAATTGTTTATTTGAAATTTCTAATCTTTAACTTTGCGCTTTTTAACCACTACTGTACTCGAAAAAAAAACTTCAAAAAACATGCTCTTTATCCATACACCCTGAGTATTTTTTAGTTTAAATTTTTAGTAAATTAAAGTAATAATTTAAAGAAAAGTTCATTTATAGTTTATTGTAATAAATTGGCTTCTTATTTGAATTCTAGTAATTATAATAACTTAATCTTAACTATGTTATGTTTTTAGTATTACTTTCGTTATATTGTAATGTTTTATTAGTGTTATGCCTATGTTATGGCAGAGTTACCTTAAAAGAAAGCGCACTACTTACTATTATTGTTTAACAAAGTGAATATACTGTCAACTAACATAAAATCATACAGTGGAAAGATTGAACTTAACCTTGAATTGCAATTATAAATTGTTGTTAATTAAAGTATAAACTGTTATGATTAACCTTGTTGACAATTCAAAACAATACTCGAATTAGAGGTCAAAGTTTGGTATAAAAAGCTGTGCAGCAGCCCATACCAGAGTACAAATAATATCGAGTAGATTCACTTAGCAAAAATCGTTTGATGTTTTTGGATCAAACGCAAAAGCCGCAGCACGGTAAAAAAATTAGTTTTTCTTCAAACGTCAGTAAATCCATCATTAATCGACTGTGTAGGCGGCAGTGAAGTTTCGCTTTTCCTCCGCCGGAGCTTTACTTTTCACTTTTCCGCCGGCGGAGGTAAAAGTGTTGTCATATCAACATAGATACAATACAAACAAACATCAAAATAAGCGTCAACAACTCAAGAGTTATTAAACTAAAATTTGTATTTATCACTCAATTTGGGACTGCATTTCTAAAAATCACTAATTTAGGAACAAATTGGTTATTATTTAATCGAACTTACTCAATAACTGCTTATCAATACGGAATTAAAACGCAATCGAAAACGCAATTTAAAAAAAAAATTATTGTTGACAGTGTCCACTGACAGCTTTATATGACATTATTATAGCAACAAACTGAGCCTATTCACCGACACCGCACCGGTCCAAGCCGCCTTGCGAACCCACTTATCTTTAATAATAATTATTATTACTATTAAAAAGCGACGTTTTTGCATTAATTTGTCGACATTTGAAGAAAAAACAGCATATTTTATTTGGAGGAAAAGTTACTTTTCATGGCTTGCTCTCTATTACCAGCCTCACTCCGTTCGGCTGTTAAACACGAGCGCGCCATGAAAAGTATTACTTTTTCTCCATATAAAATAATATACTATTTTACCCTACCTGCAGCAGCGAGCAGTCTGTGAGGGGAGATTCAAAAAGTATTAGCTGATGCAAAATTATTTCGTCGGTTATTATTTGATACACGATATTTCAAAGGGCTATTAAGGTAATTTTTAATACGTGATTCAAATGAATAAAATTATGTAATAGAGTTATACAAATTAGTAACTTATACTAAATTCAAAAACATTATAAATAAAGGTAATACCTATTAAAATAATTTATTTGACAGTTTGTAACTTGATTCATCTAATAAAATATGTATAAAGCAGAAGGTTCAAAGTACCTGAGAAATATTGTGGGAATTTAAAAATAAAAAGGACAAATTAAGCTAGTAAAGTAAATTTATAGCTTTTTAAAAGTCTAAACACTTCATTACTCGCGCTACGAGTATTTCTCTCACATTTTCTGCGAAATCGTCAGTTTTCGGAGATGGCTTTGCGGACGAAGTTGTCCTCCACTACTCTAGCTGACTTATTTGGCGTCCTCTTTAACATAGCCAATTAACCGGGTGCATTTCTCAAATGATTGGCTGCATTTGTGAGAATTTCTCTCATCGCGCTACGTCTGCCGTAGTACTTTTAACATTGAAAATGTTTCTGTTTTGCTGTTATGGGGCATCAAATTGCGAAAAAGTGCATGCTACATTTGCCACACATGATGTCATATGCGTGATGAACTACTAACCCAAACTAACCAAAAGTAATGAAAAGCACCAAATAGAACTAAATGTATCGGAACAGATTAAAAAAAGTAAGACTAACTCAAATTATCCGAACTTTTGCAGCTAACCAAAACTAACCAAATACATTAAAATTTATTATAACGTATTGGATCCGGTTCAAATTAATAAAATAAATTGGAACTAACTGAAACTAACCGAAAGTTGAGTGAACAACTAACCAAAAGCACCAAAAACGCCTAATCCGTATCGGGCAAATTACAAATATTAAAGTAAGTTAAAATTAACTTAAATTAACCGAATTTTGGCGACTAACCAAAACTAACCGAAAACATTAAATTTGATTGTAACGTATCGGAGTCGGTTCAAGTGACTAAAATAAATTAAAACTAACTGAAATAAAAGAAATGCCTTTTTAACATTATAATATTTTTCAACATAAGTATAAAAAAAAGGTGCCGATACGAAGACCTAAAAAATTACCCTTCACTTGTAGATAGGAAAATCTATTAATATATAACTAGCCATGACGTTGCGGTAGATAATAATTCTAACCTGTTCCGAATTGTTTTACCCCGTTCTTTCACTTTTGCTTACTTTTAGTTAGTTTTGTTTAGCCGTTTAATTAACTTTCGGTTAGTCTCAGTTAGATCCTATTTATTTTAGTCATTTGAACCGACTCCGATACGTTATAATCAAATTTAGTGTTTTTCGTTAGGTACTTTTGGTTAGTAGCCAAAGGTCTGCTCGTCTTGGTTAGTTTTAACTTACTTTAATTTTTGTAACCTATTCCGATACGTTTTAGTGCTTTTGGTTACTTTTGATTAGTTTTGGTTTGTCATTCAATCAGATTTCTGTTAGTTTTAGTTGGTTTTTATATATTTTAGAATTTGAACCGGTTCAAATACGTTACGAGTGTAATTAATTTTAATGTTTTTGGTTAATTTTAGTTAGTCGCCGAAATTCGGCTAATTTAAGTGAGTTTCAACTTACTTTAATATTTTTAATCTATTTTGATTTATGGTTTCGCTTTTCTGGTTACTTTTGGTTAGTTTTGTTGTTCAATCAACTTTCGGTTAATTTCAGTTAGTTTAAATTTATTATAGTCATTTGAACCAGTTCCAATACGTTATTACCAATTTTACTGTTTTTGGTTAGTTGAGGTTAGTCGCCAAAATTCGGTTAATTTGGGTTAATTTCATCTTACTCCAATATTTTTTTAATCTATTAAGATACGTTTTAGCCGGTTTCGGTGCATTTAGTTTCTTTTGGCTAGTAATTCAATCAGCTTTCGGTTACTTTAAGTTAACTCCCAATTTACTTTACTCATTTGAAGCGATTCCGATACATTATAACCAATTTAAATGTTTTTGGTAAAATTATGTCAGTCGCCAAAATTAGGTTAATTTGGGTTAGTTTCAACTAACTTTAATATTTTTAATCTGTTCCGACAGGTTTAAGCCCTTAGTGCTTTTGGTTACTTTGGCAAGTTTTGATTAGTCGTGCAATCAACTTTTTGTTAATTACAGTTAGTTTCAATTTATATTAGTAATTTGAACCGATTCCGTACTTTATACCCAATTTTAATGTTTTTGGTTAGTCGCCTAAATTCGGTTACTTTGGGTTAGTTTCAACTTACTTTAATATTTTTAATCTGTTCCGATACGTTTTAGCCCTTTTTGGTGCTTTTAGTTACTTTTGGTTAGTTTTTCAATCAACTTTCGATTACTTTCAGTTAGTTCCAATTTATTTTAGTCATTTGAATCGGTTCCGATACGTTATAATCAAATTTAATGTTTTTGGTTAGTCGTTAAATTTCCGTTCGTTTTGGTTAGTTTTAAGTTAATTTAATATTCGTAACCTGTACCGGTACGTTTAAGCCTGTATTGGTTACTTTTGGCGAGTTTTGGTTAGTCATTCAATCAACTTTCGGTGAGTTTCAGTTAATTCCAATTTATTTTAGTCATTTTAATCGATTCCGATACCTTATAAATCAAATTTAAGTTTAAGTAAATAAACTAACACGATTTCACAGGCGTATGATGTCATGTGTCAAATGTAGCATGCACTTTTTCACTATTTGAGGTCCTATACCTACTAGGATAATAGAAACATTTTCAATGTTAAAATATAAGAGTTGCTTTAAAAACACAAAAGGTCATGTGAAAAATTCGCAATTATTAAAACATAAACGGATTTTTGCTCACGCTACTTGACCACCGTTAGCAACCTCATTATTAGTCCATACGGTTAGGATAAGCACTTACACTTTTCAGGTTATTAATGTGTTTCCATAGACTGCGCGGATTAGATACTGTTTGCCAAATGAAAGAACCTGGACGGAAAGAATGCGGGCAAAAAATGTCCTCGCATATTTAGATGCTGCCACATTTTTTTCCCAATAATCCTAATTTATTTTCTGTCTAGTTTCCTATAGTGAATATACATATTTAAATTTCCTACTTGAATACTTAATTTTGTTATTTTCCTTAATACTACTGTCTTCTATTATTTACTATTTTATTTACACAGGGAAATACGGAATACGGAATAAGTATACTATAATATTTATAATGTTTATATTTTATTCGCCTTCAAGCTATTTAAAATACGCGACAATAGGCAACAGTGCGACGTTTACTTGATTTTTAGCGGGGAGCAGGTTTCGTGATTGGTCGCAGGATATATTAAATACACTTTGACCCTAGACCAACACCTAATTTTTTTTACATATTTTAAAATTTCGGCAGCGACTTGCTTTAGCCATTGGCGTGGAAATTGCCGATGCCGAATTGTGGTTATTTATATTATTTGGTTTGTAGGGTCTGGTGATATATAGGTTTTGTCGATTTAGCAAATTCTCTTTTTTCACTAGAAAGGGGGTGTCCTATATAAAGTTCGCTCAGCCGTTGTTGACCCTCGAAACGCATGCAATTGCATGCGTTTCGAGGGTCAACAACGGCTGGGCGAACATTAGTAGTTTAAGCCAAAAAAGTCGGTAGATCCGCTACATTTGAACCGAAAAAATGCCCTCAAAGTTCGAGTTTTGACACAAATTTTCAGCATCACTTCACGAAAGCACTAGAAATATAGACAAAACACATCTGAAAATCAATTGTCGGGTGAAAATATTAACTAGGATACATTTGCGTCGAACGAGAGACCTCCGTTTTGTTCCGGTCCTAATTTAAAGCGACTCATAGCCATAGCCCCATTAAACAAAATTAAATTTTACTTGTAAATATCCATCCTCCTTTTTACTGTCAACTGTCACAATAGCCAAAACAAGGATTTTTAAGAAGGCACACTGTTGCCAGACGTTTACTGTAGTTTCGTTAGCAAAATTAATTAGAAAAATGGTGCGCTATAAGCGCAGCTTATTCACTACCAGCTAGTCATCTTGCGGCGGCATCCTTTGATTTGGGAAAGTCAATAACCAAATTTTGCAAATTTTAGAAGAGGGTCATGACTTAATATTGTTTTAAGCGCCTGGGCATCTGAATAATACTTTTGACAGTTCGTTTAATTTAAAATATGCTTTTTCTACTACCGTGCGTAAAGTACTCACTTTACGCACTCTCTAAGATTCGAAAAATAGGCTTTTTTAATGTGCAGTGCGTAAAGTAAATCTGACATATTTTTTGACATTTATGGCAATGCGTAAAATAATATATTTTATGCACTAGTGTGTAAAATAATTTATTTTACGCACTAGTGCGTAAAGTAATTTAATAATATTTTTGTTTTTTCATATATTTTTCGGTAGCAGAAAGAATTTTGTATGCTACTCATGTGTAAAGTACCCTTTTTTTCATCCAATTTCAATTAAATTTTTTTATCAATATTCCCATTCATAAAAAAAGGTTCACTTTACACACTTGTTGCATAAATAACTATTTTATCGTCTAAAATCCGTTTAAAAACGATTTGAAAACGCACAAATGTATAAAAATTCGGAATTTCCGAACCTCTCAGGGCGATAGCCGAGGCTTCGGACGAGTTTGTCATGTATTTTGAAGCGAAAATTCATTTTAAATTCAACTGTGGAACTGAACCGCTCAGGGCGCAGTGCCCGACACTCCAACTTTCCGATTTCGGTAGAGTTGACTAGCTGGTAGTGAATAAGCTGTGCTATACGTGTCTCTACTCTTTTTTTTATTTAGGTGAATGATTTTTTTATTGCAGTAGCACATCCTATCTTGCTCGACGAGCGGTGTGTGTGCGAAGATATTGATTGACACGGTTCTTGAATAATTAGTTTGGGGAACAGATGTCCTGGGAGCATATTCGCATGTAACAGGCAAGATGTCCATTCGGCAATGCCGATCGTTTCTTCATATGTGACGTGCACGATAGCATTTAGTCAGATGTCGTGACTGTTACAGAGAATCAACAAATAAGTCTCCAATTATTTTAACGCTTCATGCATGGCCCTCCGCTCGCTTCGCTCGCTACGGGGGCTCAACAAACAGAAACTAACCAAGTGCTAACCAAAACTAACCTAAAATAAAAAAATAATAAAATAACAATTTTGGGTTAGTTTTGGTTAGCACCTGGTTAGTTTCTATTTGTTGAGCCCCCGTATAGGGAGCGAAGCGAGCGGAGGGCCATGCATGAAGTGTTTAAATAATTGAAGACTTATTTGTTGATTCTATGTAACAGTCACGACATCCGACTAAATGCTATCGTGTACGTCACATATGAAGAAACGTTCGGCATAGTCGAATGGACATCTTGCTTGTTACATCCGAATATGCGTCCTGGGAGTGAGTTCCACAGTGATGCAGTGCGTCAGACAAAGGAGTTCTTGTAAAACGATGTTCTAGGTGTTTTCAGTTGTACGACGAACCGGTGCGCTCTTGCCGTCGATCGTGACGGTCTGACAGGCGTTGTCAGGGGCGGGATAAGGCGGGCCAAATCCTGGGAACATCTGCCGTAAAAGTATCTGTAAAACAGGGATTTCTCGGTCACATGTTTGCTGTGTTTCAGACTATCCAGATTCCGGGTCAACTCCGGGTCACCGACGAGACGCACAACTCTCTTCTGAACGGAATCCAGTAGCTTTAGGGTGTGCTCTGGCGTGGCACCCCAGATGTGTGAGCAATATTCTAAGCACGGTCTTATTTGCGCTTTGTAAAGCAAGAGCAACTGCTGCGGTGTATAAATTTTTTGTTGCGAAATAGCGTACCAAGTTTCTGGGAGGCTGATTTTGCAACGTTAGCAACGTGGTCATGTCAGGACATATTGCTGTTGACCGAGACCCCCAGTAGTCCGATGAAGGGATGGCCGATTCTGCCATAATGATATCATTGCCCGTCGTATGGTAAACGTGACCGCTTGGATGATTGTTCAATGTGCGTTTGCATTAATTCATCGGAATAAAAGAGATATTCATTCGATTACACTATTCCTTTGTATGTATATATTCGTCAAATATTTCACTTCATACATGGCCCTCCGCTCGCTCCGGGGGCGTAACCAAACAAACCTAACCAAAACTAACCCAAGACATTCCCAAATGAGGAAAAACAAACTAAAAAATATTTGCATTTTCATCGGACAAATTTCAATTTTTTTTTATTTCCGGCATGCGTTAAGTTAGTTTGGGTTAGTTTTGTTTGGTTGCGCCCCCGAAGCGAGCGGAGGGTCATGCGTGAAGTGGAATATTAAATATACTTAAATAGTAAACAACACTGTTATTCCCCATAAGAAAATGTGCAACTTTTGGAAACACTGTGCCAGGCCCCCGGTGTCGGTTACTAAAATTTCATTATTTTCACGTTACAATTTCAATATTTTCACGTTACACCTGGGAAAGTCGTAAAGGAAGTTTGTCCTTCTAGGGCAATTTAGGCTCAAAACGCGGATTTTTTTTCGGCTCAAATGTGGCGAATCCTCCGATTTTTTTAGCTTAAGCTACTCTATAGGACACCCCTTTTCTAGCGAAAAAAAAAAAAGAAAATTTGCAAAATCGACACAACCTATATATCATCAGACCCTTAATTTGATGATATCTTTGAAGATTTTTAACCTTTCTTATATTTTTCTTGCATTTGGTGATTATTATACGCGGTTAACTAATTTTTAACTCTCTTAACTGAACTCTCTAAATTAAAATTTTTATTACAAAACAATTCCGAACGTTCTATAAAGAGCGTTTTGGAACATACATGCTTCAATATTGCCTAACTTTTAATACAAAAATTGAATGCTAGAGAATTTATATGAATTAGCTGCGATAAACCGTTTTTTTCCAAATTAAGCGACGTCATCAATGACGTAAATACAAAACCTTCGGGAAACGAACTCTACTTATTACTACAAGATATTTATGTAATACATACAACAAATAATATCATAGAATACTATCCTTATTATAAAAATGAGATATTATTATATGACATATTTTGTACTATAAGACTGTAATATAAAAAAAAACTGTAATTAATTTTAACGTCTTAAACTAATCAATATTATCAATAATAATATGGTAAGAATAACCTCGTGCGCCTATGGGAAGGCAAGATTTTTTACGTGCTAGTCATCTACCCCCTTCAGTCGTTGTTAAGGTTCATTCGCTTGGCGCACTATACAATTTCATTATTAACTTTATTGACATAAGATTGAAAACATTCATTCCTCAATACCTTACAACTATCCCTCAAAAAAGAAAATCTATTGTACATCTATACCTGTACTTTTGTATTGTAAGTGTGCTCTTTTTTTGTCTATAATTTTATGTTGAAGTTCTCTACTGAACCAATAAGGAAAATATGATGACTTATAATGCTTAACAGGTACAAAAATATCAATGGCTGAGTACAAAACATTGTAAAGAAATTCAACACACTTATTCACATCATTACAAGCAAGTTCATGTTCCCAAGGAACACTAGCTAAGAAATTATTTAAACCGTAAAAATCACAATTTTTATAATCATAGTAAAATACATCGTATTTTTATATGGTGGTTATACAATATTTAGGATCTAGCGCATGCTTTTCAGTTTGGCACACAATTTAAAGCCCGCGGAAGCTAAAGAAAATCTGAAGAACATAAATTATAAAAGATATGTTCTGGACTCAGAAGCATAAGAAACAATAATTAATAATTAGGCATTGCGCATCTATAAGAGATCATAGCGTATTACCAAAAATTACCCGCATAAAACCTGTTTAAAGCTATATGCAGGTTTAGACAGGTCTGTATACAACTTAAACGTATTTAAGCTGGTAAATGTAGGTATTTGTGGATAATTGTTGATACTCAAACACTCCAGTCCCTTGGACAAAAATAAAACAACTGAAATGATAAAAGCAAAATGTACGACGCATTTATTTAATTTATAATAACAAGAAACTTCGAAAATCAAAGTGACAAAAGTCAGATTGTTGACATCTAGTCATGTTGAGGGTGTAAAAAGGCCCAAGTATCAATTCATATTATTGTTAATCAATTCAAAGTTATTTAAGATTAAATGTAGCTTATTTTGAAGTGAAGCGGTTGTACTGTGACAATTTTTAACATGATTAAAAATATTAAAGGTTAGTACTTTGTGCAGGTGGTATTTATTATATATTTATTATTTGCTTAGTCTTTGGCACAACATAAAACTTTAAAGATTGACTTAAAAATATTTGCAGAAAATCGCGAAAATGCCATCCACATACCTGTACAATACATTTGGAAAATATTTGAACTCCCGGCTGATTTCATTTTCAAATTTACTCATGAAAAGATTGGCTAAGAACCGCAATAAACAGTTTCCCATTGTCGTGCCTTCAAGTTGTTGGTAATAATTATTTCTATATTGAAACTTTTCTCTTAGCAGAGAACGGTTTAATAATGAGAAGGAGACAATTAGGAATATAGCGAAAGTTTGTTACAATAAATGGCAATGTTGTTACAATAAAATGCAATTAGGTGTTACAGTTTTTTTGTGAATGATTTAAACCTTCACATGTACTATTTCTAATGTCCGGATTAGCGGAACAATAGCCACACAATTTGAATATCATTGCTGCCATTAGTCGTTTTATCGAGCAATATCGTTGCACGGTTCCACTCTGAACCGCTTTTCTATGGTTCCGCCTGACGCCAAGGATAAATCGATATCCGTAGCTCGATTCAGGTGAGCTGCACGATATCATTTTAGCCCAATGTTTATGGTGCCAGAGTCACAAGGCCCTTCAAACTGGACTAACGTGTAACGGAAGTAGAAGGGTAGCTCTACCGCTCCCTAAGCGCCGGGCGAAAGGTGCGCTGGCAAATTGCCTCGTAGCAGTGCCATCCAACCCTCTGTAAAGAGGGTCATCAGATAAGATAAGATAAGATAATTGTCATTTATGGAAATTGACTTTCACTTTCAAGTTAGGATTTTTAAAAAAATGACGCAGGAAATAGGAAGTTGCTTTTTTGTGTGCAGTGAATATTATAAATAGAAGACACAACTGAACACGGGGTCTTTTCTTTGTTTAGTTTATGACCAGTTAATGGGATAAATCGTCACCAGAGAAAATTTGTGTCAAGATCTAGTCTGGACAGGACAACCTTAAGGGGGATATAAGGCTTTTCACATACCCACGTGACAAACGGGCACTCAGCACTAAAGATAACCACGTTTCTTGGAGCCCTTCATTGTTGAGAAGGATACCTTTAGTCACATGCTATTCTTAGCTAAACTAGTTTATTGTTGCTGCAGCCAGTCAAGTGAGAAGTTTACTACTTCTACGTCGAGCCATTGTGGTACGGCTGCGAGGCAGTGTGATCGAGTAAGGGTATATGTGAGCTTGTTCAGCACGAAGAACACCTAGCAATAAAGCTAAGTTTAGGTTAAGTTAGGTATAAGTCTTTCCTTTCTTCCTTCCTCTTTTCACTTGCTTTACCTTCTTTTTCTTGTATATGAAATAATAAACGGTAGACCCGATTTGATTATGTTAATTCTTTTATTTTGAGACCCGTCTGCATTGGCTTGATTTGAAGTGTTCGGGGTAATATTTTATTTCCAACTTCTTTCAGGTAAATGAAATACGGTGGCGCTCATTAATTAGTCAATTTTGTTACCTCAGTTGCGATCAAGTGTACGTATTGTTATTAATAGCCGAGAATACTTCAGG
Source organism: Pissodes strobi (assembly GCA_016904865.1). Taxonomy (NCBI): domain Eukaryota; kingdom Metazoa; phylum Arthropoda; class Insecta; order Coleoptera; family Curculionidae; genus Pissodes; species Pissodes strobi. The sequence continues at coordinate 251,194 of MU182516.1, read as the reverse complement.
TCAGTCACATATTTGAATTTCAGCAGTGAGCCTATACAACTGGACCAACCCCTGAGTAGCTAAGCAGAGCTATTGTGCCTATGGTTATCTATTGAATCAGTTTATAGGGCTGTCAGTTCTATTCAACAGTCAATCATTCAGTCTTATTAATTTAGATTCATTTAGTTCTGTCCAACATAAAAGTATTGTCACATATACGCTCCTACCGCTTGTTGCCTATGGACCTGACTTCGTTGCAGTAGTTGCACTGTGCTCTTTCAGAAGACGGAGCTCAGATATAGGTAGTTGGGAGAGATAAATAGAAACACTCGGTGTAAAAAAGGCTTGGTTTATTAACTTCAGGTTGAGTATAGAAGGTTGTAAGTATTACCAAAATATTCGGGAATGCATATCTCGTAAGTCCCCTGGGATATTCCTGGCGAAAATGTTAACCACGAACAGCAGCGAGAGAGAGGGAGAGCTAGCCTGAAGAGCTGTTACAATTAGATTGACGGGCGGATAGATTATTTGGTCTGGCTGAATATTTAGTTACGTAGTTTACTTTTTATA
>MU182516.1:188453-215010 GCA_016904865.1 Pissodes strobi | reverse complement strand
TATACAGGGTGTTACAAATTCGATGCATTAGCATTGCTATCTCCGTAACTATTAGAGATAGAGCGTAGGTTAAATTGGGGCAAAGTTGCGCAATTTAAGGGTGATTGATATGCCGTCGAGAAATTTAGAAAATTTCGTCTACTTCCGGAGATATCCGTAAAAATCCGAAAATCAGCTATTTTATTTTTATTTTCTTCTGCCTTTGTTTGAAGAGATAGAGTAACATAAATGTCACATTATTATTGCCACTGTTTCCCCTCTGCAAGATGGCAGTATCAAATTTTAAATCTGACGTTTCGTCTCCGTGCCCCTCATCATCAACTTCATTTTTTTAAATACGGACCCGGCTTTTTTATTTAATTTTTTAGAAGCCTTCGGTCTCCTAAAACCAACGATATATTTCACTTATTAATAAATCAACAAATCTAGATTTTTTCCATTAGAGATAATGTGTTAGACAGAGATGGGGCGAACTTTTTTGACCCGATTTCACTTATGACAACATTTGTTACCACTACCGGACAAGTGTGATACATCGTTGGTTTTGGTAGATTAAAGGCTTTTAAAAAATTAAATAAAAAATCCAGGTACGTATTTAACAAAATGAAGTTGATGAAGGGGGCCCGAAAGCGAAACGTCGGATTTAGAATTTGATACAGCCATCTTGCAGAGGAGGTCCCACTACAGGGTTTCAACTTTGGGCAGAGGACTCTCACTATCGAGCAGGTGACTTTTACCATTACTGCTGAACTTGCCGCAGGAATAAGGCACTTCCTTACCGAAAAATTAATATAGTAGCACGGCATCGCCACTGATTCGCGTTCACGTTCGCTGCAAATCGCTCACGTAGGACGCCCCGTTACACTCCGGTGTTAGGTTCGCTCTAATTTAAATCCTTCCCTTTTTAAAAGTTGCAATGTATAGTAAGAATAAATTGCCTTAAAACATCCTAACTTTGAGTATATTATTCTCGAGGATTGGACTATTTGTATTTGCGCCATGCCATGGGCCTGTTTTTATGCTGCGTTGAACCTAACGGTGATCGACGCGATTTCAGTTGAATGGTGTTCAGTATTATTGTGTAGCCATTTATTATGCCTAGTGGATCGAAAATGCTAGTCTATTTTATTTATATCGAGATTACTGATTTACGATGTGCAATTTGTTACAATCCTCTTATTAAACATGCGTATAATGATGATGCGTTTAATTTACCGCAACACTTTACTTCATGGCACAGGTTTTAACATTTTTCAGTTGGTTTAACGATGTCTCGCATAATACCGTGCTTACCGCTATAGCTTATAGGAACTCTTTGGCTGTTTTTATATCTCCTATAGACGACCGATACATACAGTCAGAAGAGTATGAGAATTGCAGATTTACTTGTTAGTTGTAGCGAAAATTGGATTAGTTAGGCGTCAATTTGTATCGAAAGCAAGCGAAAAACTAATTAATTAATTATATATGGCGTTAGGCGCCATTTCGTAATGAAATATTTGTTGTTCAAATATTTTTTTGTTGGTAAATGATGTTCGTTTTGAGACTCGTTTTTATTTTATCAGGGGGTAGGTCATCTCTTTTATTGGCCGTAATTTTTTTGTGGGCACCAGAGTTACTTAAATATCCGAAATTTGTCCTTATAATCCGCAATGTCTCACAGACCTCTATCCTGCGATAAATTAAAAAAGTAAATTAAAAACAAGTTATATATTAACTGTACAGGGTGGTCCAAATTATAATCGGGAAACTTCGACAGCGTATTTAGCACTTAAAAATAAGTAGATAAGTCCATATAAACTTATATCTGGAAACGCCTCGTTTCGGGTATACAGGGCGTTGAAATCTTGGAAAACAAATCGGTTTTTCCCATTTTTGTTTTAATTTTTTAGATTATGCTTTCAAACTCGGTCGGTATTATTATCCCTTAAAAACAAATTTATAGCACTGAATAACCAATTTTTTTTGTCAGTGGCGTCCGTGAGAACGTTTTAAATAATTTAAATAATAAAAATTATGTTACGCCACTGCCTTTTCGTAATTTTGTTACCATATTCAAATGCATTAATCAAAACTACAGAAAAGCTGACTCTTTGGTTTTTCCGCTAAAACGAACCGTTTTCGAGAAAAAAATTATTTTTGGTTTTAATGTATTAAGGCTTGTGAAACAGAATTAAGTACGTATGTACCGGGTGTTTCACTATAAATGGAACCCCCCCTTCTCAATTGACGTTTTAGAAAAAACGTCAAATACAAAAAATAAAGGGTATGATGTGAAGTTTTTTGTGGCAAAGCACAGTTGTATACAGGGTGTTCCACAAAGGCGGGATTAAACAAAGTTTTTTTTAAAATAAAACACCCTTTATATTATTGCATATTGGGATTTTGCGGAGAATTCTAGACCTATTTCATAAATAATGTCCTATACCTATCTGTTACTGTTTTTGAAAAATGGTTTGCACTTTCCTGTCTTGGTTTTTCATAAGCTATCGTTCGACACTAATATTAGATTCAGAGGTTAAATTCAACCGGAATTTCTTAACCTCTGGTTAAATAAAAAATTAGTGTCAAACGATAGCTTATGAAAAACCAAGATAGGAAAGTGCAAACCATTTTGCTCTATCTTTAGCCGTTTAGATTTTACAGGCTGCCAAACTTGGTAAATGGTCATTTTCAACTGTCAATATTTCAAAAACAGTAACAGATAGGTATAGGACATTATTTATGAAATATGTCTAGAATTCTCCGCAAAATCCAAATATGCAATTAAATAGGGCGTTCTATTTAAAAAAATAAAACTTTGTTTAATCCCGCCTTTGTGGAACACCCTGTATACAACTGTGCTTTGCCACAAAAAACTTCACATCATACCCTTTATTTTTTGTATTTAACGTTTTTTTCTAAAACGTCAATTGAGAAAGTTAAAGGGGGATTCCATTTATAGTGAAACACCCGGTACATACGTACTTAATTCTGTTTCACAAGCGTTAATACATTAAATCGAAAAATATTTTTTTCTCGAGAACGGTTCGTTTTAGCGGAAAAACCAAAGAGTCAACTTTTCTTCAGTTTTGATTAATGCATTTGAATATGCTAACAAAATTACAAAAAGGCAGTGGCGTAACATAATTTTTTTCCCAAGATTTCAACGCCCTGTATACCCGAAATGAGGCGTTTTCGAATATAAGTTTATATGGACTTATTTACTTATTTTTAAGTGCTAAATACGCTGTCGAAGTTTCCCGATTATAATTTGGACCACCCTGTATAATTAAATTACAATTATTATGATTGATGAAAATATTTGAAATGGAGTTTATCGATATAATTAAATTACAAATATAATTGATGAAATTATTTCAAATGAAGTTTATCCGATAACAATTAAAATTAATATGAAAAATAAAAAAAAACGAATGAAGCGTTATAATAATTGGTCTTTACAATATGTTTATCTTCTGATAGGCTAATACTTAGCTTGTCCAATTATTCTGTAACCATGCGATCGTATTGGGACATCTACTGGAACCATTTCTGCCTGTTCCCAAGTTAGTATCTGATGGGTTTATCGAGGACTTATTGGTTCACGCTTAAAATAGCTTAGTACAGTAAGTGGACGAACACCTGTTATTTGCCAAGCACGGTGTTTTTCTTTAGCCAATTAGGCATTAAAAAAATTAAGTAAAGATAAAGATAATATAATCATTATCTCGCATCGAGATAGAAATTAAGGTAAAAGATAAAAAGCAGATAAATTAACACATGTGAGATTAACCTCTCATAAATGCAAAATAGTGTCGGTACATCAGGATTGAGACTAGACAGGGCGAGTGCTAATAATTATATGCCTGATGTGACAAATAAACTGAAAATTTAATTATATGAGCCTGAATGAAAAAATATTAACAAACCGGCAATTCTATGGGGGGAAATACGGAGAAATTCTACCGAAAATTCAATATACTACCTTTGCAGGAATATATAGAATTTACTCCGAGAATGAACCCAAATAATACTGTTCAATTTGAATGAAAATACGTAAAAAATGTGCGTGACCACTGAACGATGAAATAGTTACGTTCTCCTTAAATTTGGACTAAGCCTCCTTCAAATTACATGAATTTGATTAATGAGAGACGCAAATATTCACCAATAAATCGGTTTTATTACCCAAACGGTCACGACAATAATTAAAAAATATTGAAGGTTTAACCTACTTAAAAGTGGAATATAAAAATGCTAAATTCTTGCTTTAGTCCAATAAGACTAAGCGAATCATAAACAAATATTAATTATGTATTTAAAAATTAAAGAATTAGTTAAATATATTGCAAGATAAATTAAATATTTCAAGATTAAAAATTAGCACTTACCCGTGAACGTCTCAACACATGTTAAAAGATATCGCATTCAAAATTCAAGACGTGGGACAAAATTATGCATGCCGATGTTTTATTGGCTAGTTTATAACATGTGATTAATCACGTAGCGCCAAGTAATAGAAATACTCTATATGAAATATAGTAATCTATAGTAAATTAAATTTAAGAATTGTAGTTATAAAATAGCGTACTGCGCTCCTAAAATCGCTAATCACACGAAATCAACCCATTCGTGAATAGATCTCACTGGCGACTTAAATATTAAATATCGAGAATCATTCGCATTTGAATTGAAATTTTAGTGTAGCAGAATAAGCATATATTCCGTTACAAAGTAAATAGCTCAAGCTCAAAGTAAATAGCTCAAGCGGTGATCGGATCATGACCCTTGCTACATAAGCTTTGAGCAAAAAATTCAAGGTGCTTTACAAAAATAGGGATTATAGTACATCAAGTCATTCTGGGAATTTACTGTTGCTAGGGGATTGTCATTTTGTTAAATATGTCGTTTTGCTGGCAGCCAGTTATTGGCAAGAATATTCATAGACTTGTTGGACAAATGCCTAAAAATGCAAAAGTAAGTCTTTTCCAAGACGAATGTCTTTCAAAAGCAAAAATATATCGAACAATTCGGGAAAGTGAAGCAAGAATCCCTTGTGTGAACCTCCCGAAAATTCGACCAACCAAGTTGTCTTAAGCACAGCAGGGCAGCCTTTTTTTATTGTCGGGGCACACAAACTAAAGAGAGATCTTATGGAGCTCGGCGAGCGGTGTGTGTGCGAAGATATTGATTGACACGGTTCTTGAGTAGTTGTAGGTTGTAATTAGGGGGGAAGAGATGTCCTGAGTGTGAGTTCCAAAGTGATGCAGTGTGCCAGACAAAGGAGTTCTTCTAAGACAATGTTCTGGGTATTTCCAGTTGTACAACGAACTGGTGCGCTCTTGCCGTCTGTCGCAACCATTTGACAGGCGTTGCCAGGGTCGGGATGAGGCTGACCAAATCCTGGGAATATCTGCCGTGAAAGTATCTGTAAAACAGGGATATCTCGGCCACATGTCTGCGGTGTTCCAAACTGTCCAAATTATGTGTCAACTACGGGTCTCCGACAAGACGCACAGCTCTCTTTTGAATGACATACAGCAGCTTTAGGGTGTGCTTTGGTGCGGCACCTCAGATGTGCGAGCTATATTCTAAGCACGGTCTTATTTGTGCCCTGTAGAGCAAGAGCAACTGCTGCGGTATATACAGTTTTTTGTTCCGAAAGAGCGCACCAAGCTTCTGGGAGGCTGATTTTGCGATGTTAGCAACGTGGTCATGCCAGGACATATTGCTGTTCAGCGAGACACCCAGCAGTCCGATTGACGAGGAAGGAGGAATGGTCGATCCTGCCATAATTATGTCAGGGGCCGCCGTACTGGCCCTCTTGGTAAACGTGGCTGCTTCGGTCTTTGCTGCATTGAACTGGACCAAATTTCTATCGCACCAAGTTTGAACTTTCTCCAGGTCTTGATTAATTCTGACGCCACCGTTTTTGGAAAGAACTAAAATATCCAAATATACCGACGCTCAGTAAGCAGGAATGCCTAGATCCTGTCGCAATTTAAGACGAATTTACTTCGCCATTAACATATCCATTGCCATGGATCATGAAACATATTTAACCATTTGCCATGCAAAACTACCTGGAAATTTTGGATTTTACACCGACAATATAGAAGAGTCCACAAATGAAAGCAGATGTAAAACCAAAGCTACATTTTCTAAAAAAAGTATTGGTCTGGCAGTCATATCGGAAAGGGGCCTTTTGTTACACGCGTAAAAGGAGAAACAGTGAATGTCCATCAGATACTCTCTGACAAAATTAGTTAGTTTTATACTGGTCGATAAATCACGGAGATGGGCATTATATGTTTTGGCCAGATCTAGCATCAGCACATTATGCCGGAGCTATAATGTCTGGTTGCAAACAAGACACATATGTGCTCAGGAACTTCAGCAGCGAATCATCCGAAAAGTGAGAGAAATGAATATACATGACGCCCAAAACCTCACGAGGCCAGTTTAACATGCGAACACGGTCCCTTCCTTAGCGACAATAAACTAAATGATTTTTGAGAGTAAGAATTGATGTTATAAATAAATAAAGTTGCGACATTAAAAGTTTATTCGGTTTAATGACAACCTATTTCTAACAGAGTTTAGAATGATAATCCTAGCCATCCATGGTATAAATAAAGCTTATATATGCTAATAGAGGGCATGTTACCCGAGAATACTAAACTGTTGAGAAGCGACAGAATAATTTCAATCTAGTATGCGCATTCACCAAATATGCTGCTTTTCCGTCACCGTCCGTCAGTGTCGAGATATGTCATTGATGTCAACAGATGAGTTGTTTTGTAGTCCAAGTGGCAGTGTCGCTAATAGTGCATTTTTTAACGATCTCTATTTTCGCTTTATTGTGGCTTTTTTTCGATTGGCATATAATAATATAATTATAGGCATGTCGAGTTCGGGTAACAATTGTGTCTGTAGGGGATGTTGGGTTGTAACTAGGCAAGGATTTAGTTTATTTTCGTTTCCCAGAAATCCAGAACTGTAAGTATTTATTTTTATATAAATTATTTCTTATAACTATTTAATAAATAGTTATCCTTTTAGGTAACAGTCGAGTTTTAGTATGTTACTGCTAATTACTACTAATAAAATGATATTATATTTTTCTAACTGACGTCAGTTAAGAAAAGTTAAACTATTCACAACAGCAATGAACACCTACCTATATGAGTTTGGATGCCCTTCCTGGAGATGCTTTGGGTACAATAGATGCTTTATATTTATTTAATAATCTCTTTGACGTGTTAAATTCATACTCCTTACGACCATCCTATAAGTTTAAGAAAGTATTTGAAGGCTCTCAATATCAAATTAAATTTTTAAAAGATGCTTTATTGTCTTTGTCTGAAATGAAAATTTTTGACAAAATTGGCAAAGACATAACCAACAGGGTAAGATTTCCAAAATGTTGGGCTGTAACAATGCATGGGCTTATCAAATTGTGGGAAAACTTTCAAAAGCAAATTTTAAATACTTAAAAACAAGACGTATATCTAAATACAGATTGCACCGAAAACTTTATTGGAAGTGCCCGGCAACAAAGCGGTAACAATGTTAATCCCACCCTTATACAGTTTCAGACATCCTTCCGAAAGCTATTTTGGCAAAGTTGTTTCCATACGGACCAAAATGAACTGAATTAATTTTGATACCGCACATGTAGCTAAAAATATTGTCAATGAAGAACATCAGTTAACTAATGCGATAACTCTACCAAACTATAGCTACAGAAATGAAAACCTAACAACTCAAAATGCTTTCAGCTATGTTTGCGGTTATCTAGTTAAAAAGGTACCTGATGTACAGGGTTATCCAGCGAGGACTAGACAAGGCGATTTCTTGACTTCCCCTGTACTTTTATAAAAAAATCTGAAATAGCCATCTTATGTAATTTTCTCCCCCGCATTCGGATATGTTCAGCAAAAAACAATTGAACATCAAATAAAAGTGCTAGGGCTCACTTTCATATATTTTTAAATGGAACACCCTGTATATTACTACATTTTTTGACTCTCTAGAAAAATCTAAACACATTTTGTATATAATATCCTATACCTATCTTTAGCTGTTTACCAAATATTGACAGTTGAAAGTCGGGCATTTTGACACTTTGACAGGCTCTAAAATCTAAACCGCACGAGATCAAAGAAAACGGTTTGCACATTCCTATCTTGGGTTTTCATAAGCTATCGAATGATAGTAACTTTGAATTTAATCGGAGGTTTAAAAGTTCCGGTTAATTTTATCCGCAGGTTAAATTCGACGATACTGTCATTCGATAGTTTATGAAAACTTAAGATAGGAATGTGCAAACCGTTTTCTTTGATCTTGTGCGGTTTTGCTTTTAGAGCTTGTCAAAGTGTCAAAATACCCCACTTTCAACTGTCAAAATTTGGTAAACAGCTAATAGGTATAGGATATTATACACAAAATATGTTTAGATTTTTCTAGAGAGTCCAAAAATGTAGTAATAGGGTGTTCCATTTAAAAAAATATCAAAGTGACCCCTAGCACTTTTATTTGATGTTCAATTGATTTTTGCTGAACATATCCGAATTCGCGGGAGAAAATTACATTAGATGGCTATTTCAGTTTTTTTTTTATAAACGTACCGGGAAAGTAAAAAAAAATTCCTTATCTAGTCCTCGTGGATATCCCTGTACATAGCTGCGAGATATGTGAATCATTTGCAAAGGAGTGTAAAAACTTACTAATTTATTAATCCATTTAAGAGCTTTCACAACGAAAACTGATATTTATGGCGCGCTAAAATCTCCACCAGAACAATTTGTTAATTTTATTTATCAATTGAAAAAAATATTTACGTCAAAGTTTGAAGATATTTCGCTAGGAGAGGGAATTTCCCATCAATTATTAAGCCTAATGCAATAGGTGGAATTTGTACATCCTTGCTCTGAATTTCCCAAATTCTTTATTTTGAAGTTTTTTATTCGGTTAAAAATTTTCTATACACTAAAATATTCTAATAGAGATTTACAAACATACAAAAACGACAAACAATGTAATAGAAAATTAAAATTTTTATCGCATTTATAAATAGGTAATAGCCCTGTTTTAAGTTTACCTGTGTTTTAAAAATATGTAAAAAATAATTAGAAAAAATATGTATATTATTTAAAAAAAAATACTGTTACGGAAATATATATTTTCTCCTACTGAGTGTCCAGCGCCGTTCCTGGAGCTTCTGCCGCCCCGTGCAAAAAGAGAAACTCCCCCCCCCCCTCTCCTGGTTTAAATGAAATTATTTTTAAATTAAAAAAGAGAAGAAGAGACTTATTAAATTAGAATTTATTTTTGCACATGGTGTGGGTACAAAAAGTCGCCTAAAAAATAAACATTTTAGCCTAATTCGTTTTCGAGTTATAAAAGCTTAAAATGCATTAGAATACCGTTGGACTAAACTAAAACTCTTCGAGATTTCTTAGCTGTAAAATTAGGTTTTATATTTGATAGGTCTAAGCTTTGGCGTATATCTTGTTCAATTGAAATAGTGGCAAGGCTCGTCAATCTTTCTTGGGACATAGTAGACCTTAAAATTTTTTTAATAAGTTGTAATATACTAAAACTTCTTTCCCCAGAGACCACTGTCACAGGTAATGTAAGAAATACTGGCTATGTTCATTGGCACTTAGCATATTACGCTTTCGCTTTTAAGCGCTAACAGTCCCGTTGATCGACACGACACTCTTTGCGGAAAAGTCTACTGTCAAAATCAAAAGGGGTTCTTCATAACATAACCTTTTTGTTTTGGTTTAGAAAAATAGTTTCTATAACTATACCAATAAGGACAATGACTATACGTTGGTCAGCTTGTCAGCTAGGCAACAAGGCATTTTTTCTAATCTAGTTAAATTTTACTACTTTTCGAATAATTCTTAATAGTAATTTCTGCAAAAATCGCTTACTTTTATGTTTATGTTCGAGAATTATGTTCTTGTCATTACAAACAACGTCCCCACTTGCATAGATGACAGTTTGATGCTATAAACGCGTCATTATTATCAATTTTTTACATAACTTTAACATAAATCTGTATAAACAAACAATTTAATAATTAAAATTTAAAATGTAAGGTTAGTTTATTATTTGACATTATTCGCCATTTTGGTGCTAGGTAACCCGCTGACTAAAAAAGCGCTTTTATTTAGCGCTAACTACGCTAACGTTCGCTTTTCTGCTAAGGTGTAGTTCAATACCGATTTGGGGGTTAGCGCTTGTAAGGTAAGCGCTAACAGTCGCTAAGACCCGTTGAACATAGCCATTCTTAAGGCTACAGCTAAATTAGGAAAACAGTAGGTAAGATCATTGTCGATATAATAACTTAATATAAAGTAAGGTTTGGATTCTTTAAGTGAGAACAATGGCGTTAAAAGATAAAATTTCGTTACACAGTTCATTTCCGTCGATATCTGGTTAGGGGAAGTTACCCTGCCCTTGTTGTAAAGATGAATCAAGATCTATACATGATTTTCGCAAAAAATCAGGTCCATTTCGTGAAACTCGTATAAGCATTAGATAAATTGTTACATTCCTCTAGTAAAGAAAACCTTTCTTTTAGTGTATTTTTTGTTGTATCTAATATACTAAAATAAAAATTTACTCTAAAATTTCGTTTTTGATCAACAGCGAACTCGTCATTTGACTCGTACGAGAAATGACGTGGTACTTTTCGCTGACGAACAAGAGGGAATTCGGGCAGTATGTTAATTTCTGCAGCTAGTGATTCAGCTTCTTTGATAAATAGATCAAAACTTTCATCAGTCCTTTTTTCATCGAGATAGTTAATTAAATTTTTTGAAACAGTTACACATTCGCAAAGATTAATTTTAGAATTTTGAGACAACGTTAACTTTTGACAGAAGATCATGCCCAATTATCAATGAACAGATAAAATTAGATGAAATAAATTTCTCCGCTAATGTTTGTGCCATATTTCTCGTTTTTATGTCTCTTTTATCATTATCGACTATTTCATTAGGACTGTTGTAAACTTTTTTAAAATTTGAAATTAAAGGTTAAATTATCTACATTTATTCTACTTTCCCATTGAGTGTCGATTGACGGTTTCAAAGTTAATATAGGTATATTAAGTCTCAAAACCTCCCACCTTACAGCTGATGCTGCAAAATACATATAATTTTTGAACAATGTCGAAAAATGAAACAATTTACCACTAAATGTAATGAATGAGCAAAATAAGGCAAAGACGTAGTTCTTGGGTTTATATTTAATATTCGTTTTTGTAAACCAGAGCTTAATTGTATTTCATTAAACCTGAAATGCTACTGTGTTTTATTGTTTCATATTTTTTAATAAAAGCTGGTTTAGAAACTTTGTTGTAAATAAAATGCCGCCCCCTAATCTCCGCCGCCCCGTGCGAGTGCAAGTGCTGCAGCCCTGTCAGGAACGGCTCTGTGAGTGTCTTTGTTTTTTTTTCTATCCTATCCCTAATGTATGATGTAGCCTATACATATTATAAATCTATACATAGATATATCTTATTGTAAATAAACCCCAACATACCTATAAATAATAAGTACGTTAAATAAATAATTTTGATTAATTCACTGATTCATGAGATAATTTACTTCCCCATGCTCCCGTACTACAAGATATTATCCGAGAAGACAAAACCGTTATCTTCTCGGATTATGCTGCTTTAATGTCAAACGAGAGTCATTCAAGGTCATCGAAAACAGGCCCATCGAGATCAAAGGAAGATCAAAGACGCCGCCGCCGGCAGTCGCTTCTCAACAGTTTAGTATTCTCGGATGTTACCATCATCTTAAGAATGAGGTCAGGTTACTGCTTATTCAGCCTACCTTTACAGAATCTGACTAATTGAACATCCAAATGATGAACGTAGCTCCCATTTTTTAGTTGTGATCTCCAAGCCACCAGCAAGAACTATCTTTTACTACTATTAAGTATAATAAGTTTCCGTTTCCCTCTTGCTCTAATCGAGAATAGTTTTTTCTGTCGTGGTGTGAAGCAATTAGCTCTAAATAACAATTGTGGGTAGCTAATATGCATTGCTTCTGGACCTTGATGGCAAGGTCAAACGGGAAGGCTTTTCAAGTCAATTGCACCTTGATGTCAAGGCCTTGGATTCACGTTAAGGTCCAGTTAATGTTTTTATGGAGACTGTTTAAAAGTAGCCAGTAGTGGCCGATTGTTTAACAACTAATGCGTAAGTTGTAGAGTATTGCTGTACTTTAGGAACTGCGGTGTGGACGGTTATATAGTTAATATACGGTTAGCGTGTTTAGGAAGCGCTACAGAACTCCAGTTAAATAACGCTGCCTGATTGGCTAGATCAGAATTCACGCATTTGTATTCATACAATGCCCTCCGCTCACTGCGGGCGCAACCAACAAAAACTAACCCAAGGCATGCCAAAAAAAAACAAATTAATCAAAAAAAATAATGAATAAACTTGCAAGGACCAGGAGTCGAACTCATTGGTCCGCATTCTAAACGCAAACCTTACCACCTGAGCCAGGCACCCACATTCCTGCTTTTCTCGAAAAGTCTCATTCAAATGTTTGAAGTGAAAAAACGTAAACAACGTTGACGAGTTAGCCAATCAGGCGGCGTTATTTAACTACTGTAACGCGGAGACAAACTAAATACGCAAACGGTTAATTATTATAACTGATTGTTTCCTTATCAGCACGTAAAGTTACTGGCGAACCAAGTCTAGAGAAACAGACATGTTACCTGCGTTTATATTATTGGATAGTGGTGAGTAGTTATTGTGTGTTACTTCTGGGTCTTGATTTCAGGGTGAGGCGGGAGGGCTCCTCTTGGTGTGAAGTGGTTTCAGAAATCAGTCAAAAACCTTTAAACTCGTCCAATGCAGAACGCTTATTAGGCAATTTAGGGCCAAGATGCATGCTAAACAATAAACCAATCCCGTTCAATATTAAGTGGGCGGTGTTTGACCTCGTTCTGCGAGTAGTGACGAGAGTCTATTTCATGTTTCAAACATGAAGTTTGGGTAAGTTAAGGTATTATTTTGGTGAAATTTAGGTACTTTATTTACGCGAGTTTAGTGAATTAAAAGTAATATTTTGATCAGTGTACTTCACTAGTCACTTTACAACTAAAATTTTGAAAAAGAAGCACATATATCTTTAGGTTTCTCCAATTTTTGATAAGTACTACGCAGAATATACTAACCATCATGAAAAATATTATCCAAAGGCTATTTGACTATTGATTATTTATCGAAAAATTTAGTATTAATAATAATTTGAATGAAGCAAAACCTTTGAGTTTCTACTAAATATCAGCTGCTATTTACTCTGGTGATTATTTGAAAAAGAAGACGAGGGCAGATACCAACTGAAGACTACACAGGAAAAACCAGCTATATCACATTTTTATAAAATTTGCGATATTGACGCCATTTTGTAGGTATTTCTTAGTGATGCACGAGGCACCATAAAACAGGGCAAAAACAAGCTTAGTCGCAGACCTATTACAGATTTTATTTGCCCTACACGGGAAAAACCAGAGTAGTCCACGGGCACTTGGGAAAAAACCAGTTATGTTTAGTGTCAAGTGGTGTAGAAGCACGGCGTAATTTAATTAATTTTAGTTTATTTATTTTTTATTTACTTTATTTTAATTTATTGCAAACAGTTGAGCGATGTGTTAGATTGTGGGTTTTGTGATGTTTAATTAATGAGTTGTAGTTTAAGACATAGAGACATGAGTGATAGTAGGCGTCACGCGTCACGCTCGGAGCCGTCACGCTCGGATATGCATGACATGTTCCCGTATAGGTAGAGAACTGATATTTTCAGGGGATGTATCCGAGATAAAAAGAAGATGGACAAAAGCGGGACCTCGTATCCCCCTCGTTTGGCCAGGGAATTGGGGAGAAAGAAAAACTTAATTAACTAATTTCAGCACAACGAGAAAAGGTACGGGGTCAAAATTATTATGGTGAGGAACGGGTCCCTATTTTTGGGGGGTGAAAACCGTTTTTCACCCGTATCTCTGCAACGAACGCTCGGATCGAAATTGTTGAAGTTTTCATTTCTATCGTGTGGTCTTAAGCACACGATTCTTTTTAAAGTGAAAACTTCTTTAGGAGCATTTTGCGGTTTTTTTTTGGGGTTGGGTGAGACCGAGCCGTCACGAGTCACGTTCAGATATGTAACGTAACGCTGGCATGTTCCCGTATAGGTAGAGGGCCGCAATTTTTTAGTGGATGCAACTGGGGTAAAAGGAAATCCTGGACGAAAACAGGAGTCCGTATCAGGGGGGAGAAGCAAATAATTAAATAATTAATTTGGGGAGAACAGGAAGAGGTACGGGGTTGAAATTTTTATGGTAGGTGCGCCCCATGGGGTCCTGTTTTCGTCCAGGATCTTCTTTTTACTCCGGCTATTTCCCCTGTAAGTTTCAGCCCTACATATCCGAGCGTGACGGCTCCAAGCGTGAGGCATGACGATTTTACTGAATTGAATACCCACGAAAAATCGCAAAACGCGCCTAAAGAAGTTTTCACTTCAAAAATTACCGAGCATTATAGACATTTAGGACGGCCAGGTTTTTGAAGATTTACTGCTTGAGTAGAAGGACTATTTTTATTAATGTTGTGTGTTATTATTTTTGAATAAAAAGTTTATGGAGCATGTAACTTTTGCTTTATTCAGAAAAGGAAGAAAAAATGGTGACTAATTTTAATGTTTCTAAGCAATTTCTTTATGGACATCACTGGGGTTTTCCCTGTTTTTTTTAATTTGCATTCACTTTTTCCAAAATTTCAAAACACTAGATATAGCTAACTTCTTAATTACTATAATAATAGAACTGTTGCTTAAACCTATATTTCAATTAGACACCATAGAAAAATAAATATTTAAAAAATTGGGTTTTACCAATTAGATTCTAACACTAAAAAGACATGTTCTCAGCTTTGGTCTAAATTGACAAAGCGGGTTGTTCCCGTGTAGTCTTCAATTGTTTAAACAAATTATTATAAAATATTTGCAGTTTCTTATTAACATGTCTGATCTTCAAAAAAAATCATCTCCAATCGTTCGGTTTCGCATCCATAATTTCTTTATTGAAACTGTGTTTTAAATTTCCGGTGCGCCACGATGCGTTTTAAATTTCAGTCTATTCTGATTAACAGAGAGGCAGCTCGTTAGGTGACGCTGCATCACCAAACACTTTCTTCTCACTATATTCCCAAGAACTAGATAAGCTGTAAAATTAAAATAACGTCCGTATATTGAACGTTTGTTACGCAGCTGAGTAGTGGTTCAAAAGTAATTAGCAGATAGAGAAGGCCGTGGTTCAGAAATAAACTAACCAAGATCGTCATGTTATACCAAAGAATATTCTACTATAGAATATTCTTTGGTTATACTTAACGCTAATGATTGAGAATATAATAATACTAAATTACTGACTCTCCTATAACAGACTGGTCCTTAAAGGAATTCGTTAAACTATGGAGGATATATAGATAATTCTACAGGAAGAAAAAAAAGAGAACAGAAATCTTGAAGAAAAACAGTAAGTTTTGAATATCAAGAAGCCAGAACTGGCCGCAGAAAGGAAATAAATAATTTGCTACAGTATTTTATCTTCTAATTAAGGCTAAGAGCACTGTTTTAATTTGTTCTGAGTAATATGCTTTTGAAGCTATGTAATGCATTGTAAGTTTTCTGCGTAACTGCAGGCTCTTTACTGTTATAAGGAAGTGCTCACGAACTTATTCAATTCGGTTTAAAAGTTTTGCTGGCACAATTTCCTTACGCTATAACTGTAAATTGCCACGAATCGAAGAATGTGTTCGCTTCGACGTAAACGATGAATTTTTCTTGCGAACAGCATCTGAAAAATACGCAATTAAGTTGAGGATCATTTATTTTACATTTAAAGTGGGTGTACACTCAAAGTAAGCTTTATGTGCGACTAAGATAACGAGTAATAACATGGCATTTGGGTATAATGCACATATATTTCATTATGAAGAAAGCGCCTGTAAGCGTTTTAACATTTCTTTACAGGTCTATCAGTAAATTCTGTTATTTGCAACAATCTTAATAATTACGAACTTACAATAGATAACCAACCCTAATGATATGATTAGACTAAAGGAAATTTATAGATTGTAAATCTAAAATCAAATAACAGGACTAGAACTGCCGACCTTCAGTTCAACAGACCACCGTGAAAACCATGACGAGTGCTAAAATCTTGTTTTTGCCCAATATTGACAGTTGGGTATAAATCTGGACAGTAAATAGAATAGTTGATTGTTTGGAGACTAGTGTATTTTCTGACCGAAAAGTTGATAAAGTTGACATTTGAGGTTCATGCAGCAGTTATTTTGTCATGACTTAATTAACAGGCTACACTTAACACTGCATCAAGCACTGCATACAGTGAAGGCACCACATCGAAAAGGAACACCATAAAAGGAAGGAATACCACATAATAGAAGAAGCATCACATACAGGCTTAGCATTATATACAGAAAAGCATCAAGTACAGAGGACCATCACATGCAGAAAAAACATCACATACGCAAATATCACTTCATGCAGAAGATCATTTTACTGAGAATGCGCTATAGTAAGAGGAGGAAAGCTTCTTCTCTATCAGAGGTATAAATATTTTGCCATATTACTAATTAGTATATTGCCACTCGACGACTGCTGATTCATTTTTATTTCCTAGGATCTGCTCACTACCTGCACGCTTATTCCTAACTCTTTCTGTGCCAAGATTGTCTTCATCGACTTGCGCGTGAGCGTATCTATCATTAATTATTCTGGGTTTGTTATCTGTCATTTTTTTTTTATCCGCCTGAGCTATCATTTTAAAGGTGCGGTTATGTTTGTAGGTTAGGCAGGTGCTTATACTTTCCTTCTTTTGTGTAATTTTTACTCCAAAAAAACTAAAAGATGAGAGAGAACCAAAGAGGATCCATGTATGTGTTGCAAAAAGTAATGCCCCGAAGGGGATGTGTGCACCAGTATGTCGCTACTTAGTTGGCCGTCCACTAATCTCCTCCTATTTTCTAAGCTCTCGTCATTAGTACGTAGAAAAACTATATATCTGTAACATCTCGTATCTTAACAGACAGGAAAATTTTAAGTATTTAGAAGGCGGCGGAAAGTATTACAGATGTGCCCGCAGCGCATTTCCATTGATGGACTTAACGATTGGATGTCATCTTGAAATATTGTTATGGGTGGCCATAAAAATGACAGATTCCAGGTCTAGAATGACATATATTTAAGTGCCCAAGCCGGTGGTGCCCAAGCCGGTGGTGCTCAACCCGATTGTGTCAACATATTTTTGACGTATGCTCAGGTAGTGGACGGAGCTTAGAGAATAGGAGGAGCTTAGGGAGTAGGAATGAGCGGTCGGCCAAGTGGCGGTAAATATATTAGTAGTATCTCGCAACGTATTCACTCCCGGTATAACCAGCGTTAAGCGTTGGGTTGCAAATATGTAACCTTACTTGCTAATTGCTCGTTAGGCCCTCCATATGCCAGGTCTATACAGCGGATTCAATTTTATTTTAAGGCATGGGTCTAGGTCTTAGCAGTTAGGTGCAGGTGTCATACATTTTTTTTTTACTAGAAATTTATCAATGATTATTGATCCTTGAATATAGGGCAATAACATTTAGAAAAGTACCGGGTATAATAACGTTGAAAAACTGTGGATACACGAATTAGTTATTACTTAAACATCGAGATTCCAAATAACTTATTAATTTAAATCTCTAAACTTACACAAAGCCTTTCAGGACAATTAATCCTATCTCAAATCAATTTTATTTTATGGCTACGTCCATAAACTAATAAGATTCTCTTGTAATGTATCTCACGGATATTATCAGAATAATAAATCAAAGCAAAATTAGATACTGCTTTTTAAACTATACCTTATAACATTAATATTGTCCAAATCTTTTTTTTTAGGTATAGTCAGTAAATAATATATGCATGTATGAATGAAATTATTATTAACCAAACGTAACCTAAATTAATGCCGTGGTAGCGACAATATTAGTGGCCCAATAAACACCAATTAATATCACCAAATGAATAAAATAATCTGTGAAATAGGTATGTACATATACAGCCATCAAATATCTATAGGTAAACGAATTGAGCTCAAGTCTATTCTGTAAAATCTGTAAAGTACATCTCCATTATGTGGTAGTGTCACCCTGACTAAAAGGCCGCTCTACGGCTAACTGACGGCGGAGTTAGCTAGGTCAGCAAAAAGAGGATATACTATCTCACGAAATGAATTTTATCCCATAGAAGGACCCTAGCTAATGACAAAATAAAAACTTTAGCCATATTAAATAGAAACGCTCATGCCCAACATACCTTTGGGTCACCACGCTAGTTCATCACACAACGTTTATAGAAGATATAGCCGATAATTTAAGAAAATATATTTGACAAATACAGCACCGACACAATCAAGCGGTAGTTAGACCTGAAAAAATAATTACCACATCTGTCAAGAGGCGCTCTAACCAGATATAGTTATAGAGCAGGTTGGAACACCGGAAGTAAGGTCGCGAGAAGTAAGGTAGCGAGAGTATCGATCACACAAATAGACTAGAAAAGGAGAAAATCGCACTACATTTACAACGTTACAACGGCTATGATATGTAAGAGGTATTTCCTCCTTCTCTTAATCTTCATAGGTTACTACTAATCATTGGCTCAGAAAGGTGATCTTCTTTTCTCGGTGGTATTCCTTCATTATGTGATGCTCTTTCTTTACGTAGTGAAGGTACACCACCTTTATGTCGTGCTCCTTCTATATGTAGTGCATCTTTCATATATGGTGCTCCCGAGGGTGCTCCTTCTGTACGTGGTGCTCTTTCTCTATGTGAAGTTCAAAATATCCGGTTAATTAAGCAATAGGACACTAAATGTTACGTTAACCTTAAATAAAAAACCTTAATAAACATCCGGCAAACAAGTCTCCAAAGAACCGCGTAAAACGTTCATTCCAATTGAATATACTGCCCCAGATATAATCAAATACCAATATTTGTTAGAGCGTTAATATGCGTTCTTATAGCGCAATTAATTTTACGGTGATCTTTTGAACTGAAAGTTGAGGGTTGTAGTTTGGTAAAGTTGCCAGGAGGTTGAGGATTAATTATCTATTAAATTTAGATACTTATTATGCCCGGCAGCGAGTAGGTATGTAAAGAGTTTTAAAATGCTTTAGACGAACCGTGTTCATAAACAAGTAGTGAAGAGAGTCTATTTCATCGTTCAGGACAGAAAGTAAATTTAGAGCTTAAAATTTCAATATAAGTAAATATGACACTACGCGGTTCCATATAAAGGTAACCTCAGAGTATTTAATATTTACAAAGAGTCAAAGAATGTGTCAATTCAAGAAGAAAATTATTGACATCTCTTCTATCTCATCTAAATCAGTATTGATTTTCTTCTTGCATTTAACTAAATGTCACTTGCCTTTACCCAGTGAAATCTAGAAATTTGCATGAATATTTACTGAATGTACTATTCCTTGCTCTTCTCTTTTTGCTAAAATAATCACGATTAATTAATTATGTAAGAACCATCCTGTTACGCCTTAGCGTTACTTTAAATATAAAACAAATGATCTTCGACTTAACTGCGCGTATTTTTCCCATTCGGTTCGCAACAAAAATGGATTGTTCACGTCAGAGCAAGCACACCCTTCGATTTGTAGCCATTTAAAGTTATAGCATAGGTAAATTGTGTCGACAACCGTTTTAAACTGAATTGAATAAGTTCTTTAAGACTTTCATCTATTAGTGCGAAAGCCTACGATATTTGAATGTATTGATAACTTCAGACGCATATTACTAAGCTTTTCTTGAATCGAAATATATCACTTTAATTTCATTTACAACTAAGTAAAATATAACAAACTGGTCATGTGCCTTTTTCCTAAAGGCACAGGTTAACAAGAAATTAATTCTCAGTCTGTATCGGATCGCCCACACCAAAAATTTAAATCTGCTTTATGCATATTCAGTACTATATTCTCAATCAATGAACGCTGAGCGCTACTGTACTACTTCAGTAGCATAAACTTATAAAGCTTCTAAAACTTGCAGGGTTTTTTTGTTCGTTAATTTCTGAACTGCATCCTTCTGAATCTGCTAATCAGACGAACAACTGGTAAATTGTGACTGTCTCACTGCATTGCCTAGGATTAATTAATTCATAATTTCAAACTAACACCACTATAATCTTCATGTCATGCTCTTGGAAATACAGTCACTGGAAAGCGATTGGTGATGCAGCGTCATCCTCGTCTCTCTCTTAATATGAATATGCTGAAATTGCATTGTGATACACATCAGAAATAAAAATCATCAAACAACCAAGACATACAAATAATTAGAGTTTATTTCAAAATATTATAAAAATATTGTCAAGGAAAATTGGCAACAAAGTGAATATAATGACAACCGTTCTCGAAATTACAAATTAGGGATCATAAACCAAGTGGTAGGGAATCTTTGAGAAGCGTAACAGAAAATATTTTTTGCCTTTATTAAGAAATTGTAAATACTTTTAATCATTTCACATCATTGCTTAATATAAAGCGCCCTTTCAGAATTCACCAATTACGCAAAATAATTTTCTTTTATGTGCATACTGCTATAACCATCCAATTAGCAAGGAATACAAAAAATACATCTTTTATACTATTATTCCTTTTGAATTTGCAACTGTAAATTAATACTTTATTTACTTCTTTCATCACTCGCTTCAGAATGAAAGCTTCATAAAGTTTAACTCCTTACATTTTTTCACTCTTTCTTTACCCCATTAGCTGAATTCAATGGATTTCGATGAATGTGTATGTATGAGGGTAAAAGGGTGACCTATTAAATATGTTTTTTTTCTATTGATTAATTAGATATTGAACTAAAGCCAAAAACATCGTATAGCTACCTAAAATAGCTGCCATTGCACCAAAATTAGCTAAGAAAATTTTCTATAACATGCATAATATTAGGCACTACTGCACATTTTGATTATGCTGCTGCTGATTTAAATTTACTCAATAGCTGCGCAAATTTCGAAATGCAAATTTGGGGGTTTTCAATCCTCAGAGAAGATGCAAATTACCTTTAGTTCAAGGCATGAAGAAAATCAATAGCGATTTAGGTAGAAGAAATAGCAATGTATGTATAGTCAACAGCATGGGTAATAAGTTTCGAAAAGAATGCGATAAAAAAAATTGATTTCACTCAGCCCCTATCAAAACAGTTAAAAACAAAACTACTGGTATTGACGACTGTCTTCGCCGCCACCTGTTTTTGTAGGGTTTTTCCCCTCTGCCGCTCAGCCGTCGAACTGCATCAGCGGCAAGTCCGACTGTATTATATTGAAAAGGTCTCTTGCTCGATATAAATGTTGAACGACAACCCTGACGGAGTAACAATTAAACGGGACCGCGTATTATCATATTTGGACATACTGCAATTGGAGTAGTATCTTTACTCTCTGTGTGATGGTATTTGACTATGGGGTAGGTTCAGGTAGGCAACTCAACATTATTTACAGACCCACCAGCAAGTCTTCATCGTCATGATTGACTGGGATCAAAAAGACCTCTAACTTATATTAGCTGGCAAACTCTAATGACAAACGCTAACACATACCACTAAAAAACTCTCATCCTGCATCGATTTGAAGGAAAAACTGTCGATAGCGTCAACATATTTTTATCTTTCTTAGGATTCGTTTGGTATTTCGTGGTTTTCACGTTGTATTTATTTTATCTAGCTATCTTGTAATAGTTCCTCTTCCAGAGCAAAGTTACTCATGCCAAGTAAAATTTAGGCCCTATGTCACGGTTCCTAATTGTCTGCTTAGCGACTTTCACTTTTCAGGGTAATATTATCATTACTCGTTTCAGTCTTTTCTTAATATATTTGTTTTATTGAGTGTTTGAACACTTTTTCTAGAGCCAGTAGTTTGATCGCTGTCAGTATTCAGGTTTTCGTCTACCTAATAACTTGAGTCTATAAAAATATGTTTTCTTGTGCAAAATTTGAAATCCGACTAAAAATCCAAAGGACAGTATACGACCCTACTATTCACCATTAAATCTTACTTAACAGATTCTTTAAGAGGCCCCGCCGCCGGCGAGTTTACTGACACAGCTTTTATATATAACTACTACTTCGAAGATCGACGAGAGGCCACTACCCATTAAATAAGAGTTTCGTGTGTAAAACTAGTACGGTAAAAATGTTAACAACTTCCGCAAAGGCTATTTTTATCGGCGCGCGATCAAAGTTTTCCCGCATTTGCGGTTAAAACTAGGCCACATGAAATTTGCGGCCACCCATAACACTATTTCAAGATGACATCCAATCGCCAGGTACGTCGATAGAATTGAACTGCGGGCCCATCTGTAACACTTTCCGCTGCTTTCTAAATGTTTTAAATTTCCCGATCTGTTAGGATATAGAGGAGCAGTCCGATACGTATACGAGGTGCCCCGCACATAGAAACGAATAGAATATGTACAATGATTCAGTAGTGAAATGCCCTTAACTGCACGGGACAGGATTACAAATCACTACATGTAACATTTTGTGGAAGCCACCATGTCATTTTCTAATTGTAGAATAAACTCATCTCACCTATCCTGTCGGCTCTATTCACTTACTCTAGTCAAAACTTTTCCCTCCACTTAGTCTTCATAGGTAAGTACGTGTGCATGTTCTTTCTATGTATGGTTTTCCTATGCGGTGCTCGTAGTTGATGCGCTTTTTGGTAGAACCCATTATGTGCCACTCCTTTTGTATGTAGTGTCCTATAAACCATCGGACAGAATAACCTCGGTTAATTCAGCGATGGAAAGTCGCGAGTGAGTTTTGCTGAAGAGTTAACTCTCCGTTAAATACCCGAACAGAAGCCACATCAGTAACCACACAAACGGTTAACGAGTTACGGATCAATTTACTATCTAGATGTATACTCAGAAACCAATATTTGTTGGAGCCTGGGTTGGAGTTCTCGTAACGCAATAGTTCTTACGATGGTAATTTGAAAGGATGAAAGCAAACTCTTGCTCTGTTATCAGAAATATTTATTGGTTACCGATCAAATTCTATGATTTTTCGTAGATAGGTCGAAGGTAGAAAATTAATGATCATTTTGAGACACATCTAAATATATATTTTTCTTACGTAGAATTACTAAATTATTTCTAAATAACTTGTTAAACAGATACCGGATAAGAGTTTCTTACTGGTTTGAATTAAAACTAAGATCAGTAACGGTTCGCCAATTATTTTGGGTAATTAGAACTGATGAACTTTTGAAAAATATAGCACGAAAAATTAAAAGAAGACTTTGGAAATCCTTAGAAAAGCTGGATCGACGATATCAAGTAGAAAAAGAATGGTAGTGATATGGATCACTTCTGAATACTCGTATTTTTATTAATATTAAAGTGATATATTATACATTTGATAGACTGGGTTAATTTGGGTTAGGAGGAGATAAAAAGAAATACTCGAGAGGTTAAAAAACAAACTTGATATCTATTGACTTCAAGTTGAGTTTATAATGTGGTAAGTTTATATCAAAATATCAAGGGATGAGTGACTCGTGTGTTCTCGAAAAATAATAATGCAGCAGAGAGGAAGATTTCCAGAAGGGGTTTATAGATCAATCACTTGCCATAATTTATCTTAGACTATTTTCAGCTTACGGCGAAATTATTTTTAAGATGTTCACTTTTTAAGATGTCTCTCAGAGAGTGTTGACTTATAAACCTTGATCTGTATAAGTGGACTGTATTGAATGAATAGAAAAATTCTCCAAACCACCCATCGTTTATGTCAACTTGGAATATTAAATAAGTTGAAAGGGGTGGGAAGCACATCAGTTCTGCTGGATGAGCAGAGTCTTAAAACAAAACCTCGCGCAATTTAAACCTTATTTTGACACTGACTTTTTTTGGCAACTAGTTCTAATGGTAGAACGGTACCTGTGTCGATGCGCCGTTTGTTGCGTTCGCTTTTTATTGTTTAGAACTCTAATAGAGGGTGTTTCCCTATGGGCAGTTCGCACTGATTTTAAGATGGAGACCAAGGTCGAATGTTGTTTTGAATTATCAAAACAGTTTATAATTTAGATAATACTAATTTACAAGAATGATTCACGGTTAACTTTAAACTTTCCACCGTGTGATTTTATATTACTGAGGATGCTACTTTACATGCCCCACTCCCATTCGTAAACGTCGAACCTCGATGCTTGACGAGATACATCATACCTTTCCAAAAAAATATTTTTCACATGCTTGATAGAACTTTAAAACAAGGTGCTAAGGTTTATCCACTCAGTATAGTGGTTGAGGTGTATCCACTCGGTACAATGGTAGAGTTGTGTTCACCGATATAGATTGCCATGATATATTGCATACTTATGAAAAATAAAAAATACTAATTCGCTTAACTTTATAACCTATGTTTGTATACAAAACCATGAAACTTCAAAAATCATTTTGCTTTCGAATTAACTCCCCTTTTTTTGATAGATAGTGATTAAATCCTCTGCATAAATACATAATTCCCATATATATATATATAATAGAGGAAAATTATCAGGTAAGGTATGCGGTATTTGCTTTTATTTCTCAATATTTGATCATCATTGTATGACTTCGTTACTTATTCAATTCAATCTTTAAGAGTTTCCCAGATCTCAAAATACAATAAAATTATTCAGACAAAAGGTTAGGAAGATTTCTTTCGAGGGCAAATAGCGATAAGTCGACTATAAAGAATCGTTAGGCGCGCGTTGAATAAATATGAATTTGCACCCGGCCTTATTTTAAAACTTGTAATAGGGCACTAAAAATTCGCGAAGCAGTAAAATTTATTACGCGATCTCCGTTTCGCACCTAGCGCGGGTAATAACATTACATAGACAATTTCATCTTTCACGTAAATCACATTAGTTCGTAGATAAATGAGCTGAAAATGAAAGAATTTCGCTGCCATGCCGATGTTGGCAGGGGTGACACACGTTCCTCCTTCTAGAGAAATAATTATAATAATAGATATGAGTGAACATGATCATAGTATGAGTTTATGTTTTTTACTGTTGTATTGACAGGATTTATTGCATACTATTTGTACTGCTGTATATTTTTTGAAGATGCCATTTGTCTTTACAATTTAAAATATCCGATGAAGAATGATATACTAAAAATTAGTAACACTTTTGATAGAAAAATCGAAAATATGGGTTGAAATTTGCATAAGATATCGAGCTATTTGTTATCTGAATTTCCTATTCTCGTCAAATCAAGAAGATTTTTCTATGTTCCTATCGTTCTCCGACACCAAAATCTGTATGCATTCTGTGGAGCGTCATCGTATTACTTGCCCAATTTGCAAAGTGGTTTTCACAGTGTATTCGTGATAGGAAAACTGGGCTCTGGATCGCTTAAACTGGAAATTTAAATGCGAAGACGTTACCGTCAAATGGTTTCCATAAATTGTATAAACTCAGCGGTTGCGAAAATTGTTACGGAACTCGATATATATGTATGTATATATGAGCTATGTTTGCTCGCAAATAATAATATGAATTCTTCCAACAAAACGCTGGGGGAATATGCCGATGTAGAGATTGCATTGATGCTGGGAATTTAAAATATGTTGTATAATATTGAATGTATGCTTTATTATGTAGATAGGCTTGTGGCTAAATTATTATTCATATATTCCCTGTATTATCCTGGAAAGAAAACTGAGAATTTAAATTTGCTAATAATGAGCTTTACCGGCAATATTTTTTGTACCCAAAATAAGCCGAAAAAATAATATTGTTAATAGCCTGCTTCGCATACTGCAAATTTGAGGTCCAATTTCAACACATAATATCTCCATTAGGAGTTTGTGAACTTAAATTAAGGTAGATTGTTATGGAAACCGAAACTTTAGCGAACCACCTACCTCGAGTGAAATATTTAGGATTCACTTAAAATCGAAAATTGTTCGCGCCTGGACTCGTCGTTTTTTATTTGCTTCTTTGGACATAATTAATTGCATACAATACACGACACACTGCATCTTTCAATTATTATCTTTACGAAGTTGATCGGCAGAGTAACTCGATTACCCTTCCAATATTCATGCCAATTACGTGGGACCGGATCGAAAATGCTCTCCTGCATATTTATTTCATTGAATCCAAATAGGATTGAAGTACGGATTGATTATTTGGATCAGCAGCGACAGCCGGCCGTGTATTTCGACGAAAATGGTCGAGGTAGCTAATGCCAATATAATTGCAAAATTGCCGGGCTATTCAGGGCCCATAATTAAATTATAACTTAATAAAGTACCATCCAGCTTAAGCCGAGGATGTTATAACGGCGATAATAATATCACTAACGTGCATAATAGGTTCCGTTTTGAAGAGCGACATTATTTGTTGAGGAAATCGCACATATTTAACATTTACTCAAACACTACTAT
>MU182516.1:130861-173453 GCA_016904865.1 Pissodes strobi | reverse complement strand
ATTATCTAAAAAATATGTATAGTAGCAAATAATATTTTTGCGTGAGTGTTTGGAATTTAAAACAATTAATAATGAATATTTATTGCAGAAAATGCGTCAGAAAATCAAAACAATTATTATTATTTATGCACATTTATTGCAGAAATTGTATTCAGACACAAGTAGTGCAAAAATTTCGTACAATAGTTGTGGGATTTTGTAACTTTTTTTTATGCATGCTAATGTGCATATTTAGTTACTTGATTAGTTTTAGTTGATTGAGCCCCCGAAGCAAGCCATTATCGACTTTTAATATTTGAATATACGTAACAATAGTATATTAACATACTAGTTTTAAAAGACCATATTTTTCGCACGAACACGCAATTAGGAAACGACCCGCTCCTAACGTGCGAGTGTATATTAAAACGTATATTTTATACTACTTTTTCTATTTTGCAGGTTTGTTTTATAATGAAAAACATTAATTTATGCTAGTCCCGTTCAGCACTTGGGTAGCCATCTTGTCTTTTTTTACGTCTTTGTTAGTAGAAATCCCATTCAAAACGATGAATTTCTGCTAGTGAGCCTTCATATTGAACAATTGTTTAATATCATAGCAACAGTCAACAAAAGTAGTGTCGAAAAGAGGCTCCATTAGATACTCATTTGCGTGTCGAAATGGAAAAATTTTGAATGCAAAACAGAAAAAACATATTGCATAACACAGAAAGCAGTATATACAATGTAGGTACAGGGTGGCCCGTTTATTATGGCATGACACCTTATCTCAGAAGCTACGGGGTGTACGAAAAAAAGTTTAAACTATTAAATATGGCGGCAAGTGAAGAGGTGCTAGTGAGCGAGCTAAACAGAATTAATAAGAAAGATCTAATAAACGCGCTGGTTTATAAAAAAATATGTGCCAATATAAGCTCAAATGTTGTTGTGGCGGATTTCTTTGCGAAAGTGATTAAAATTCGTCCAGAAAATAACGAAAACAACGAAAATAAAGATAACGAATTTTTGACAGCTCCGAGCGAGTGTCTGATTACTCGTGTGATAAAATAGTGTACTAAAATCAGGATAGTGCATCAGGTGTCCTCCCGAGAAATTAAAATTTTGAATCAAACGATTCATCATAATATGGAGGAACGTCTAGAATCACAAGAGGTAATTATTAATTTAATTCAAGAATCAAGAAATAAAGCACCATCAAATTCACAAAGTCATGTAGAAATGCAACCCACAGTACAACAGCCAAATCCTTTAGATATTGGAAGTAAATCGACCGAAAATCGAAGCAGAAAATCTCAATATGCAGCAGTAGTGGGAACCGCGGTCACCGATGCACTGTCGGCCAGTATCTCGGATATGGTTTGTTTACATGTGGGCAATCTGGGTCCAGATACGACGGAGGATGGTTTTTCAAAAATGTTAAAAGCATCTTAGTGAATCGACCTTTTGACTCACAAAAGTTACGATCTAACGGGTAAACTCTTCGTTCAAGTTAACAATTCCCAGTGACTGTAAGGAAACTATCCTAAATGCAGCTTTTTGGACAAAAGAGGTAAAAATTCAGAACTTTACAGCCCCATTACAAAAGCGAAAACCGATTTTCTGGATATCAATCCAGGTTTACTCAAAACTACAGGCCTTCAAACGGTAGACAGAAATAAAAACAACCGCCGTCCGACTAAATCTAACGATAAATCACTTACTGTAGTGCATCAAAACGTTAGGTGTTTACGAAATTTTGTAGATAGAGTAGAAATCCTAGCCAGTAGCTCTTGTGCTGATATGCTGGCTATAACTGAACATTGGTTGAGTGATGACCAAATTAGTGTGACAGGTGTTTTAAATTATTAGCTTGTGTCATGGTTTTCTAGGGAGGCTGGACGCCATGGAGGTAGTGCTCTTTACGCCAAGTCTGGTTTGACATGCACCTCAACGTCAGATATTAGTGGTCTTTCTCAATCAATCAAATATTTTAGAATGCGCAGCGGGGGCGGTCAATATTAGAAATAGGAAGATTGTGCTTTTGTGCATTTATAGACCCCCTACTGGAGACCTAAATATATTTTTTTGAGTATTCTGGATGATATTCTCCGTAAAATATATAATGCGGCTGCCATTGCCATATTGGCTGGTGATTTGAATGTTGATACTTTGGTCAGCAACCATGCCAGTAATTTATTTTAGATATTTATTAATTTTTATAATATTGAACCAGCTGTGCAACAAGTTACTAGAGTAACCCATACATCTAAAACATGTCTTGACAACATTTTTATGGCCGGGAATATGGTGGCAAAGATTGATGTCACCGATTTTTGTATATGGGACCATAAAGCTCAAATAGTGTCATTACAATTTGATAGTACTTCTAAATGCAAAGCCACTTACAAGCGTCATTTTAGTGATGAGAACATATCTCAGTTTGTTTATTTATTGATCCAGGAGAGCTGGAACTCGGTGTATAACAACATCGGTATAGACTCAAAATGGGAGACCTCTTTCGAGTCATTTAAGTTTTATTTCAACTTGTGTTTTCCTCTTAAACTAACACATATGCGAAATTTTAACAAAATTCCCTATATTGAAACTCCAGAATTACATGCCCTAAAAATAAATTGTACATCTATAATTTTCTATATCACTACTATCCACAATATAAAAACAATATTATGATTTTAAGACTGAATACGACAAAAAAATAAAGTAATGTAAAAGCGAATATTTTGCCAAAAAGTTATCTGAAGCAAATAATAAAAATAAAGTAGCGTGGCATATCGTTAAAGATTTAACGAATAATGAAATATACACCACTCCAACTCTTCCTGAGGGAAATTTTCAGGAAATAGCTCATAATTTTAACTCCCTATTTGTAAACATAGCGAGTAATGTTGTATGTAAGAACAGCACTTTTTCACCGGGTTGTAATTCTAACTCATTAATAGAAAATAGATGCCGGTCGATATATATAAATCCTGTTACAGAATTGGAATTAATTAGCATTGTGAATAGTTTAAAAAGTAAAAAGTGTGCAGGAGAAGATGAAATTCCTTTATTTGTATTTAAGAGATGTATGAATGGAATAGTTATGCCCCATGCTGAAATAGTCAATTGTTCATTTTTAGAAGGCAAATACCCTAGTGCTCTGAAGAACGCTTGCGTCACTCCCATATACAAAAAAGGGGATCATAATAATTTGGAATACTATCGTCCTATCAGTATATTGCCTTCATTTTCAAATATTTTTGAAAAAGTTTTTTATAATATACTTAAAAATTAATTCTTGTCAAGAGGTTTGTTTTTGAACTTGGGTTCCTGGAGGGCTGAGCATGGGTTCCTGGAGGGTCGATCAGTGGAAACAGCACTTTTTGAATTTGTTGGGAGGACTTTGGAAGCTTTGGAGGGGAGGGAGTTAGCGTGCGGTCTTTTTTAGACCTCTCTAAGGCATTTGACTGTCTTTCTCACACTGACTTGTTAGATAAGTTATCTAAATATGGAGTTAGAGGATCGGCATTGTCGTGGATAAAAACTTACCTTAACAATAGAGCACAAAAAGTTGTCATTAAATGCTATAGTCAAGAATATGCCTCCAATAAATTATTAGTAAATCTTGGTGTGCCACAGGGAAGCATTCTTTGCTTCATATTCATCATTTACTTGAATGATTTACCTACGGTTCTTTTAAATCCATTCACATCTATTGTAAATAATGCTGACGATACGAATCTTTTAATTAAAAACAAAATTATTATTAATTTATTAAATTGCTCAGAACAACAATTTCTAATCCTAAAAAAATTGTTCCACGACAATGGCCTCATACTCAACATAGAGAAAACATAGTGCATTATTTTTGGAACATATATTGGAATAATAAAAAGAAAAATTCCAAATTTGATACAGATGGAGGATTATAAAATAGAAATAATTAATAATTGTAAGTTTCCTGGACTGCAGATTGATGAACATATTAAATAGAACACACACATTGAAGTCCTATGTAAAAACCTGGCAACTTCTTGTTATATGTTGAAGATAGTATGTAAATATTTAAACTTTAATATCTCTCGTATGATATACCATAGTAATTTTTTGTCGTCGCTACGCTTTGGCATAATATTTTAGGGTCACACTTCAGGTTTGGATAAAGTTTTACCAAAAAAATGCTCTAAGAATTTTATTAAATATAGGTTATACCGAGATTTGTCGAGAAGTATTTAAATCACAAAAAATGTTGACCGCTGCTGGAATTTGAATTTATGAATGCGTGTTATTTTTTAGGAAGCATTTAGAAAAGTTTGCCTTTCTAAAAAGGGATCACATGTATCATACGAGGGCAGCGAATATTAACTACGACAAGAAGGCCCACTCAATGTCCAGAGAGCGCTACAAAGGAATCGTCGTTTATTTTCCTCGTTGCCTGGTAACGATCGGCGAACTTCGCCGCACACAGGTTGAATTTAAATAAAAGCTGGCCATAAACGATATTTTCGTTTGCGGTAAATTTAATCAAATTTATGACGAAATTATTTATAGCACTCTAATACTCTAGTTGGAAAAACGCAATTGATATCTTCTGAATTGTTTGCAGCGCCCTGTCAAACTTACGGTATGGGTGTTTTTTATTATTATCACCAAATAAATATTTTGATAAAGTTTGTATTCAACTGGCTGTTTCAAACATCTGTTACCGTTTTTAATTAGTTATTATTGATAACAATACTCAAGGTGTGTGATAACTAATATTTAAAAGATTTTGATTTTGTGTTAATGATTTCACCATATTTCCGAATACAAATATTCTGACAAAAGACATCAAGAAGGAAATGTTGCTCGAATGTGCCCCATCTTTTAATGTTTAATTAAATGTTGGCGTTTTAGGTGATTTTAGAATTGGTTAAAGGTTTCGCACAATATTTTTACCGTATATTTAATTTCTATTTTGTAATACAACACAACTAAAAAATAGCGATATTATCTTATATCGAATATTGACTCGACTATAGAATTTACGCGTGAAAGTTAATCTGACAAAGGATGAGCTGGTCTATGGCACTAGTCGCAAGGTCGCGCCGGTCTAGAATCGTTCCCGACACGATTGTGATGTATTGTAGGAAACACATGCAAGCTGCTGTATATTTCGCAAAAAGTGCATCCAAAGTACGGGCACGTATTACAATAAGTAAATTCCACTTTTCGTATGGCCCTCCGCTCGCTACCGCTCGCTATGGGGGCTCAAGACAAGAAAACTAACCAGAGGCTAACCCAAACGTAACCCAAGACATACCCAAAATCAAGAAAAAAACTACTTGCTAACCAAAACTAACCCAAGACATACCCAAAATCAGCCGATAGCCACAAAATGGAGACTCAACCAGGTCTAGAAGTTTAGCTAGACCACCAGGGCTTATACTGCAAACTGATTGAATCACGAACACATACCGCGAATACAATCGCTCGAGTTATCGCCACATACACTAGATGGCGTTGGAGTCGTGAGAGAGAGAGAGAGAGAGAGAGAGAAATAAAGAGAGAGAGAGAGAGAGAGAGAGAGAGAGAGAAGTTTCGTCATCGGGAACGATTCTAGACCGGCGCGATCTAGCCGCTACTATCTATGGCCGCCGCGTCAAAGGTCGCCTGCCAACATGATTGTTTTATTTGTATCATGGCCGCCGATATTCTGCTAGTTTTCGCGCGGGGTAGGAGGCACACCGTTGACATGCCGCCGCGGAGAGTGATCCTTCTTATCATATAGTTTTGCCCAAATACATAATAAAAAGATAAAGACTGATGTACTATAACTGCTAACGTGCTAGCACTCCGTTGAGGTTATGTGTTGGTGTTATACCTAATTGTGCAACAACTGAAGCCAGATTATCAGAAAATGGCGGGTCGAAATGAGGATCACTTATTGGCTAAATCTGTAACGTGCGCAGTTTTCCCTGCTGCTGTCTTCTTTGAGCATTTACGTTTCTCTGTTTTTTTGCTCCATATGTTGTACTGAAAGTATTTTTAAATGGTTTTATGTCATTTAAATTACCCTTAACCAACGCATTATTAAATTGGAATTTTAAAACTATATCGGTTGTAAAGTCGTCGGTACGGGTGGGCAAGAAATTGAATAATAACTGAATAATCTATTAATCGAAATAATCGATTATCGATATTTTCTGAAATATTAATCGATAAGTCGATTAATCGGTAACTTCTTAAAAGTGAATCGAATAATCGATTATTGTTGCCCACCCCTAATCCCATAATATAAGTGAAACTGAAGCTGAAATTTCGGTAGAATCATTATTGCTGATGCAAGAATGAAGTTATTATAAAAAAAGATAATAAATACTTTGGCTGAATCAGCAGATAAAAAATTATAATTTAATTTAATTTGTAAATATGGCTTTGATATTACCTTGGGATAGTCAGAATATAAGCAAGTGTTTTTGAACAACAACTGCACTAATGCTTCTATATATTTTACTAGTTTCGTCTCTATTAGATTAATTTTTAAAAATAGCGATAAATCTGAAATACATGTATGGCAAAATTGCAGGCCCTCAACAACGCGTTTCTGTCGTCCGCTTAATTTGCAAAATCATTTTTTAAAACGGTTTAAGAACATACAAATGATGTTTATACATGATTTTTATCGTTAGTGATAATTAATAAACCCTATATAAATATAGATGATGAGCTAAACATTCAACAATTATTTGTCTAAAACACGATATATTAAACGTGTAATAATTAATAACTTTTATGTCTTATTTCTGGTAAACCTTATTATGGCCAGCTTTCCTAGAAATTCAACCAGTGTGCGCCGGGTCCAAAGGTCACATGCCAGTATTATGCTAGTTTTCGCGCGGGGAAAGAGACATACCGATGACGTGCCGCCGCGGAGAGTGAATCCTCTTATCGTAGTTAATATTCGCTGACGAGAGGTAAACATTTGGAGTATGGTTACCCAAAACAATCCTTATCATTGACTGAACGTAGCTGTCATTATGCTGCCATCACTTTTTATAATACTTTATTTACCTACGCATATTAAATGTGTGAACATTTTTAGTCAATTTAAAAAGAAATTATTTGACTATATTGTCAATATCGAGCCGTATTCAGTTCAAGAATACCTTGATTTTAAGAAACAAAATTAATTGATTGTTTTAGAAAAAATGTATTTTGTCATCCCATTATTGTTGTTTGTAAATCCTTTGTACCTTTTATTTGTAATTTATTGACGTATTTCAAACTTTGCAAGTTTTACAAATAGGTTTTGAAATAAATGTTTATCTATCTATCTATCCATCTAATAGAAAACTTGTTTGGATTCACTTAAACTTTTGAAATGTTATATTTTTATATATACAGGGTATTTATTTTCATGGAAAAGTCTCAACTTCTTTATTTTAAATAGAACCTATATTAAGGCATTTTTTAATTCCTCGGAAAACTATAGATATATTTTCTATATTATATCCTATACGTAAGTCTAACCGTTTTTGACATATTTTGAATTTTATGTCAAAAATTACGTTTGCAGATCTAAATATGACTACTATCAATTTCTCCTATTGAAATTCTTCATGATTTAATTTTTATTTGCAGTTGGTTTCCTTGTAGAAGGAGATCTACCTTTAGTAGCCTGTGTTGACACATTTATAATAAATAAATACAGGGTGATCAAAACCTAACATTAAACATTTAACTGAAAAAAATCGTTAAAAGTAATATTTCCCTATTTTGATAATTTTATCTTATTTAGTATTAATTTAATGGCGAATTTATATAAAAATGTCTATTCAAAAAACTTGTAGTTTATGAAATAATGGCAATTTATCATTTTTCTATTGTAAAAATTCTATACGGCTTTTAAATTTTGTTATAAGTTGGCCATGACGGCGAGGCGTGGCAAAAATAAAAACAATCGAGCACTACAGAAATGACACTATTTCTTGTCGTCTGACAACACATCTATTTATTACCCTAGCCGGGATGAAGTTACTAACCTTTCGTCGGGCGCAGCTGTTCTAGCAGATACAACAGTCTTTCTTTTGCATCATGTATGGTTAGCTATAGTGTTAAAATCCCCACCGCATAGGTAAATCCAAACAACTTTTGTATTAAAATTTTTTTTTGGTACTGAGATAAGGTGTCTTCCCATAATAAACAGGCCATCCTGTACAACGACTACTATATGACACATATACCCAACTATAACCAACCGAACTAACGTTCGGCATTATGCCGTGACCTAGGTTTAATTAAGTGCTGGTGGTTAGTTCTCAAATATCAAAAGTTAAAGAAAGTATTGTCTCAATTAATATTAAACAATTTAGTAGGAATATATTGAATTATATTGATAATATTGTCGTCATAAATCTTGATACCCTTATGTTAAATCAGCCACCTCACCTGTTTCATGAACACAAATTGGATTTCTCAATGCCGCCGCTTGCCTCAAAATACGGGATGGAAGAGACCCGAACAATGCTTGCACTGAACACTATTTCTCATAGATTTATTACAATGAATGCAGCTTTTTTCAACTTTGTTTTGAGCACTTCGGACCACCACACATGTATCACAAGGCGTGACAATTCTAAAAATATTTGTGGCAAATATGAACAATATTGTGCAGTAAGAAAGTAGGCAATATTTATACGGAAAGTATTTATAATGGTGCAGAATAATGGCGTGTTCCAAATTATAACAAAATTGTTTATTAAATCACATTATCATTTTACGCCAAGAGGACATATTATTGTTTATTATTATATAATACATAATTAAGTAATTATGTATAAAACGTAATGCATAATTGAATCAGTATTATTTATACAGTGGTTTATAAAATATTAAAAAAAAACATTAAAATTGTGTGATATATAATTTCTGCATTTTACCGGTTTGATTTGAGATGGATGAAACGGAAACGAGGAAAGGAAAAGGCGACACCAATAAAAAGATATAGATCTATCTATAGGATGTAGCCTGCGAGGGAATGAGATAGAACACTGTTCTAGATTTGTTACATGTTTGTTAAAGTAAAAAGTAGTTCTCGTCCGATCACTGAAGTTAATCAACATTGTGCGTGGTTAGTAATTGGACGGGAGGCCGCTTGGTTTAGTTTTATGAAGGTTTCACTCCAACCGCGAACAAATGATTTTTTTTTCTAGGCCTGTGTTTGATAATAAAACATATTTCTAATTTGCATTATTTATTTCTTTGTATACTACGACATTCATGACAATGAATAATTTTATTTACTTATTACAAATTCCAAGTCCTCTTTATAAACATTATTTAATCTAAATTTGGTTTCCGTAAATTAAGAATGCTTTGATATAACAAATATGTAACGAATGTGTACCAACCTAAAAAGATATAATTTTGAAAATACAGCTAATTGTTTCTATTTCATATCTCAAGAAAACTATGATAGATTTTTTTCATATTCGGCAATATCCACTCTGTATGCTCGTGAATAATACTGTAATGACTTTTAATTGATATCAGATATTAGAGAATTATTGTTAAATAATTTCAAATAATATGATTGATATAAATAAAAAGTAAAAAATAACCACTGTACAAATAAACAAGATATGATATCTAGGGTTTAAAAAGCGTCTGATCTGCGCACCGCGTCTCTCAGTGTTGAATTTTTGACGCGCATAATAGTATACGGGAAAAGCAGTGAAAGGACATGATTTAAAGGCTCTTATTGGTATAATATTGTTTGAAATTTATTGAAATAAAGGGCAGATTGAAGGTTAAGGTTTGTCATATTTAACTACTAATTGTAATTAGAACATTGCATACTTATTTGTTTACCTATACTAGATAAAAGGTCATTATGACTCAGACGATGATCTTGTTATTACGCGCATGTCTAATTCACGTATAATTACGACATACAATAACGCTATAATGATAAAGAGTTGTAAAAAAGTTCTACTTTTCTAGGTAGATATTGTATTATTTGATATTGAAAGGTTTTGAGTCATGCAAAATTCGTGACAAGACAAGGCTACACTACCCAATATACTACAACCCAAGCTACAACAAAATAACAAATAGATTACACATTCAATATGCATGATAATTATTAAAATATTATGCCAACTCACTTTTTTAGAATACTTCCAACAATTTCCTTCCTTTTTGTTGTTTCAAGACGTTCTTCGGTTCTTCTCTTGATTCACTCCTAACAGATTTATTCGATTTATCCTGCTTGTTTGGCAAGCTTATCGATGAAATTGATTCCTTATTAATAGGCCGATGATTTTTTGGAATGTATCTAAGCAACTTGCATTTAAGGGTTTTCTTATAATCAGTCTCACTAAAGTGTTTTGAACAAACACGAGCATACTTAAATAAATATATTTCCATATACCCACTCGCGCCTACCTGCAATTTTTTGCGCATTTGCCGGTCTTGTCGTTCTAATATTTCACTTCACGCGTGTCCCTCCGCTCGCTGCGCTCGCACCGGGGGAACAACCAAACAAAACTAACCTAAACTAACCCAATCTAACCCAAGGCAATGCTCAAAATCAAGAAAAAAGAACTTTGACAAATATATAAAATGGCACGTACGCATGCGTGAAGGCTCAAAATTGCGGTAGGTAGACGCGAATCCATACATCCTGCAAGTTATTGCCTTTTGGCAAAGTAAAGAACTTTACCCTCGAAAAGGCTTTGGCAGTATTATCAGAACGGCAGTCCTACACATCACAACCCATTTTAACGATTTTCACCGAAAAATATTCCAATTTGGTACTCTAAATAATTCGTCAAAACACATTATGGCACTTCAACGTTAGATAGATTGTAATGGCGGTTTTCAACGCTATCTGACGTCAAACGCCAAAATTGTTTCCGCCCATTCCTGCGCAATATCATATCTCTTTTTATTTGTATCATGCACTGTTAAATCGTGTGTTATTGTCATCTTACAGTACACGAGCGCCCTCCAGCGATGAGATTCTAAGCTCATTTACTGTCAATAAATTTGGGTTAGACCACGACAAAATCATTGCGAGTCCTCTCCATCCTTCTAGCCTTTCTTAGTGCAATATCTTCTAGACAAGAATGCCTTGAAACTAAGAAAAGCGGTAGCCGTTAAGGATATATTTCGAGTTTTTAATATAAAATATGTTTAAAATTGTGAAATGTGTGCAATTGCAGTGAACAATTTATACCAAGTAGGTAATTAATTGTGCTAATGGCAAAGGTATTGCCCTGTGTTCGTGAAAATATACTCTTAACCTTGCTACGCTACACCATTGTCTTTATAAGAAGAAAGTCGTTCAACGGGGCCTGTGGAGAGGTGCTGCCCCCAGTGGCTGGCACCAAAAACAGTATTTATGAATGAAAACACGTGCAATGTTTACCCTACATACGAAAAGGAAGGGGTAGAAAGGGGAATACAAAATTATATTGGCGGAGCGGTAGATTTCCAAGAAATGATCTTCAGCCAAGGCTAAGTGGCTAGAACCGGTTTTATCAGTTTAATTTTTACACACAGAATGAAATTTCCAATACCTGCTTCTCCAATCTTGACTTTTCAATTGAATTTATTTTATGTTTGGGAAAATGGTTTTTAGCATTTTTAACACATTGATGTTTGTGTCAATTTCTTTGCTAGTTTCTATTATTCATATAGGCCTAATTGAATTGGTGCAGTAGTCGAAGAAAATAGATTTGCATATGCCATTAAAAAATGGGAAAATAATAAACAATAATAAAATCCTATTTGCTAAATGTAAAACGTTTTGACTTGATATAAGTAAAATTTTACAATATAAACTGGATATTTTAACGCATTCAAAATTAGGAACACTAAAAACATATTATTAAACTATAAAAAAAATTATATTTATAAAAATTGATTATTCGTTTCCTATTATTAGTCAAAAAGTAAGGTATCACAATTTTTAAACTTACAATGTTTATAGAGAAATATAGATAAAAATTAAATTTAGTTCCAATAGTAGGTAGGTATAGTTATTTCATGTATTTTTTCTTTTTATAGAAAGAAGACAATTAAACATTTTCTGCAATTTTATGCTTTAATGCACCAGAAACATGTATTTATCAAATTATTGATTAAAATGTCTTGTTATTTGGAGATTAATAATAAAATTAAATATTTTTATTTTATTAAATTTCATTATTTTTGCAAAAGAGGGGGAGATAAGAAATAAGGTGTTTAAAAACTGAAATCAAAACTCTTACCACTTTGGATAAGTCTTTATTTAATATGAGTTCGGCATATATTAATACTTACTAATTTATGTATCGGTACATATAATATTGCTCCAGGCCAACAGCCAATGTTCAAAACTTTCAATCGCTTATAGCCATTATTATCATTATTACATAATTGACAATCAAATTAAATTAATATAAATGTACTCTTCAAAATATATACTGTAGTTTATTCGCTATAATCAAGTAAATAATTTTTGAAAAAATTCGTATTTAGGATAGTGAACATCTGAGTAAAACTATATTTACTCGAAAATTAAACAATTCAATTGATAAAACACATCTACCTATACAACCCTTAAAACTAAAGAACAAGTATATAAGATAAAAAATAAGCATCGAGAGTAGTGTGCTGTTTCGGGCAACTTCTGGTTTGATTCATCCCTTATTTTCAACTGATCATTTTATGTTCATTGTATTATTTCCCTTTGAAATAATTCATTTATTTTATCTTGGATGCCAAATTTTTTCATATCAAAGTTTTGTGTTAATGCCTATCCAACTTGTAAAGTTATACATGTTCTTAAAATAACTTTCTTGTATATTATAAGTTACAATTAATCACCAGAAACCATAATTATTTTTGCTATTTTTCAATCAGAAGTTGCTAATATAGCTATTGTGATAAACTGATGTATCAAGAGATTAGATCGACTACAACTCCATAAATAATTACTTATAAATATTACTTAAATATCGAAAAGTAATTGGACTACATTAACATAGATACAATCTAAAAGCATCACCATTTGATAAGAATCAACTAATAAATTAATTATAATCAGTCGATTAATGCTTTATCTTTATTTAAATATAAGATGATTCACAGATCTCATTTATTAGTATTTAAAAATTTATATATCTATATATATTTAAAATTGTCAAATCATATTCAAAATCATGTTTCGTGCCAAACAATATTGGTCCATAAAACTTACTTTTTAATTTAAAAGATTCAAACTCGCTAGAAAAATATTACTTTTTTACACTGTGAAAAAATCCTTAATTGTAGTAAATTGGAAAAATACAATTATATAATATATATTTAAAGTTTTATGTTCCAGTTAAAAAAAACTGCAAACAACTTTTTCGAATACTAAGTAACTAAAAATAACTCTTGGAGTAATATTAAAATGTTGTTTTTTACTCCGTGAATAAAAGTGGATAGTGAATAAAAAAATTATAACGTCAATTCGCATTTGGAATATGACTTACATTGTTTATATATTAAAGTCCTTAATAAAACATTAATTATGAATTCCCAGTGGGATAAACATGAATCACCTTCAAACCAGCTTATTCGGGCAATAATTGATTTTTTGTTTTAAAAATAAATAGTACATTGGACATCTCTACGCTTTTCTGTATTGAAAGCCATCTAAGTGGCTTTAGCATCAAATTAATGGGAGTATAATGTGTACAGAACAATATAATGCGCATAGCTTTATTTCGTAGCAACTGGAGTTTTTGTATATCAGCCTTTTTACCTGATATCAACAATGAAAAACAGTAATTGAAATGCAGATATATAATGGTATTATATATAAGAACACGACTCCAGTGACTAAGAATCTTAGCTATTCTCCTAAAAAATTGTATCTTTTCCAATTTTTTTTCTAATATGATCTACATGTAACAAAAAATTAAGCTGAGAATCCAAGACTACCCCTAAATATTACTAGATGCATTTTCAATTAGGCTATTAGATATCTATCTTAATCCAATAATTATTTTCTAGAAATCTATTACAATTCTGCTTAGAGCCAAAAAACCATGTACTTTGTCTAAGCCTATTTACACACGAGTTATAAAGGATGTCAAGTTTTGATTTCATATAGTATCTACTACCTGATTAAAATCCTTCCCGCAAACACAGATCAACATATCGTCCACAAACAAACTTAGAAATGTATAATTAACTCGGTCTAGGTCATTGACATATAGCACAAACAAAAGGGGGCTCAGAACACTGCCCTGCGGCACCTCTATCTCACTATCAAACGGATTTGAGGACACATTATTCACTCTAGTCACATGGGAGTGATCCTCCAGGTGATCAGTGAACCAAAAAAGTGCACTGTAGGCCTGTAGTTTGTGGATAAGTCTTCCCCTATTGATGAAGGTGAAGTAAAGAGTACCCAAGTACACAAAAAGCTGTCTTTAAAAATTTAACTGCTCAGATTTCTTGAACCACATTTAATGGGAAAATATTTGGCACCAATGATGAAGACATACTTGGTAGGCACAGCGATCAAAGAAAGCTTTCTCGCCCAGGGGATGTTCCTTTACAAATTGATGCTCTCAAAATAGACGTTATCTGAAACAAATTAAAATCTAATGTAATTTTGACTTAGTTTGCAAAGAATTTGTTTGTCAAAAACTGAAACAATTAAAAAAATACAAATGTGGAACAACCCAAAAAAAGTAAATTTGAAGAAATCTAAACGCGCGTGCTTTAAAAGTGTTCTTATACACTTATATCATAATATTAATTAAATTCAATATTCATTCCATACATTTGTCATCCTTCCTTATACATGCCTATCAATCAATTAATTAACTATTCAAAACTGTTCATAGACACCTAGACGTGCAACATCTACTATGTACTTACGTACAAAATAAACGTTAATATGAGAAAGCATACTGATGGATATAAAAAAGTAGATGTAAAGATTTACCCTATCCCTGTTCATCGTATTTAATTAAACCTGTTCTTTTTATTAAACTTCGAAACTGCTATTGCAATACTCTGATTTCCGACAAAAACTACAAAACAAAGGAAGTGGGTACTTTTGTACTTACCTAGAAAAAAAACGTAGATAGATAATCGCAATTTACTCAGCCCAAAATTAATCATTACAACCCAAACACAAACATTTTACAAAGTAAAGCTTGTTCAACTTGAACAATGGCGGAAAATATAAAAATAAACATGAGATATTCGGAATTATTACGAACACTCGTCCACGCGGCTCCACTCCGCACCGCCAGGTAACAGCCCTTGGGAATGCACCAATAGAAATGTAGGAACTACCTCCTTGCAACGTTTCTCGTAGGACGCGTAGTAATTTCTTGAAATTCGTCAATGGGCACATTTTAGGCCGGACGCCATCTAGCGATGAGGCCTTTTTTCAGTTCGAGGTTGAATAACTATTCCCTATATAAACAAAGGCTACACTATACTTCCTAATTATTCCACATTATACAATTAAATACTTATAGTTTATAGTTAGGTACTGATGGGTATGGTACAAGGTGTGTTTTCACAAATATCTATAATAATTTCAGAGCTGACCTATCTAGTAATATCTAAAATAAATGAAATTTTGGTATTGATATACTGTCTGTCTGAGGTAAACAAACAAGCCCTTAAAGTTTTTTTGTGGCTTTATAATAATAATATCTTCTAACCTATTTACTTTGACTGCCTTTTGACTCCACATAATAATATAATAAATATTAGGTATCCATAGATATTTTTTGGACTATAGCCGGACAACATCAGAGGTTTGATTTTAATACCTTAGCTTTACTTAAGATACCTAAATACTTTTTATTTGTAGCATTATTAAATATTGACTAAGGGCGGTAGGGTGGTTTTAGGTACCTGTTGTAATATTTAAAAATATATTTAAGCTTTGGCTTTTAAATAATTGTGTATAATAGTGTTGAGTGAATTGAAAACATGGTGTTTGTTGTGTTCCGAAATGTGGAGGCAATTATAAAAATGAACCAGTAGTGTCATTCTTTTAATTTTCGAAAGAAAGTGGATTGATTCAGCAGTATTTTGCCATTCTTATAGGCAGTAACTAGTTATACACCCTGTATTTTTAAAGGCTGTGCCTAACATTACGTGCACTGCATATG
The DNA here is from genome assembly GCA_016904865.1 of Pissodes strobi. NCBI lineage: Eukaryota > Metazoa > Arthropoda > Insecta > Coleoptera > Curculionidae > Pissodes > Pissodes strobi. Next base: position 157,314 of record MU182516.1, on the reverse strand, counting down.
ACATTAACTAAGTGTGTGATTTTTCTATTTTTACCTAAAAAATGCTTTGTAATACCTACTTACTTTGCCCCTAGAGTGGCTGCATTGTATTTAATGACTGTCTTGACCGAGGTCTTGGGCTAATGCAGGCAATTAAAATAAATATATTTTTTAGGTTTGCGAAACTCACTTTAGGCCAAATGAATATATATTTTATTAATATTGAAGCTTCTCAAGCTCACTTAAACTTTATTTCCTTTACTTCTGAAAATCTGTTAATATCAATAGGGAAAATCGGTGCTGCTGCAAACAAAATTGTATGTCAAGATAAAAGCCAACTCAACTTACTTCTTGAAGTACCTACATAATATTAATACTGTAGAGAAAGTTCTTATTGAAGTTGCTTATTTTCTAAATCAACATACTGAACAGCGTTCTGTAGAAAGCAATTTAAACATTGTAAGAGATATTCTAACATTTTTAGGAACACACGCTATTTTTTGTATTTATAATAATTATTAATTACCACAAGTGTTAAAAATGTTATCACTCAGAAGTACAAAGTCAACCAGTTCAAAAATGTTTTTGAAAATGTCCAGTCAAATAACCGTTTTTATTTTTTTCTCTGTTTGTTTGTATCAAAAAAATATAAGCTGCATAGACTAGGCAAAAATCTAAAGAAACCTACTGACGCAAGTCGTTCTCTCTTGCACAGGCTCAAACTGAACGTGACAGATTCAAGATTATTTTTTAAGCAAAACAGAAACAATGTCAAATCAAAAAACTTATTAAAAGTAAACATTCATTTTCTCACTTTAAAACATATCTAAGTAACTATGTATTCTTGTGTATTCACTTCGAGATATATTTTAAGCAAACGACTGTATATTTTATAAATTAATCTAACTAATCCATTTTTTTACATCGCAGCATATTATAATTGCTAAACTACTTATATATTATATTATAATAATTATATCATATTTCGTTCTGTGATGGGTATAGCTCCCACACGATTTTTTGTTGTTATTTTAGTAAATGGCATGTAATTAACTATTAAAAATGGATCAGATATGTATTTTTTTAAGTTAAAAGTAACAATTGATTTTATATGAATTAATACGTTTTCTATTGTCCGAGCCTGCTCCCTATTCGGGACGCCATCATAGATTTAGATATCAGACCTTCAAGGCAAGATTTGGCTTGCCTCATCCCGTCTCCATCAACGCCTGTAAGACAGTCACGACTGACGGCGGCAAGAACGCACCCATTCGTCGTACAACTGGAAACACCCAGAATATCGCTTTCCATGGACTCCTATGTCTGGCGCACTGCATCGCTGTGGAACTCACTGCCAGGACATCTGTTTCATCCAAATTACAACCTGCAGCAACTCAAGAACCATGTCAATCACATCTTGGTACACACAACACACTGCTCGTCGAGTGCCATAGGATTTCCCTGTAACGTATGTCATTGACATAAAAAACGTAGTGTAGTCTGCTTCAAAAATACATCAGATATTGAATTCCCGCAATTATGCGGGAAATTGAAAAAATTAATAACAGCAGCCTTGCTTTTTTACTTAAAATGCATTAGATATATCAACAGCAAATCCTCGAAAATTTTATATTATTGTGTAAACGATACTTTTTATGACACAAATTTTTTGATGTATTCAGACGTAAAACTGTTGAGTGTTCTGAAATGTTATATAGAGAGAATCCTATGAAATAAATAAATTGCGCATGTTTAAACTGTACTCTTTTTATGCCGCAACACAATTCCAAGAGTTATGTATCTTATATTATTAATATAGGATTAACAATAGATTTATTTTATTTCATGATGGTTTAGGAATTATGAATTATAAATGTAAACGGAATAATAAGAACATAATTAACGTTAACAGGCTTCAAATTCAAGTGGGAATACTATTCCATGAACTGGTAGGATGAATATTATATTATATTCAGTTTAGCAGATCGCACTTAGCAATTAAGATGTATACAAATTTTAATAAAGTTAATGAATGTAGCATCAATATTAATAATGTGTTTAAACCAGTGTGTTCTAAAAATCATTTAAATAATTGCTCATCAAAGGTAATAGTTGTTGGAATAAGTGTAAGTGATTTTCCACCAAGAATTCTAATTTCTAATGGAAATGGATTTTGAACCTTAATAATGAGGAATCGAAAAATATGTAAAAATACCAGGACGTTATAGCAATTTTCTGTATTCTTCGAATCTTGATACACAGTCGTTGAAGTGTGGCACCATTACCTTAAGCTTTCATAAATTCCATGATTATCTGTCTTATCATAAAAATTAAAAAAGCGGGTCGAAATTATGTGTACCTTCCATGTGGTTCACAGATTATGGATACCCATTGAGAGTGTGGATTACAAAATCCAAATGATTAAGAAACAAATTTTTGAAAAGTATTTCAAATTGTGTCAAACTAGCCTTTGCACACAATCGAGAAACTTGGTATGCGATACATATGAAGTACTAAATCCAAATCCGAATATCAACACTGAAAATGTAAGCGTGATGCTAGAAATGTTGTTATTGTATCCGGAACAATTGAAAGAAAAATTTAAAAACGGGCTTGCAACTAAATAATATTATGAAGAAATCAGTCAATATCCGTAAAGATAAAAATAAACTATATTGTTGGCGTGGAACTTTGCCTATAATCAAGAGCGAAAATCTGAATATCAGAAATTCTATGTGGACAGACTTCGATTTGATAGAAGAACTGTGCATTGGCAAAATATTTTCGACATATTTCTGAGTGAGGAACCTAGAAATAAGATTGAATGTATAAATTTGAAGAGATTTTGAATAAAATATTTCAGCACTAATAATTGTTTTTATTTAGTAAAAATTACAAGGTTTTCAATTAAAATTGATGCAAGGTACAACCATTAAATTATATTACATCTCTTTTAAGAATCCACGAATTGTTTGATGTATTCAGTCCACGCCATTTAACTTACCTTTATTTTTTTTTTCTTAATACTTTTTCTACCAAATAGGTACACATCTGGATGGTTAACTTTCTGCAACCCTTCGCCATAGAACTATTCTTCAATTTCTAGGATGTTTCATCTTGAAGCACATATTATGTCGTAGAATTTGAAACTTGAACGTTTTTATGCGAAATATTTCATTAGATCAATACGGCGTGTAACCTTTGGAAAATGCTTCACGCTGCTTGCTTATCCATTTGTAGTCACCCACAGTATACTTTGGCACCTTTGGATATGCTGTTTTTGCATGAGTGAAAGATAAGCTTGCATAAATTCAATGATTGTCTATCTCATCATAAAAATTTAAAAAGTGGATCGAAATCATATGTATCTTTCATGTGGTTCTTATGACAGATTATGGATATTGATTGAGATTGTGGATTACAAAATATAAATAATTAAGAAACAAGATTTTGAAAAGTATTTCAAATTGCATCAAACTAGCCTTTGTGCACAATCAAGAAACTTGTTATACGATACATATGAAGTACTAAATCCAAATCCGAATATCAACACTGAAAATGTAACCGTGATGCAAGAAATGTTGTTGTTCTATCCGGAACAATTGAAAGAAAAATTAAAAGAACGGTCTCGCAACGAAATAATATTATGAAGAAATCAGTCAATATCCGTAAAGATAAAAATAAACTATATTTGATGCTGACATGGAACTTTGCCTATAATCAAGCGCAAATAGTTGAATATCAGAAATTCTATGCGGACAGACTTCGATTCGATAAAAGAATAGTGCATTGGCAAAATATTTTAGATATACTTCTGAGTCAGCAACCTAGAAATAATATTGAATGTATAAATTTAAAGTGATTTTTATTAAAATATTTTAACACTAATATTTGTTTTAATTTAGTAAAAAATATAAGGTTTTCAATTAAAATTGATGCAAGGTACAAACATTAAATTATATTACATCTTTTTTTAAGAATCCACGAATTGTTTGATGTATTCAGTCCACGCCATTGAACATATACTTTATTTCGTTTTTCTCTTAATACTTTTTCTACCAAATACACATCTGGATGGTTAACTTTCTGCAACCCTTCTTCACAGAACCATTTTTCAATTTCTAGGATATTTAATTCTGAAGCACATATTATGTCGTAGAATTTGAAACTTTAACGTTTTTATGCGAAATGTTTCATTTGGTCAATATGGCGGCGTGTATCCTTTGGAAAATGCTTCACGCTGCTTGCTTATCCACATGTAGTCACCCACAGTATACTTTGGCAACTTTGGATATGCTGTTTTTGTATGAGTAAGAGATAATCTTAAAATGTCATTTTCATTATTTTTGTTAACTTCATTTGGATTTTTGCCAGTTGTTGAATGATTTGTGCTGTTATATTTATAAACTATTTATCCATTTTATAATTTCCATGTAAGCTGAATTTTTTCCGCATTAAATTTTTTGTAGTTTTCTTCACTCTTTCACACACATTTGGCTATAAATTAGAATATGATTTAATCATTATATAAATATTAAAATCAACCATCAAAATTTGAAAATTCCTAATAGTGAATTATTTTTCCATAACAGTTTAAGTGTTTTTTGTGGCATTTTCAACGCTTTTCAAAATTTTCTTCATAGCCTCAATAACTTCTTTTTCTGATTCTGGTTTAATTGTATTGGATAGAACCGTATCCAAACATATTTCGAGAATACATAAATTATTATAACATGTAACGATATCCTCTATTAAATTTCCAATAAGGTATCATTTCGACCAAATTAGCTTGCCATAAATCAGTCAAACCTTTTACTATAACCCCCGACGTTCTTTAATTGTATTAATAAATTCTACACTATGACTAAAGACACAACCACACTATAACTAAAGACCACACTAACCACACTATGACTAAAGACACAATTTAAACTGACTATTTAGGTTCATTTCAAATCTCAAAAATTTTACTTGAATTTGCAAAGTGATGCAGGCCTTTGCGGACAAGTGTCATCATTCTGTCCCGTAAATTTATACCTGCTCAAAATATTTTTTTTGTCGGTTTCTACTATTTCTGAATACACTTTACATTTTTTTATCATTGCCCGTCAAAAAGTAAATTTATACAAATTGTGTTTTTTATTTGTGTTATTAACAGTGCTAACTATTCAAGTATGTGGTTGGCAACTCTTGATTTCGCTATGCTATACGTTACTGTTATATGCAAACTTGCATCAATCTGAATATTCTTGAACGTCTGGTTTCGAGAAAATATGTCTTAAAGAAATATAGTGGTTCAAATAAACGACGTCATTTAGAACAATTTTTGTGAATATATAGGGGTAAAATGCCGCTGAATATAAAATTTTAAACCACTTTGTTTGTCTTGCCGGTTACGTTACATCGAAACTCTTATTTGTTAGCGTTGGGTAAAATAGAATTATTTTATATACGGCAATAAAGGCTTGCGAAATGCTTTCACAGAATTGCCGGTGACAAAGTTTTAGCAGACTCGGCAATATTTGGTGCAATAATAAACAAATATAAAAATAAATGCATATCCGGTTACAAGAGTGGCGAGAGCGAACGAAAGGCCAGATATTAAAGCAATTGGAAACGTAATCGTTACCATTGGATTGAGCCAGCCAATGTTTGGTGAAACTATAGGACTAATTGAAGACTTTGCCACAGAATAGCTATTCTGTGACTTTGCTACTAGAAGAATATACATATATAAATATCTCTTTCGACATTTGACTGAAAATGAAATTTATTTTATAGAAATACGTTTACTAGTTCTAGACACCAAATAAAGACAATGCATTTATTCGGTCTTCTAGATTAATGGTACTTACGCATACAAAAATATGTTTTCATTATGTTTCGATCTTGCATCAATGTGCTGTGAGAGGTTAACATACATCGTTCTTGCACTATTCTATTGAGCTTAAAAAGTGTATATAATTGGATCAAATTGTCATCAGAACCAAAGACATATAAAAAATAGACAGATTTATTTACTAAATATGAGACGTCAACATCGTTCCCCTTCTTCTTTCCCCTCCTATAAAATAGTACGTTAGCCGTACTATTACTTACCGCTACTGCGGCGTTGTTGCCGATCACACCTAATAGTATGTCTGCATCATGGAAAATCGGCAGCTTCTTTTTAATACCGTGACAGAAAAATAACATTTTAAAAAAAAATTTGCTTATTTAGCATGTCAAAATGTAAATTTTGCGCTTTAAAGTATACCGTGTTCTAATATATAAACATTTAAAATACAAAACTTGAATCAAAATGGAAACACGAAAAAATACAAAGTGTTATACTTATTTTCCGCCAGAAACTTTATGTAAACTGGGCTCTATGTCACTACTTCATCACTTCACATTGTTCACAAAATCAGCGGTACTCACTCTTGCCGCGCACCCCGACAACGTCGCATAGCTAGCACTCGCCTAGAAGGAACTGGCCGCCATGTTCATTAAAATAAAGTATCCATTCATTTGTGTCAGCTGTTTGGCTATCGTGTTTTTTGCCGTATCGGTGTTTGTGGACTTAATTAAATGTTATTTGGACGTTGTTTTTAAATTACACATTGAAGAATTATTAGTGCTTAATGTCTCGAAAATAGGCTATTTGAACCCAAATATTACGTTCCATGCGTAAGTAAGTAAACTCATAGTTTTACTCTGCGAACATTATTTAAGAAAAGTAAGTAGATATTTTAACTATTTCTTGTTTGTTATTATATGTTTAATAGAACCCGATGTTCCTTTGTGATAATTCAAATTTAGTTGTTGATATATGTCATGCAGCAGAAATATAGGTGATCCTTACATAGCAATAATGCAAGTAGTATAATAAGAGGAACCTATTTCAAGTTGGCACACGAAAAAAAATGCGGAATATTAATTTTGTTTCATCATATTAATATTTCAATCTGGAACTATTTTTCGAGCGTATAGCAAACAATCGAGCATGCTCATTTTCTATTGGTCGTTTTTGTTGGTTGCGCCCCCGAAGCGAGCGGAGGGCCAGGCATGAAGCGTTCAAATATTTGAAGACAAAACGTAACGAGGGATTCTGTACGCTCGATAAAAATATGTTTCAGGTTAGAAAAAATGAGTTTTCCGGATTTTTTTTCCATAAAAACCTAATTTCTTGTTATTTATTTAGAAAAATTGTTATTTTTGGTAGCGCTATTGTTACTGGATCCGAAAAGTACTTCAGATTTTTTCATAAAGTAACAAAATGTGTTTTTTTATGTGTGTGCCACAGGCCACGAAAGGCTAAGGCCTATAATATACCCATGAGAGTACCGTGACCTGTTATATGGCTCAAACCGTCAATGTTGTCCAGGTATTGAAACATTGTGCATGTTTCGATACCTGGACAACGACATATTCTTTAGACAACGCGGTACACAAATAAAAAGGATTCCTTGGTTTGAAGGAATTTAGCTTGCCTCAAGGGCGCCCAGCATTTGAAATGGGCGAAAGGCATGGATATTTTGGATCAATATTTAAAAAACTTTGAGGCAAACGCCTAACTTTCTTTAGCCGAAAGTTATATAAATTTAACGCAAGAATTATTAATTTTGCCATAAAATACAACGAATTCGGCTTAAAATCATTGTTTTTTTTTTAATCCTTAAAAACCTTGAGCGAAATGCCATGTTTTTTTGGTCCAAATTCATATGATCTTACAACAAGAATCTTTAAATTTGCCATAATAAATAATGATTTTTGATCAAGCTCATCAGGAATTCATTTTAAAATTATGCGCTTTAAAATAAAATGCCCATTATTATTGTCCCAAAATAAAGGGCTTTTGTTATAAAACCAGCAAGTGTTTAATCAAAAATCTTATGATTAGCCTGTATTCTCGTTTTAAAATATTGCGTTCTCAAGTGAAAGAATTATCCTTTTTCTTTAAATCGAAGACGGACCTGGGACGAAATAATACGATCTTGGTGCAAACTTCCTGAGGATCTTTAAAAAGGAGTAGTTCGTATTAAATTCTTAAAATGAACAAAATTTTAATTTTAAAATAATTAAATTTTAAGCACTGTGCCATTTTTTGCAACAGAATAGTGAAACTCCTTAACATAAATCGCTGGTTTTCAAATGATGTTAGATGAAATTCTAATGTGTAAAGGTAAAAAAAAATAATTGGTTAAAATCTAATTAAAAATTAAAAATTAAATATCCATAACAACTCTTGGAGCTTCCTGAGAGAAGACTTGCACGAACCTTAAAAAATAAATATATTCATACAAACTTCTCTATATATTTAAAACATATAAGATATAAAATATTGCTATTATTTAACAAATAATAGTGATATTGTTACTAAGGTACAAATAATCACATTAGTACAAAAATAATGAAATAATTATGATGTAAGACTAACCCCAAGGGCTAAGTAATGTGCTACTAATAAAACCATAAGTCTTAAATCGGCATTTAGTCAGACCACTAAAAATTCCATAGCCAGAGATTTTCCTTACTGGCAGAGACTTTTTCCAGTGTCGCAACACGTCATTCAGTAGCTCCTGATGGTCTATATGTGCGACCTATGAACAATAAAATAAGTTCCAACTGAATATTCAACAAATCTGTATTTACGTTTTGCAATAGAGCAACGGAAAGTTGGTTCTTTATTGCACAACTTGTTCCGTGACTTCGCTAAATAGGTCTCAGAAAGTTTTAACGTACGTTTTTTCATCAAACTATTGATGTAAGTATTCAAGCAGTAATATGCTATTTTCCATTTCTATCTATATTTTAAGGTGATTTACGATCGTGAAGAAACACAAATCTATACTGAAGAGACAGTTAACGAAGGAGAGGTTTTGGAGAAGGAAAATAGCAGCCTATTGCTATTTATATGCGTTTTAGCTAGTTGGTTCATTTTGGAAAAAATTATTTATCTAACTAGTTTTCTTCTCTTTTAGAATTATTAGCATGTTAATAACGAAGCAGATTTAAATTTAAATACCCACCAATAAAACAATGGAACTAACAGAGACTATAGAGTAATCGGTAGATATAATTTTATTAAAGTAAAATAATTTGGAGCCTTCTTGCTAAGTGTTATTTCAGCTATTGCCATTTAGGCATTCAGTCTATTTTGATTTTTATTTGAGGATTAGTAGGCAATATGGATGTTGCTGAAGAAAATACATCCAGCAGTCAATCAACAAGCGTAGGGAAACGTTTGTTATGTGAGAAAGATTTGAAGTTGGGCGTAAGTTCTTTCTTGACGTATTTTACCCTTGGCACCTCCTATGCAAAATAATCTTTTAGTTCTTATTATGTTGTTAACATCATTTTTTTTTCTGAAGCTACACTATCCCGATTCCTTTAGTGAATGTTCTGATGATTCAGTAAATGATAAAGGATTTGTATGTGCAGATGATGAAAATTCATGAAATAGTGTTGATATTCCAGTCGCAAAATACACAAAATATCTCTTCAGCATCGAGTCACAAATGAAAGAAAAGGGATATTTGAGAACTAGAATAGAAGCATAGGAACGAAGACGAAGAACACCAATAAAGAGTTGTATTCAGGTAATGGTAAAGTTCTAGCCCCAAAACCATGATTTCAAATGTTTATGTCAAAATTACTACCAGTTAAAGATTTCCTTTGAGGATTTCCTCGTTTTGTGTGCAGATGTAATTAAAGAAGGTCCGGCTCGTGTGTTATAATTCTGATAGATATTATTTGTACTAAATTGTAAAATATTTCTTTTAACATACAAAAGGCATTTAAACAGGTATATGCATGGAACTGTTAATATTTTGTTACTAATAAATATTGGCATACAAGAATCGCGCCCCTTCAGGTCAAACATCAATCTAATGCACTTTTTCTGGGAAACAAACACTCTGTCAGTGTCAGTGGCACCTCCCCACAATACGATATTGTATATTAGATGACTATACACCAACGAGTAATACACGTCAATCGAAACATTAGGATCCACTGTGTTTTTGAGTCTTAACAAAGCAAAGTACGATTTGTTTACTTTAGTACAAACGTTATTAATTTGTTCAGTCTAATCTAAAATGTTATTTATAAATAGACCCAAAAACTTAGTAAATTTAGAGCTCTTTAGTTCCAGACCCGGACCAATTCTAAAATTGGAAAGTAAAGAGTTTTTTGACGAAAATTTTATAACAACTGTCTTATCTACATTCATTATAAGAGAGTTTAATATACACCACTCATCAAAAGAAACAAATATGTTTCGTATTTTTATTTCCAGTTCCTCAGTCGATGCTGTGACCACAAAAGACATGTCATCCGCAAACATTATTAACGTAACGGCTTTAATGTGAATTGGCAAGTCATTGACATATATTAGAAATAGTAGTGGTCCCAGCAATGATCCCTGTGGAACACCCAAGGCAAGCTTGCATTCTCTTGATTTAGCTTCGTTTACTTTAACACACATCCTGCGATCACTCAAGTAAGAAAGCAGCCAGGCCAGGATTTGATCCCTAAACCCCATATTATAAAGTTTGTTGCACAGAAAATCAATATTAAGGGTGTCAAATGCAGATGAAAGATCAAAAAACAAACCAGCGCCAGCGGTTTGAAAGCCAACATCCACGCTCTTGTAAGTAAATTCCAAAAACAAATTTTCAGCCATTTCTGTCGATCTATCAGCTGTAAAATCAAACTGATCCTCTGTTAGTAGAGAGTTTTTTCCTAGAAATTTAATAATTTTATTACGCATTATTTATTCAAAAACTTTAGATACAACACTCAAGATTGTAATAGGTCTATAATTTTTTATGTTACTAGGATCATTCTTTTTATATACGGGCAGAACCGAACCCATTGTTAATATGTTCGGAAACTGACCAAGATCAACTGATGGATTTATTAAATATGCCAAGGGTTCGGAATTATAATCGACAATGTTTTCAATGAGCTTTGTACTTATTCCATCATTTCCACAGGATTTTAAATTTTTTAGGCTTCCAATTGCTGCTCTAATATCATCGGTTTCAACCGGTAAAAAGCAAAGGAACTCTCATTCGGCATACATAAAGTGCATTCTTTAAATAATTTACCCTTGCCGAAAGCCTTGACTAACTTTCTTTCCATGTTGGTCGGGAAATGATTAACAAAACATAATATAAGTCGAATTACTGCAGCGAGACAAACACTGCAACACGTTTTTTTTTAATATTAAACCCCAAATTTTTTCCCAATTAATTAAAAGAAAATTGAACCTAGCCCCGGAGAGTCGCGTTACAAAGCCCGGCCCCTGTCGTGGGGTCGTTTGAGCGCCACCCGTTCTAGCCAGCTAAACGGAAAAAGCTCGGCAGGTGTTGTACCGAGTGGCTAGATTCGCTCATAAAATTAACCGGTTCCTAATTTCGAACTATCAAAAAAAAAGAGAATAATTATGGCACTATTGGAGATCTTTTAATGTTGTTAAAATATATTCGATTTCACTGTCAAATTTAAGCTTATATGGTGGATAATTTAGAGGTTTGCCTTTCTTTTCTAATTGTAAAACTGGACGTAAAGCTGATCTTAATTGTTCAACAGTTTTTGAATCATCAGCTGGTAAACCACGAATACTAAGTTCATAGACAAGCATCTCTTTCCTAAGATAATTAACTATCATATTGTAATCCATCTTTACTGACACAATAAGATAACAAAAGATAACAAAATTATAAACGAATAAAGAAAATTAGCAGGTAAATATAAATCAGCATAAAAAAAATAAAGGTAGCTGTCCCCTTCGGAGAGCTCAATATGTAAATCAATGCGCAATATAGAAATATCAACAAAAAAAAATAAAATAAATCACCTAGTAAGCAATCAAATAATATCAAATAATAACAATGAAATAGCAATGCTGGATAAATATTAAATCACTAGTTATCAAAATAATATGCAACAATAATATACAATGCTACCAATCAATGAAAATCACCTGGAAAATAAATCTAATAAGGCATACAGGACATAAATTAGAACAAATTTGCAATTTAAACAAGAAAAGGTCTCTCAAAAAAAAGATTGCCCAAATTTGCAATTTTGTAAAGAATAGATCTCTTCAAAAAAAATTGCCCTTTGAGTTGGGCGCCAAATTTGCAACACGTTTTTTTTTTAAGATTAAACCCCAAATTTTTTCCCAATTAATTAAAAGAAAATTGAACCTAGCCCCGGAGAGTCGCGTTACAAAGCCCGGCCCCTGTCGTGGGGTCGTTTGAGCGCCACCCGTTCTAGCCAGCTAAACGGAAAAAGCTCGGCAGGTGTTATACCGAGTGGCTAGATTCGCTCATAAAATTAACCGGTTCCTAATTTCGAACTATCAAAAAAAAGAGAATAATTATGGCACTATAATCAACTAACTTAACCTATCAAAAAAACACAATCTAAAAATTTAATGGACACTATATTTGCTACTAAATTCTTTTTTTTTGCAAACACAGCAACAATCTATCTGGAGAAAATGGTTATATTAAAAAAAATGTGGTGGAGTAGACAAAAGAATGTTAAATGACTTCAAGTAATTAATAAAATAAACTGAGTACAATATGAAGATTGTACGTACAGAGACCAATTCAGTTGGAAAACCTCAGTTCTATATGCCTTATCACTAAACGCACTAAACTACTTATCAAAGTGATCACTTGGCGCAGACTAAGCTTCTTACAAATAGGTATGCGTGCGCTAATAGCTGCACTGATGGTGATAATATGCCGCAATGAGCGGACACAATGATTAGATCAAAAAAACTTGAGAAGTTAATAAAAGCACCAGATCAGATTAAAAATATGGTTAGCTTGATTCATATGATAAAAAGATAAAATTCAGAGCAGTTATATCTGCCGACTAATTAATGAAATGAAAAATTAATGAAAAGAATGAAGTTATCCAGCCAGCACTTATCTTTTAAAATGAGAAAACAAATCAAAGCAATTTGATTAACTGGTCTGATAAACCAGTGAATAAATGTAAATTAAATTAATTAAAATCAATGAACTACCTCAATTCAATGTGTGATTTATGTCAATAAAAGTAAACGAAGATTAAACATAAGACACAATGAAACATAAAACATATACCCAAATCCCGAACTCTGTCGATGGCCTCTAGTGCGGGAACCACAGCAGTTCTTTAACAGAAGTTCTGGCCTAGCAGAAGAAGTTCTGACCCCGCAGAAGAAGTTCTGGCCTAGCAAAAGAAGTTCTAGCCCAGCAGAAGAAATTGGTTCACCAGGTAAACTACTGGCCCAGCAGAAGGAATTGGTTGATCAAGTAAACTTCTGCCCAGTAGAAGAAAATTGCAGTCCTTCAGATAAACTCTGGCCCAGCAGAAGAACCCTGAAATAATCCAGTACGCATTAAATTAAGCCCCCTTACTTTAATGAAAATCATAGACCCCCTCCCTCTTTGCATAGATATGTCTTCTTTATAAAACAAATTTTCCCAGACAAAAAAAACCCATGGACTTGCAGTGCAATAAAGCAAATAAAAGATACATTAAGGTTCAGGTAACTTGAATATAAAAAGATAGGTATGAATCACCCCTAAAAGAATATATAACTTCCCCATATGATCAAAATTAAAGTTGCATTAAAATAAAAATTCGGATCAGGTAAAACGGAGTAGATAAGATAACACATGGGAAAAGCAAATGGCGTTATGTGCACAAAAAAAAAAGGTAGATAAGCAGTCAATTTCATTAATTTAGGCAAAAATGGTAGCGATATTTACCTCAGATTCGGACTTGAGGGTATATTAGAGGAGATTCGACGGTCTCGGTCTTATGGGACGAACGTGGAAGCCGCTATAAATAATGGAAATAAAAAAAATTTAGTAAAATGGCGGTCAAGTGCTCCATAGGCCACAGAAAAAGGAATCCAGAGAAAATGCTTACCTAGTACAGCTTGTAGAGCCCGAATAATCGGTCGTGTCAAAACACAAACAGAAACGCACGAAAAATCCCCTCAAAAGGGTTGTATTATTTCACAATACGCAAAACGTGCAATTTCTCGCTATACTGGCAAACGTTTCCCCGGCGAGCAAAACTAAAAAAGACCTCCTTCCGTCGTCCGTCAATTTGCCTTAAATTAAATACTGCGAAACAAGTAGTAATGGGCTGAAAACTTCACGAGTGATTCGATACAAGGAATAATTCTAAGAAAATAAACGCCTTAATTCTCGCTTATTATGGTGATAAATGACGGCGGAAGCCACGAGTAGTGAGCTAAAATTCCATTCTTCCAGAAAGGCTAGGAAATGCTCTGACAGAAATAATAAACCTTCAAAAATCTAAACCGAGAATGAAAAACGCGCGATACCTAGCCCATTCCTATTATTTTGCAAAAACCTTACAAAAAACTGGTCCGCTGTACCGAACGAGAAATATATTTAAAGCAGAGGTCCAAAAACGATCTCCGGAACATCAACCTAGGGTTCTCAAAAGGTAATAGAATATTCAAACTGAAATTAAATTATGGTTCAATAAGTCAAATGCAACGTATTTGCAGGCTAACTGAATTCTTTAAAAATATAAATCGACAAATCAAGCCAAGTTAACTTAATAATAAGGTACATACATCGCTTATCAACTAAAATAGATAATCACAATCGATTCTAAAAGCTAATACGAATATATAGCTAATCTATACTTAAAATATAGGTAATTTTACATTGAGAAAAGAGGCAATTTCAAGCGAATTATTAAATCCAGAATTAATAAACCGATGAGTGCAAAATACAGCATAGGTTTTTCCCTAAATGCGGCATATAAATGAAATTTTAACATTGGCAAAATCGAACTGTTACAACACAATCAAGAGTCTTTACCAATCAGCGTTACAGTAATTCTGATATATAAATTATATGAGATGGTAAATACAAATTCCATGAGCTTAACTGCATATAGAGTTTTTATGTTCGGCACACACATAAAAGGAAAATTCTATAGCACTCAACGAGTGGGAGAGGAGGATGCTAGATGTTGAACTTGAAGCGCTGTAGGTTGCAGTTTTCGGGAAAGACGTTACTTGGAAATCCATTGCAGAGCGGGGCAGTCCTTCAGATAAAGGAGTCCCGTAACACCCCTAGATGTTCGCAACTAAATCGTATGTTGATGAGCAGCTTGTGTCTGACGACTGTTTCTGTTTGGCACAACTCTGGACGGAATCATAAGTGCCAGCTCGTTCGAACACCTTCCGTTGTAGTATCGATACTGAAGAGATAGACCCGCCACTTTTCTTCGACGTTCAAGGCTATCAAG
Organism: Pissodes strobi; assembly: GCA_016904865.1. NCBI lineage: Eukaryota > Metazoa > Arthropoda > Insecta > Coleoptera > Curculionidae > Pissodes > Pissodes strobi. The sequence goes on along the minus strand of MU182516.1, from coordinate 142,047 downwards.
GACTTTAGTCAACTCTGTGTCATACACAAGGCGGACTGCCCTCCTTTGTATGGAGTCCAATATCTTGAGCAAGTGTTTGGGTGCCGAGCTTCTCACATGGGAACTGTATTCCAGAGATGGTCTTATCTGGGCCTTATAGAGCAGTAAGAGCTGATTATGTGTATAAAACATTTTTGCTCTATATAGTGTTGACGTGATTACGGCTAGATATGTTGTTTTCTACGTTGATGCCCAGCAAGCTTATGGATGAAGCCAGAGTCAGTGTTTGTCCTGTAATTGATAAGTCACGCCTTGCCGGTGCTAGATTTTTGAGAAGACATCTGCTTGGGTCTTTCCTACATTAGACTGGGCATTGTTTTCCTCACCCGATTCGACGATGGCGTTCATATCCGGATGATGACAGCAATCTGATTTTCTCTATAGATAAAATATGAGGCTTATTTGATGTTGGGTGCTGGTGGACCGAGTTATTACTTGTGTTGATACCTCCACTGGGAGATCCGAATGGTAAGCTATTTAACTCCGAAGTATTTTGTTCTCGGAGGCGCCAGCATACAATATTTCCTCTTTTCCACCATGGGAACCGGATCACAAGGGCATAGAAAATGTGGTGTTATTTCATTGGGCGATGCGGGCAGACCACATCTACCACCTGTTATTACTATTAATCAAATTTAACCTGAAAACATAATATCTGAATAAATGTGCAGGTATATGTTTATCGATGTGACCGGTATGATGTAAAAATTAAAAGCTTGTTACACAAAAAGGAGAAAAACGACTCAAGGCAAAGCGGCACTACAACCTAAATTAATTGATGCAACATTTAATTTTTATCTGATCCCTGTTGCTGATCAACTATTATATTATAACCTCATCGGTGCCAAAACCATAGAGGAAGTTATCGAGGAGTATAATTGTAATAGGAATTAGAAGACCAGGTGTAAGATTAGTTAGGGCATAACTTATATTATACCGGAGTAGTTATTTAACTCCTTACGTGCTTTGAATCTAAATGAATGAACTATCATTTTGGGCCTGAGCATTAAGGTATTTGCGTTAGATTTCATATTCTTTTTACATTGGCTATCGATTCAGTCAGTAGCTTTGTCTTTTTCTAATACGATCTCTTAACGAGTCAGATAGAGATAGAGATAATCAATCAGCGTTAAAATGAATACTATTACGTTTTTAGTTCAGAGAAGGAGTATCGATTTTCCAAACAGTGACTAGAATGATCTTCAAGTTAAGGACATCTGCCATTTTATTTTATTTGTGTTTATTTTGTGTTATGTGCGTGTAAGCTCGAGTTGGGTTTGGAAGTGCTGTTTATGGTTTTGATTTTTCGAACTTTTTAGTTAGGTATAAAAACCCCTGTATGATTAAATGTTTAGATTTTACTCCTTCTGAAAATGTACTCGACAGTCGCTTTTTTGTAATTGATATACTAGTCAATTTTAAGTGAAAAGTTAGAAAATTTGTTCGACCTTATGTAGACATCTAATTACCATCAGCATTTATTTTTATATAATCTTCTATTTATGATGGCCGCTGCTTCTCGCCCATCTTCAAACCGTTTTCAATGAGATTTTACACAATTAATTGCGTAAATAAATGTCAAATATTAAAAGTCGTATTTCAACAAAGTTTGCCATGATGCATCAGAAGCAAAGTTGTAAAAATGTCGAATTATAGAAGCAATAAGGTACAAAGTCGAGTACCATCCATACCATTCTTATGATCATAACCTAAAATGACCTTTATTGCTCTACCAAAAAAACGAAAATGCCAAAATTTCCTTGTACAAAAGACATCATCATTTCAAAAATGCTCTCTTGTACGATTTTTGGCGTAGATTCTCGTCAAGTGATTGGTTTTCCTTTAATTTTCTGACCTAGAAATTGATGTTTCCACATTTTTTCCGACAGTTTTGAAACAGAGAAGCATTTAGAGACTTTTTCCATCCTCGCGATATTTTCGTCACTAGAACGACGCAAATTGACGCCTCGTTCAAAAATATAGGTGCAATTAGTACCCAAAAAAATACTCGCCATATTCCTCTTTTTGCCAATTTTTATATGATTCGGAAGACTGCCAAAAAACGGGTCCAGAAAATTTAATTAAAATTGTTAATTTTTTTTTTGTTACCGCGTACCACAGAAACATTTTGAAAAATCACACTCGTGACGTAGAGTTCCAGAAAATCTGATCATCAAAAACAAATGGTCACCGGCAGCCCCCAAGTGTTTCCTAAAAAAACGACTCAGATCTCAAGTATGTAATAAATTGCCATATACGTTAATGTAACGACAAACATCCTTTGTATATAGACATGTATATTGATTTAATTGAAAAGGGCATAGAGCACCAAAGGAAAACAATATCAACATTTCTCTCAGCCAATTCATCATCATATTATTCTCATCCATACTTGTCGATGCCACTTTTACGTCGGCGCCTTTATTTTCAACAATTTATCTTCCAAAATACTGTTTTTCTACCTTATTTCCTCTTATATTATATTTTTCACAGCAATATACGAATAATCCATCTTAAAGCCTACAAGAAAGAAATATTGACTCAATTTTACATTTTTCATTTATCAGCGTTGATTTTAGCTATATTAAGTAAATACGCTATTTTGTGTAGTCTAGTGTGAATTGTGTAACTGAAAATATTCAATCTCCCGAAATCTTTAAAGAAAGTTTGATCGGCTGCGGCGGCGCGGCGCTGCGGCGAGAAAAGTGATATAAGTACCAAATTAGGAAAAATCAGTTAAGCAGTTGGGAAAACAAATATAAAGTAATATTTTAGATTAATTTAAATTTTAACGATTTGCGGCATATTTCAGTTTTTGTACAAAATTGTGGTGATTATGTGTATAAATATACATGCTTGAACAAAATATACATTTATTACTACCTTAATTAATTATGAACACAGGTAAAATGAGAAAGAATCTGAGAAACCTAGAAATGAAATACTGCCATGGAAAAATTAAAGCAAAAAGAGCTTCAAAGCTGTAGCATGAAGTGTGCCGATATAATAGATAAATTAAAAGAAGAAGAATTTTTTAAAGGATTTTGGAGATTGGAGTACTGGAAATTTTGGCAGTCTAACTTCAAGCCGAGAAGAAGATTAATGAAAACAAACATAAATAGCTTACCTATGCCTACGATCTTCGTGTTAAAGGATATAATGAAGAAATATTTAAAAATAACTTTTGACATCACAAACACGTTCGTGATCTCTCCAATCACCAACAAAATCGCATACACTTCTGGTATTATCCACAGTGGCATGAATGAGAAAACAATAAAAATTAGAGCAAAGACATATTTTGTTAATTCCCACATATGAGAGCCACTACACAAATAGAGGTTCCAGGCCTAACCACTATACCTTAAAGAAAATATATATAGTATAGAAAATGGCTACTAAAGGATAAAAGGCTATATCGTAAATGATATATGAAACTTTTAGAAGAATTGTAATAAAAATTAAAAGAGTCAAGAAGGATAAGTGTGCAACAGATGTTAAACTATGTAGAGTAATTAAAAACGTAAATGACATCGAGAAAGATGAATTACGCAAGGAGCTAAGGGCCCAAAAGAAGCCCTGATGAATTATGACGTAAAAGAAGGCTCAAGAACAAGCAGTGAAGAATTAGTATACATATTTGACCTACAACTAGGAGGATTTCATTACTGGTAGTATATTGTACACGGTTGTGGTAATAAATGGTATTTAATGGAAACATTAAGAGCACCGAAAGGTAATTAGTGGTAGTTTTTGATAATTTGTAGTAGTTTCGGAAATTTTTAAGATAACAAGTAGTAATTTTGTAATATTAAATTCGAATTTGCATTGTTTTAGAGGAAGCATCTAAGTTTTACTTAAGCACAATGCAATTACTTAACTAATCTAAACCACAGCTTAGTACAATCAGCTAGGACTCTCCGTTGGCGAGAACGGTTTGCGCTGATCCTTGCGCACGACTTCGTTACAGGGAAGATTACGGTAGTAGCGTCGGTGACGGATTCGCTACGATCATTTGTTCCTTAGATTTTGAATCAATTGGCGTACTTAAAACTGGCCAGCCAGCTGCAGAGAGAGGTTGGCAGTCCGAAGGACAGCAGTTTGTTGGACAATCCGTCATACCAACATGCTCTATCGAATATCTTTGAAATATCCAACGCAATCGCTCGAGATTATCCTCCTGTCATTCTCACTTTGCGAAAGCTGTCCTGGTTAACGCTAATTAATCTCTTCGCCTCACGGTACCTGAGCAGTTGCTGATTGACTACACGTTGCATGATTTTTCAGATTACTGGAAGCAAGGCAGTTGGGTTATAGTTTGAGGTCATGGTTTTCTAACCTTTTTGGAACAGGTTGCACTCGAGCGACTTTCCAAGAAAATAAGTAAAACCCTTTTCGGTAAGACAGAAAAAAAAGTCTGGGTAAATATGTGTTAGTTCGTTAGCGCAGTTCTTAACACGATGGCAGGTATTCCGTCCGGTCCTGATGCCTTTTGCGTATCTAGTTATTTGGGGATTTAAAGAATATCATGGTGATCAAACTTAACTTCTGCCATAGTAGTGTTGATATTCGATATGGTGGGAAGAGCCTTGCCTTGGGGGAAGTGTAAGGTATAGCGCCATGAAAACATTTTGGCGAGCGTGTTTACTTTTTCCTTGCCTGCAGTCGCCGTGAGGCAGCGTTTATCTGTCAAAGGTGGGAGATATGTTTTTATAAAGTTATTACTTACTGCCTTTGCTACTGACCAGTTTTCCTGGAGCCATTGAGGTATTGCAAGAGTTTATTCCTTATCCTTTGATTGTATTTGTCCTTAGTTTCATCAATCACACGTTTGAATTCGTTTCCCGCTTCTGCAAAATAATTGCGATTATCAGCGGTCTGATTTTGCTGCCAGTACTTGTAGGCTGTTCCCTACCTACGGCTCTTTCGCATTTAATGAGGAAAATTCTTTGAAAAATGGACTTTAAAATATGTCTAGTTGTGAAAATACGTCGGGAATTATCCGGAACTTAGGTTCAGTAAAAACAGATAAATATTATACTATACTATACGATAAGGGATGATATATTGGAAAGTCCTTAAACACATTAATAATGAATTATTTCTTATGTTTTTTTTTTAAGTTAAAAGTGACGTAACTAAAGTAAATAAGGAGTTTACTTTTTATGGACCTCTTATTGGACCATAGATGGACGGATTTTACTTAAAACGGTTCCCTTATTAAATATAAACAATAAATATTTTGTATCTGAATAATTGTATAGTTTCAGTTAACCTGATTTAGCTAGAAAATTCCTAATATCACAGGCGTGTTTAGTTGGGGTTTGCTTGAGTTAGTTTTGATTTGATATTTTGGCTTGACAGGTATGGATGATGCGACGAGTACTTTTCAACACACGTAATGAAATAGTATATTGTGCAACAAGTGTTGAAAATAAGTATTTTTCACATGGGTTGCATACTATACTTTTTCTACGACTTCAAATAATATTGATATTATATAATATTTATTATAATAGTTTAATAGATTTATAGTTTACAAAGACCATACAAACACTTCTACAGCAATTTGTGTAACTAGTTGATGAGTAGGTATTGAGATGCCAGGGCTAGGCAACGCCTTACTCGGGGTGTCCTTTTAGAGTGTCGTCCCTCATTCTAGGGTTTCGCCCTTTATTTTTGGAGTTATTCTTTTATATCTTTGGAATGGAAAAAGGCGCCAGTCACCGGCGGTCTCCTCTTATGACTTTGCCTTCCCTCAGGGGGGCCCATTTTCTACATATTCGGAAAAGGGAGCATCCGTGGGTGAAGCCCTAAATTGGGGCTCCTTGAGGCACAAAGTCTTGAAATGGGGCCCCTGGTATGGGGCCCATTTTTCGCAGATATTCAAATGGGGACCTCGGAGGGTGAAGCTTTTGAATGCCCCATTATTGGTGTGGGGGCCTCATATTTGACACATTTAAAAAAGGGGCTCCCCTGGGGCGAAGCCCTAAAATTGGCCATAGGTCCATACGTGAGTCCCATTTTTTACAGATTTTGGATTGGAGCTCTCGAAGGCGAAGCCCTCAAATTGGGCACCAAGCCTTAAAAGATGGCGCCTGGTATGAGAGTCTCATTTTCTATAGTTTTGCAAAAGGGGCTCTGGGGGGGGGGGTAAAGCCCTAAAATTGGGCCCCCTTTTTTAGAGATCTGGGAATGGTACCGCTTAGGGCGAAGCTCTAAAACGGAGACGACGCCCTTTAATCTAAATGCCCGAATAAGCGTGTGAAACGCCCAGTTTTCAAAAGCAATTTGTTAGTGCGTTTTTGTCTATTTTCAGGGCAGTCGTAGAAAGACTAAATTTCAGCACGCGTGTGATATTAATAATAGTTTTCTTAAGAAACTTAAGAGTTCTTCTTGTGCCATTTTCATAGGTGGTCGTAGGAAAAATAGTGTACATTACTCGTCTGAGAATATGTTTTCAACCTCGGAGGATTTTCGTACTCGCCTCGTGGTAAATAACCTCCTCGTTTGAAAATTGGTACTTTCAACACTAGTTATGTAATATACTATTTCTTTTAAATGTATGTATATTTTTAATATAATAAGTTACACTTTGACTGTTGAATTGATCTGTTCTACCGACTGCCCCACTTAGTACCTATACTTAATCACAACTCTCTCTGAAGAGTACTACAGGGAATCTGAATGGCAAACAATTTTGCAGCAAGTTTTTATTTGCATGCCTGCTCCAATAATTCTCATGGCTCGTTTCTAGTTTTCTTCACTCTATTGACACCTTTACGTCGAAGGTATATTCTGGGAAGAGATTAACTGTTCTTTTAATTTGGCATAGTTTAAAATTTTTTGAAGCTGCCCATTATGTAAGAAGAAAATGTGAAATGTACCTAACATGGGCGCTGCTCGTATATAACTAAATATGGTGCGTTTCGTATTCGTAATTCCTACCCTACCAAACAAATTTTCGAAAAAGAATGGTCAATGGAAAATGTGGACGTTTAACCCAATGCAAAATTACATTTCATATTCAGTTTTATCTCGTCAAAGAAACTTGATAAAAAAAAATACTGAAATTTACAACAGTAATACACAGCAACTGAAAATGTGACTTTTGCCACTATAGTACCTTAGCACCATCTAGGAGTAAACAGCTGTACATTTCAAAATTATAACTTTAATTTAGCCATAGGAAACCATGGTACAATATTACCACATAAATCATTTTGCCCTGAATTAACAGGTGTGACCGTATTTGGAGAAGTGCCCATATTTGGTCAAGGTAACTTTTTTCTATATAAATCAAATTGACAAACATAGTTTAATGGCAAAGGATACTTACATTTTTAAGTTAAATAACATATTAACATTTCAGGAAAATATATTAGACCTTAAAAACCCATTATGCCCTTTTCAGATGTTTTCTAATTATATGTTTTCCCTTTAAGTATATATTTCATACCTTTGTAGTATATTCATAATATGAAGAATGTATTGTTCAGATAGTGAATTATTTAAATAAATAAATAAATTAATTGTTGCTCGTTTAACTATGATGCAAATGGAACACCATTTTGATCATTGTATGCATTTACCTTGATCACTTCTACATATAAGACCGACGAACTATTTATATACACGACCCTTACCCTCTTTAAGCGTCTTCTTCATACATTCATTATCATCATTATTATTCGCGAAAAAAAAACAAATACCATTAATTTTTAACCTATAGTGTTAATCACGAAAAATTCTAATTCCTACCCTGGAGTCGCCCCAACACCGCAAAGTCATTAACTCGACGCTCACCCGCCAAGTCCAGTCAGGAAAATGAACTCTGTTCGTTTAGTGAAATTCTTTCAGTTTAAATGCGGAATCGCTAACCCGGCCATTTTGACTGACCACGGAAGGGTAAGAGTCAATGAATGTCGGGGTTGAAAAATAAGGTCGGCAGAGTGCGAAGTGGGATTTCGCCGCCAACTTTTTACGACTTTGAATTATCGACTACTACGAAATTGGTTTACATTGTCACCGGGAAATATCGGTACCGACGCTACGGGGGCAAAGTCGAGTGACTACATATCGGTATATTATTTGGTGTAATGTATAGTGGTGAGTGTAGAGTAATTGGGTAGTCTATTAACACTGGCACTCAATGTCAGTCTTGACCACCTTCCTCTTTCTCTCCTACTGAAATAAATGTCTCCTTCTTAGTCTGAGGCACCTATTAAGCGAGACTTATTTTAAAAGAATAGGAATTTAACGATCCTTGAGTGCCGGTCTCCTATTTATCTTCTGTATTTTCTGTATTGATTTCCTCTTCATTCACATTAACCCAAACTAGTCCTCATCGCGTCGGTACTTTCCGAGCACACCAACCTTTGCAATATACTTTTAGATTCCAATCGTATATATTATCAAATAAAGTAGTAGATTATTTTCCTTGATATTATTCGTAATTAGAAAAGACCAAATTTTTGATCCGAGAATATGAAGGCTTACGACGAAACTTCGTACTCGAGCCAAAACCGTACGTATTTACTGTCCGCGCACTTCCAGGGAAATTGTTAATTCTGATTTTAATCACTAAAGTTTCTAAACTTTTAATGGAAATGCCAAAACTCGATTAAGTGACGCGTATGCGATATTTCCGGGTATTTCTTCGGAGCTTAATTATCCCGGCGAATGGTATATAGCGCAATAATGTTTTATTAAATAATGTGAATTTACGTCGCAAGCTACAATCAGTTACCTAGATTCTGAGTCCGGGACGAATTAATCGCATTCTACGCTTCGTCAAAGACCACGTTCAAGACGAAAACAAACTTTTTTTGTTTTGTTAATCATAACTGCCCCGCAACTCTATGGAGATTTATTATGAAATCATAATAATCGATAGTCGTGAACCAATCATAATAATTATCCAGTGAACTCACCGTTAAGGTCTGACTACACGAAGCCAACTCCAGTCTAATTCCGGTGGCTAGCTTTAGTTCTTGGACAAACGAATCGGGACTAAAACTGAAATTGCGCTTTGGGTTTTTTGACCATCTTAACAACGCTACATATAATAATTTTAGCTCTGACTACATAAAGTGATTGAGCTATATAATACATCTCGAAGAAATAATGAAATTTAAATCACACAAACGAGCAGTGGTGCACCCAGGATTTTTTTTCGGGGTGTGTGTGCTGATTATGACCCAGGGAGACAAACAAATAGCGCCGCAGAGCAAGCGCAAAATTTTGGGTGCCACGCCCAAACTAGCTGTTTTCTTTTTTTTATGATATTTCGTGTCTTTTTAATAAGAAAAATTCGCGAAATAATCGAAAAAAAAACTTAGGCGCCTTGTGAATAATTAATCATTTTCTTCGGTTTATGTTTATACCTCCAAACTGTGTTTAAGTATTTTGTTGATGTTGATATGTATTTTTAAAGACTTTTCAAATAGGGCAAATCTGGAATAACAAAACACGCCCTTTCATAATAAATTACATACCCTTCAACATATTTTTTTTTATTCTATAACAAACATGTTTTGGTAGGGCTTACGAACTAGAACTAGAGAGCAATCATCTACGAAAGGAAATTTAAATTTAAAATTTGAACTTTAGTCTTTTGTTTTTTTTTTTATAAATAAATTTATTACTTTTTCGATATTGCAATTATAATCGACATAAACGTTAATTAATGTCAATCCCACTAACCTGTTTTGATCGATCTTATTTTTTAAATAAGTATGTAGTCTGTTAAGAGTATAACTTGACCTTCCTGTCGTACATATAGACACTGGCGATGTTGCGAATATTTTTATAATTAGAAACATATATTCTTATCACATACTGACAAAGCCTCGATTGTAGATGTTACATGTTTTTATGACACTTCACTTTGCCGCATATAATTTTCTGAGATAGGATGGCCTTCATTCAAAAAACGCCTCATTTTCAGAAGAAAGATCCTGCTCGCAAAATAAAAATATTTTTATTAGATCATCTATGCACGAGATATCTATAGTTCTAATGGGCAATAAACATATAAATGATGATAAGATTTCTTGGTGTTTTAAAAACAGAATGATTAATTGTTTTAAAAAAATTGCCTAAAAAGTATATAAATATTGTTCTTCGAAAGTAAGTTTCTCTATTTTCGTATTGTACATTACATCGGTTTGCTTGTCGTTTCACAATTCGCGGCATTGTCAATGCTATTTTAAACTTATTACCTATGCTTTCTACTCTTAAAAGCTGCAAATGAAACTCATTTTCCGCATTTTGACGAATGTGTTCTAGTTATTGCTTTAGTAAGTTTGTGTATTTTATAGCTAATCCAAGATCTAATTCTACTGATTGTACCGAGACCAAGACCGAGACCAAGGTAACGAGACTCTCGGTCTCGGTCTCGGTCTCGAAAGAATTATGTAGTCATTAGTTTGTTCGACTTAAGCAATTTTGTAACTGTGAATACTTTAAGATTTTACATTGAACAATGAATATAAAAGTAGTTAAATTTACTTGCCAACTTACCTTTACAAATGTTTAAAATAATTTTTTATCTGTAAATATCGTATCAAAAAGTAGGTAGTAGATATCATTTTTATTAATTAGCCATAACTGTACTTATACATAGAATATCTGAGCCATTCAAATGTTATGTTTTGAGATAACCCACATCTTTAAAATACTATTTCATTAGACCTGATACATTCATTTTTGCGACACCCTATATATGTTTATATTTTGAGACACCCCATATTCATGTAAAAGATAAAATCAAGTCATAAATTGAAGTCGAGTTTTTGCGAGGTTTTTTGGAGGAGATCCGAAAGGTATTGCTGGAGAACGAAAAATAGAGAGTCAGCAGCCATCGGAGTGTACGGTTTATTTTGGTGAATTGTTTTGCTTCCGTGTTGCGATATGTCATTACAAGTCGGTAAAATGAAACTTATAATATTGATATTAACATAATTTGCATAAATATTTCTTCTAATCTCATTGATAAATATTATTTGATGGACTAACATGTGTGTACATTTTCATATTGTTATTAACATAATTTGGATAAATATTTGTACTAATCTCATTGATAAATAATATTTGATGGACTAACATGTGTGTACATTTTCATATTATTATTAACATAATTTGCA
>MU182516.1:85943-116920 GCA_016904865.1 Pissodes strobi | reverse complement strand
AATATTTATGCAAATTATGTTAATAACAATATCAAAATATATACACATGTTATGCTATCAAATATTAATTATCAATGATAATAGACGAAATATTTATGCAAATTATGTTAATAACCATATGAAAATGTATACACATGTTAGGCCATCAAATATTAATTATCTATGAAAATAGAAGAAATATTTATGCAAATTATGTTAATAACAATATCAAAATATATACACACGTTATACCATCAAATATGAATCATCCATGAAAATAGAAGAAATATTTATGCAAACCATGCCAATGAGAATATCAAAATATACACACAGGTTATATCATCAAATATGAATTATTCATGAAAATAAAGAAATATTTATGCAAATTATGTTAATAACAATATGAAAATGTATACACATGTTAAACCATCAAATATTAATTATCAATGAAAATAGAAGAAATATTTATGTAAATTATGTTAATGACAATATGAAAAGGCATACACATGTTAGGCCATCAAATATTAATTATCAATGAGCATAAAATATATAATGGTACAAATTATGATAATAACAATATTATAAGTTTCATTTTACCGACTTGTAATGACATAATATTGCAACACAGAAACAAAACAATTCACCAAAATAAACTGTACACTCCGCTGGCTTCTGACTCTCTATTTTTCGTTCTCCAGCAATACCTTTCGGATATCCTCCAAAAAACCTCGCAAAAACTCGCCATCAATTTATGACTTGTTTTTATCTTTTACATGTATAAGGGGTGTCTCAAAATACACACATATATAGGGTGTCTCAAAAATTAATGTATCAGGTCTAATGAAAGAGTATTTTAAAGATGCGGGTTATCTCAAACTGTTTATAGTTGTGGAACTACTAACTCTAGAGGTACAACATTTTAGATCAAATATACTATAATATTTTAAGTAGATTCAAAAAATGTAATAAAATATAGGGTGCTTTATTTAAAAAAAATTAACTATGGTTGGTCACCCTGTATATAGATTAGACGATTAAAAATGTACAAAAAGATAAAGATCATTTTACTAGAAAAAAATTGAGTATTTAATTTTTTTTGCAATCTCGTAGTTTTCGAGATAAGGTATAGGTCCCTCTTCAACTGACCACCCTGTACCTAAGATTAACATAATTAAATTAAGAATTCTTTCTTCTGTGGTAGTTATAAGCTTTGAACTTTGAAAGTATACTTAGACTAATTTATATACACTATGTGACTGATATTTTATATACCCGTCTGTTTTTCAAGTACGTAAGATTAAATTCTGATTTAAAGGATAGCTTTTATATTTTGTCGTTGTTTTCTGTTTATTTTGGTTATTGGTATGTATGAGCACAAATATTTTTTTCAACACATATCCAAACAATTTCTAATGATTGTGCTGTGAACTAAAAACGGCCATGTTTTCATATTTTTTGCTCTAGCGCTACGTGACATTTCGAACTTTACTGTCCCTAAAGCCTTTTTCATTTACTCATCAAATTTTATTAAAAATATTTTTTTTTAGAAATTTATAATAGAAAGGTGTTCAACTTTACTTTTTTATAATACATAAATATCTAAAACTTCCTCACTCTAAAATTATTAAATGCTTTAGAGAAATACGTTAATAAATTAATTTTAATGACTTTCATTAAGTGTTTTTACTTAAGGATATAAACTGTTATATCAAGTAGGTAGGTACCTATGTCCAGCTGCTGGGTGGGAAGGCGGTGAACTGTCATGCTCGCCAGTGTTAAAGGCTTGAACTTTAATGATCATGTCTTATATATGTAATATCATTGTTGAAACATGGCAGCTCGCAAATGTTGTATTACTAGTTGTAAAAATATATAAAACGGCTTGGTTTGTTAAAAATATATTTAGAAATATATAAACAAAAACAAAAATACATAGTTATTCAGATATTTTTTCAAGACAATTTCCAGAACTGCATAAAAAATTATATGTATGCGATTTTGAAAATAAAATGATATAAAATAGGGTGGTCGTATTTAGAAGTGGTTTTTAATAAATATATTTGTTCCACAATCCTTTTTAGCCGGAATTTGATCTGTTACCTTAGTAATTAAATAAAACATCCCTTACAATTTTTAAATTGTCTTCTAGAGAACGATGCTCGGTATGTTGTTTTAGAAAATAAGCATCTTCAATAAGGACTTTCTCTAGAGTATTAACAACATGTACTTAAAAAGGCAAGTTGATTTGGATTTTGTCTTGATATACAATTTTGTTGACAGCAGCGCCCATTTGCTTGTATGCACAGAGAAAAATAAACACAATACAGTTTAAGTGAGCTTGAGGAGCTTTATCAATATTAAAAAACAGATATTATGTTTGCCCTTTGGTATTAGCCACCATTTACTAAGCTGGCTTTTTGTTATTTTACTGTATTATTCATTGAGTGGTTATCAATGTGATAAGCTTTGACAACCATACCATCTAATGATTTAAAGATTTTTGCCGTTTTACTTTGGAGCACTTTTTTTTAGATGTCTGGGATTTTGATTGGTAGTTGGGATAATTAGGCAGGTACTTGTAATTATATATTTAAATTTGTATTTGTATTCCATAATATGGGGCTTAAAGTGAAGTTCACGCACCAAAAATATATACTTACTTTAATTGCCTGGTTAAAATCAAACCACGCTCAAGACAGTAATTGAATACAATACGATCACCCCATGAGTAGAATAAGCTTGTATTGCAAAGCATTTTTCAGATCAAGAATAGAAAAATCACATGATTCATTACTATCATATGCTGTGCACGTAATGTTAGGGACTATGTATAAATATATAGTGTGTATGAGTAGTCACTGTCTATACAAATAGAAAAACAAAACTTACCGGAGTTTTCTCGGTTGGAACAAATGATTCTTCCCTCTTAATTGAATTTACCCACTACTGTCTCAAAAAACCCTTTTAAAAATGAACCAATTGATACTTTTCTAAATTTGGAAACCCAACAGGTTAACGCCATGTTTCAGTCAACACTATTATACGCAAAGCGACTGAACTTAATCCAACACGTACCTAAAACCACCCTACAACCATTAATTAATAGCCAATAATGATACAAAAAAATTGAGCGAGTCTGCTAGTACTCGAGACACTGATGTGTAAACATATCCTATAACGACATCGGTTGTAAAAAAATGACAGGAGCTCGTTGTGCTCCCAAGCGCTCACCCATCCAAGTACTAACCACGTCCGACGTTGCTCAACTTTAGTGATCGGACGAGAACTGGTATTTTGAACGTGCTATAACCGCTGCCTGTACGTTTTAGCTTGTTCATAGAATAAAAATTAGGTTTAATAACAAAATTTAAAATAATAAAAAAATCTACGCGAACGAAGCCGCGGGTAAAAGCTAAAAGTGCCCTATGTTCTTTACTATGCTCTTGAAAATATCTGCGATCATGAGGATCGGAACAGTTTACGCGTGAAAGCGTAAGAAACAACCAAACACATTCGCATTTATAATATTACTTAGAAATCTTTAATAATACTTACTGTCAGCTTCGGAGTGGATTAATTCACTGCACAAATTTGACACAAAAATCTAATGCCACAAGGAATAACATGTTGATGTTATTTCTTGTGGCATTAGATTAGGGCTATGTTGATATGAACCCAGCTCATTCACTACCAGCTAGTAATCTTGGGCCGTCATCCTTTGATTGGAGAAAGTCAATAACCAAATTTTGCAAATTTTAGAAGAGAGCTATGATTCAATATTGTTTTAAACGTCTGGGCATCTGAATAATACTTTTGACAGTTCGTTTAATTTAAAATAATAATATGCTGTTTCATTGTCTAAAATCCGTTTGAAAACGATTTTAAATGGCAAAGTTGTATAAAAGTCCGAAAACTGGTACGATAGCCGTGGCTTCGGACGAATTTGTCGTGGATTTTGAAGCGAAAATTAATTTTAAATTCAACCGTCCATTAAAAATAAGCTGTGTTATGGATCCAAATACACTGCGAATATAATAATTAATAAAGCATACCCTTGACCATTCGTTTAATTTAAAATATGCTTTTCTATCGTCTAAAATCCATTTAAATCGATTTTAAATGGCAAATTTGTATATAATACCGCCCTAGCGGCTAGAATCCGGTTATACATTTCCGTCCCCACACTTCCGCCCCGCCCATACATTTCCGGCCCATTTGCCGAGGTTTACCCTCATACCGCCGCGTAAGATATTTACACATCAATCAAAATTATTCTAGTAGAATTCTAAGTAAAACTGAGGTATTATCAGACCTCTGATGTTGTCAGGCTGTAGCCTAAAAAGTATCTATGGTTACTTAAAACTTATTATATGTAGAGTCAAAAGGCAGTCAAAGTAAATAGGTAAGTAGGCATTATTATCATAAATCCACAAAATAAAAAAATTAAGGGCTGCAGGCAGACAGAATATGAATATTAAAATTTCAGTTATTTTAGATATTACTAAATATTATTAGCTCTGAATATATAATAGATATTTGTGGAAACACACCTTGCACCAGAGCAATCAGTCCATAACGATAAACTATAAAATAAATATTTAATTGTATAATGTGGAATAATTACGTAGTATACTGTAGTATGGTTGGGTTAGTTAAGAGTCTATTTTAACGAACACCGGGAAAGGTCCTTACAATTAACGAGATAAATTACCGGCTTTGTATAATTTGTTCACTGCAAATACACAAATTCCACAATTTAAAGCATATTTTATATTAAAAACTCGAAATATACCCTTCACAGCATTTAGTTTCGTTTCCAACTCGGGTGGACATATTGGCTACTACTTTTCCTCGTTTATGACCTTCTAGTCCAGAGGGTGCTGATCGGAGACTCAGTAGCACGCTGGTATGTGACTCGTTGCATCCCTGCAAAAGGGCCTTTATATAATTTAATTATATTATCTAGGGGGTAGGCTAGAGGTTAATGGCGGGTGACAAAGACCATTATGAAAAAAAGTGTTTAATTATTTTAATTTTTTAGACGTAACAAAAACTACCTCTAATAAAAATTGTGGTCGGGCCGGACAAACTTCGCGGGTAGCGGTACATATCTCTATCGACATTCGATACACATTTTGTAATGTTTCAAGTCACACGTTTTATAACATTACAAGTTACATAATGTTCGCCTGCCGTAACACACATTTTATAAAAGATTTGTAACGTTCACCAGCTTATCCTCCATGTGCAGAACTAAAGACTTTTCACTTCAATAAAAATAATTCTACAACGCTTGACTAGATATCGTTTACTTTAAACTGTTTAGCAGTTAAATGGTTATTATATTTAACTAGCAATGGATAGATCTACAATTTGAATTATGTAGGGTTCCAAAACTTTTTGAAGTGAAACTTAACCTGGTGAGTGCATTACGAAATCTGTGACAGTGTGACCTGGGGCAAACGCTATAAAATATATAAAACTAAATGTTTGCCATTGCGCGAGGCGGCGATGGATATTAGAGAGGGAAATATAGCGTAGTAAGGCAGAGGAGGTAGGTTTATGGGCCGTATACCTTATACACTGTGCAAATATGGAGGCTATTTTACGTTTCTGTTTTGTGCGGATGAAGAACACTTTGAGTGTGTGTGGTCCAGAAGCACACTCATTTTTTCAAAATGTAATCTTTTGCTATTTTTTTTAAATAAAAATACATGCTCCTCACGATATTATAGATGATCGAGCTTGCAATGCTTGAGTGTTTCCTTCAACTGCACCGATAGTTGAACTAAATGGTTTTCACGTTCGTATAAAAATTGTAGCGTTGTAAATGCTACCAAATTAATTAATACAGTTTCTTCTCTTTCACTGGTAGATCTATGTGGTTAATATTCTCGTTACCTTATATTGAATCTTAACATATCTATTCTGAACTTAGAGTATGCAATATTTGAAAATTTTAAACATTAACTATTTCATACCTTGGAATATTGGAACGCACCCTACCGGTATCTACGAATACAGTTCCAAAAGGTTCGTGGTCGTCTCGCATTTTCGAACGTTTTCTTTACGGATATTCAAGATATTTTTAGCAATTGACGTGTTTTTTGCCTTGTAGGAAAGGGAAAGAGAAGTTGTTCAAAGCCAAAAGATTATCGTGATCATTTTTTACCATCAGATCTAATATCTTTATTAATTGATCATGAGATAAATTGGCAAATACACTGCTGTTTACATTGTCTCTTATTATCGGGAATATGGTCTCGGAAATGTATTTCACGTAAAGTGAGATTATCCTTTTTAAAAAGGGGTTCATCCTCCGCCTGGTTTTTCACTAGCCTAGAGAGTTTCTCCAGTTTCATTCCGCTCGTTTCAACCCTTTGTCAAAATGATGCTGACCGCATGGTGTGACGTGTAGCTTCACAGGAAGCGCCAAATCTCTAATTGAGGCCGGCCAAGTAGTAGTAGGAGTTAAAGACTAGCCACCAACCACTGCCAGTGGAATTTACTTCCGCATGACTATAATAAAATCAATAGTCCATATAATTACCAATTTTACTTACCACATCGTACCTTATTGTTTTGGAACTTATCGTTAAATAATTTTTAATCGGTTATTACCTTTATTATTATTTGATTAACTAATATCGGCTTTCTTTACTACCGCATTATCTTAGGTAGCAAAGCTCTCGCTAACACCGTAGTAATTATCTGAATTATTTTTTTTTATATTTCGTATACATACTTAAACGCTACGCTTTTACTGTAATTTGCTGAAGTCTTATGGCAGTTAACCGTCTTATCTAACTTCTACTTTAGATTTTCGTCTTTATTCAGGTTATCGAAATGGGCTCACTTTGATTTCCCCTGTAGATCTTTTTTTACAGGTTATGTGATTTAATTTAGCTTTGCTTAGTGTTTATTTGACCATTGATGTTATCCTTACCATGGGATTAATTTATAAGGGGTTTTTATTTAGCAGAGTAATTCTTATTTAAGGTGTTCTGTGGTTAAGTGATTTGAAAATCCAGATTTTAGTTGAAAATATTTCAAAAAAAGGAATTAAGTAGTTTGGATGATTTAGGACTTAAAATTAAAACTTAAAAATATTATAATTTGGATGATACTTATATTGTAGAATCTTCCCTTTATTTTAGGTGCAATACTATAATCTCAACTAGGTTTGAGACATAATTAAATTTCCTTTATGCGGTTATGTCTGTGAAAGTATTTAATATTGAAATAAATAGCTTAATGGGACCTTTGATACTTTTTTTCGTATTCTGAAATCAAAGTCAAGTTTTTAATATATAGGGTATTATTCAAAATTTTACCACCCCAATTTCAAAGCTTAAAAATCAATTATATATTCATAATATAAAATTTAGTTGCGCCATCGCCCAACTGTCATCAACTCTACGACCCACACCTATAAATATTAACACCGCTGAGTGAACCAGAATATGGGCCGGTTTTTAAGCAATTAACTAATTGTGTTACAGAATAGAGAGGTCCATTATTCAATTCAGGGCTTTAAAACGTTTATAATATAAAAATAATTCTACTGTACATTCTCTACGCAAAATATTTCAGAAATCGATGAATGTAATCAAAGTATAACGATGGCTAATGTAAATAATATCAGACATCTGAAAAAACCAATAAAGACAGCCGGGCACGTGACAAGATAGAAAATGACACGCCCGTAAATCCCAACTTTCCCCTAGATCAAATGGCAACACGTCTACTTTTAACATGGGCAGTTACCGTAAAAAAAAAACTATATGGGGGTTAATAGTACTTATTTCTTGCAAAATTCAATTATTCTTTACAGGCCGCGTATATTGGCACTATTTATGATCAGCCCGTTATTTGGCTCTTATCCAATTTTTGGCGACGGCCATATATCTAATGCATTACTAGTTGATAAATACGTAGAAATCCGCGTTTAGGGAATGTTTTTTCCGTCATTAGCATATTCTTTGTATAGAGAGAGATTCTTGATTTCTTTATCTAGCGTTAATTAAATAGAAGGACGTTTATGAATGAATTAGTCAATGGTAAATGAGAACAATATTTTAATTCGTTTTAATTGACAGACATATTTAAGTTCGTATCTAACATCGAATATGACTTTGTCGCTACGTTTTTCGAAACCGTATTTTTTTGCCGTCAAACCGACACTTTTCGTTCATTCGTATGCTACACACGGTCCCAACCTAAACTATACTGTTAATCTACAAAGGTGTTTTCAGTCCGTTCGTTTGCCGGTCGGCCCCGCTTGGGAAATCGACACATTTACCCCGGCGTCTTTGTTAAGAAGTTCCATTTTTACGAGTTTCCACAATCATACAATCAAGATCCTGTAGATTTTGCGATTCCAGGTTCTATACAGTGCAGTTGCCGATTGCCCGGCTTTCCGGAACAATACAATTTATGTGGGCGGCATGACAAAAACATGTAGAGGATACACCGCACAAAGAGAGGCAAGTTTTCTCAATAATCTCTTTGATGGGTGTACCTGTAATATATTTAAACTTGAATCGCATTTGAAGGCCTTTGATTGATTTCAGTTCTGTTTGCGTTTTATATAGATACCGCTCTTTACCTTACCGGTTGTGAATTCTTTATTACGACTGTGCTTTGTGCTTCCAAAGTCATCTATTGCATTTATTTACCAGTAATGATAAATGCAACTTTTTTTATTAAATTTGCCATATTATATATACGGGGTTGCATTATTATAATATATGTTTTGGAAAACTCCTGTCCCTTGTCTACCTGATAAGTGGGAGAATCGTAAAGATTGAGAGACCAAAATACAGGGTGGTCATTCGAAAATGAAACGCTACGATTTTTTAACGCTCACTGCCCCCGAATGCTCGGGTAGGCCGATTTTTGATTTTAGGGGGAAACACTTTCTCGCCATTTTCACTGTTTAAATGTCAACCGTCTGGCAGGGGTGATAACTAGCCTTAAAACTTGAAATTGAAGTGGGGTTCTATATTAATTATATTTTCATCTAGATTAGCATCCCCTAGTTTCAAGGCGCTACTGGTTACCCAATATGGCGACTCCCCAAATTTAATAGGAGGCTCTATTTGAAATTAAATTACTTTATTTGTATAATAGATGAAATGCTTCAAAGGTCGCGTCGCAGTGTTGAACAATCGTGATTTACATTTACGGAAGAGGCGCACGCGTTAAATTGTGTTCATTAACCAACTGTGATACAACTTTAGTTGATATCTGTTAGAAAAATAAAACATATCTATGCTTCATGTTTGTTATTAAAATAACGTACAGTTACTGATAACTTGAGTTCCATCAATATTTACAAGATTTTGTTCAAAAGCTCTGGTATTTTGAGGCAACTGTGGGATGATTCGACGACATTCATCAATTATCGTCTGTTGTAACCTTTCCAGAGGTACTGGTTGGGTGGCATGAGCGTAGTTTTTAAGTGGCTCCATAAAAAAAATCAAAAGGAGATAAATCCGCCGAACGTGGGAGACTACTCAATAGCTACCCTCCTCTCAATCCATTGTTTTGGAAACGTTTGGTTTAACTATTGACGCACCGACGATGCAAGATGCAGTGGCGCACCACTTTGCTGGAATATTAAATGGTCTTCCATGTACTGATCATGATTCTCAGTTACGACCAGTGCAGATTCTATGGTAGTTTCTAATAACTCCAGACAAATTTCTCCTGTTAAATTGACATGAAAAACGAAGGGACTTATTTTTGTGGATGTTGCATATGCACCTCATAACAAATTGTGGAATTTAAATCAGACCGGAATCGGCAGTTACGGCCAATCACAGTGCCCATCAAAAAGTAAAAACATCCATCGGAAAAACATACGTTAGAAAGGAAATGTTGATCTCTTATCACTCGTTCAGTCATAATTGCACAAAATTGTAGGCGCATGTCAAAATCATTCTAGTTAAATTCCTGTACTAGATCTATTTTATAATTATGAAAAGTATATTTATTTTAAATCAACTGAACGCTGCTTCGCTGCACACTAGGTATGGTCACCAACTTCCTCGCACTTAATGTAGGATGATCAACAACATGGTCCAAAATCGTCAAATCGCTACTGGATTTAAAATTTCACGTTTTTTGCTCCACTTCACTAACTCCAAAATGTATTTACAATGGACCTGTCGGTGTTAATGTTGATCATTAAAGATTTGGACCGTTATACGGGCACTTTAATTTTTTGCAAAAAAGTTCGGCAGGTGAGTGAACCATTAGCAACCTGTTCTTTCAATATTCTAAAAAAATGAGCGAGTCTGCTACTGTTTGCCAAATTAAAGAACCTGTATACAAAAAAGCATATTTAGATGTTGCCACATTATTATTTTCTGTCTAGTTTCCTATAATGAATTTACATATTTAAATTTCCTACTTGAATACTTAATTTTGTTATTTTCCTTAATTCTACTGTCTTCTATTATTTACTATTTTATTTACACAGGCAAATCCGGAATAAGTATACTGTGTATATTTTATTCGCCTTCAAGCTATTTAAAATACGCGACAACGGGCAACAGTGTGACGTTTACTTGATTTTTAGCGGGGAGGCAGTTTCGTGATTGGTGGCCGGATATATTAAATACACTTTGACCCTAGACAAACACCTAACTTTTTTTACATACTTTAAAATTTCAGCAGCGACTTGCTTTAGCCATTGGCGTGGAGATTACTGGAGATTGCCGAACTGTGTTGTTATTTATATTATTTGGTTTGTAGAGTCTGGGGATAAATAAGTTTTGTCGATTTTGCAAATTCTCTTTTTTCACTAGAAAGGGGGTGTCCTATAGAGTAATTTAAGCCAAAAAAATCAGAGGAACCGCTACATTTGAGCCGAAAAAATGCCCTCAAAGTTCCAGTTTTGACACAAGTTTTCAGCACCACTTCACAAAAGCACTAGAATTATAGACAAAACACATTTGAAAATAAATTTTCGGGTGAAAATATTAACTAGGAGACATTTGCGTCGAACGAGAGGCCTCCGTTTTGTTCCGGTCCTAATTTAAAGCGACTCATAGCCGCATTAAACAAAATTAAATTTTACTTGTAAATATCCATCCTCCCTTTTTACTGTCAAATGTCACAATAGCCGAAACAGAGATTTTTAAGAAGGCACACTGTTGCCAGACGATTACTGTAGTTTCGTTAGCAAAATTCATTAGAAAATGGTGCGCTATAAGCACAGCTTATTCACTACCAGCTAGTCATCTTGTGGCGACATCCTTTGATTTGGAAAAGTTTGCAAATTTTTGAAGAGGATTATGACTCAATATTGTTTTAAACGTATGGGCATCTGAATAATACTTTTGACAATTCGTTTAATTTAAAATATGTTTTTTATCGTCTAAAATCCCTTTAAAAACGATTTTAAAAGGCAAAATTGTATAAAAATCCGAAATATCCAGACTTTTTAGGGCGACAGCCGAGGCCTCGGACGAATTTGTCGTGGATTTTGAAGCGAAAATTCATTTTAAATTCAACTCTGGAACTATACCGCTCAGGGCACTCCCAGTTAGGCGCAATATCCGACACTCCAACTTTCCGATTTCGATAGATATGACTAGCTGGTAGTGAATAAGCTGTGCTATAAGTGTCTCTACTCTTTTTTTTATTTAGGTAAATGATTTTGTTTTATGGCAGTAACACACACACTAAAGGGAGATCCTATGGTGCTCGACGAGCGGTGTGTGTGCGAAGATGTTGATTGACACGGTTCTTGAATAGTTAATTAGGGGGACACAGATGTCCTGGGAGCATATTCGGATGTAACAAGCAAGATATCCATTCGGCAATGCCGAACGTTTCTTCATATGTGACGTGCACGGCAGCATTTAGTCGGATGTCGTGACTGTTACATAGAATCAACAAATCAATCTTCAATTATTTAAACACTTCATGCATGGCCCTCTGCTTGCTTCGCTCGATACGGGGCTCAACAAACAGAAACTAATCAAAACTAACCCAAAATAAAAAAATTAAATAAAAATTTTGGGTTAGTTTTGGTTAGCACTTGGCTAGTTTCTGTTTGTCGAGCACCCGTAGCGAGCGAAGCGAGCTGAGGTTCATGCATGAAGTGTTTAAATAATTGAAGACTTATTTGTTGATTCTATGTAACAGTCACGACATCCGACTAAATGCTATCGTGCACGTTACATATGAAGAAATGTTCGGCGTAGCCGAATGGACATCTTGCCTCTTACATTTGAATATGCGTCCTGGGAGTGGGTTCCACAGTGCGATACTGGGCGCCAGACAAAGGAGTTCTTGTAAAGCGATGTTCTAGGTGTTTCCAGTTGTACGACGAACCGGTGCGCTCTTGCCGTCTATCGTGACTGTCTGGCAGGGGTGGGATAAAGCGGGCCAGATCCTGGGAACATCTGCCGAAAAGTGCCTGTAAAATAGGGACTTCTCGGCCACATGTTTACGGTGTTTCAGACTGTCCAGATTCTGAGTCAACTCCGCCGACGAGACGCACGACTCTCTTCTGAACGGAATCCAGTAGCTTTAGGGTGTGCTCTGGTGCGGCACACCAGATGTGTGAACGATATTCTAAGCACGGTCTTATTTGCGCTTTGTAGAGCAAGGTCAGCTGCTACGGTGTATACAGTTTTTGTTGCGAAATAGCGTACCAAGCTTCTGGGAGGCTGATTTTGCGATGTTAGCAACGTGGTCATGCCAGGACATATTGCTGTTGAACAAGACACCCAGTAGTCCGATCGTATGAAGATGAAGGGATGGTCGATCCTACCATAATGATATCATGGCCCGCCGTATAGGCCCTCTTGGTAAACGTGGCTGCTTGGCTGATTTTTCAATGTGCATTTGTATTCATTAATCGGAATAAAAGAGACACTCATTCAATTACGCTATTCCTTTGTATGTATATATTCGTCAAATATCTCACTTCATACATGGCCCTCCGCTCGCTCCGTGGGCGCAACCAAACAAACCTAACTCAAACTAACCCAAGACATGCCCAAATAAAGGAAAACAAATGTTATTTTATTTCTTGATTTCCGGCATGCCTTGGGTTAGTTTGGGTTGGTTTTGTTTGGTTGCGGCCCCGGAGCGACCGAAGCGAGCAGAGGGTCATGCGTAGAGTGTAATATTAAATATACTTAAAGAATAAACAAACACTGTTATTCCCCATAAGAAAATGTGCAACTTTTGGAAACACTGTGCCAGGCCCCCGGTATCGGTTACTAAAGTTTCATTATTTTCACGTTACAAATTCAATATTTTCACGTTACACTTGGGAAAGTCGTAGTGGAAGTTTGCCCTTCTAGGGCAATTTAGGCTCAAAACGCGGATATTTTTTCGGCTCAAATGTGGCGTATCCTCCGATTTTTTTGGCTTAAACTACTCTATAGGACACCCCTTTTTCTAGCGAAAAAAAAATTGCAAAATCGACACACTCTATATGTCGCCAGACCCTTAATTTGATGATATCTTTGAAGCTTTTTAACCATTCTTATATTTTTCTTGCATTTGGTGATTAATATTATACGAGGTTAACTAATTTCTATATTTTCGGATACCTCTGAACTCTATTCTAAATTAAATTTTTTACTTCAAAACAATAATTCTGAACGTGCTATAGGGAGCGTTTTGGAACATACTTTCTTCAATATAGCCCAACTTTAAATACAAAAATTGAA
Organism: Pissodes strobi; assembly: GCA_016904865.1. Taxonomy (NCBI): domain Eukaryota; kingdom Metazoa; phylum Arthropoda; class Insecta; order Coleoptera; family Curculionidae; genus Pissodes; species Pissodes strobi. The sequence goes on along the minus strand of MU182516.1, from coordinate 103,241 downwards.
CGCTAAAGATTTTATATTCGGATTAGCTACGAAAAACCCTTTTTTTCCAAGTTAAGCGACGTCATCGGTGATGTAGATACAAAACCTTCGGGAAACGAACTCTACTTATTACTACAACATATTTATGTAATACATACAACAAATCTCATAGAACACTAGCCTTATTATAAATATGAGATATTATTATTATATGACATATTTAGTACTATAAGACTGTAATATCAAAAAACTGTAATTAATTTTGACGTCTTAACCTAATCACTATTATCAATAATAATATGGTAAGAATATCCTCATGCGCCTATGAGAAGGCAAGATTTTTTTACGTGCTAGTCCTCTGCCCCCAGTCGTCGTTAAGGTTCACTCGCTTGGCGCACTATAGTACTCGAGCCAGACACTGATGTGTGAATATATCCTATATCGACATGCACAAGTATTTGAGCAGTTCTTATAAAATCACTGCGCATGGTTATGATGTCACAGCCCTTTACACATTTCCATCCCCATCCACATGCACATTTCCGTCCCATATAAGCAAAATGCTCATTCAAACGTTCATACGCCTGACTCTCTCAGTTGGTTTTAATTTTTTTTATTAGAAAGTCGTGGGTTAAAGTGTTTGGTCATTAGAAAGGCGCCACTAAATTTTTATCGTGAGAAATTTATTGGAAAGAATTTCGGTTGGAGAAATGGATAATAAAACGTAGAAAAAATACCCGGTGAAAGAGCGATGTAAAAAAAATATTAAATAATTAGCGAAATAAAAACATTAGAATTAAATCAAATGATAGCTACGCATCAGTTATCCAATTAAACACCTGAATTACTAACAGTGGTTTCTTAACGCTAAACACGCACATACAATAGTACACCGTTCATCAGTACCTTCCTGGTACAGAGTACCTTCAAGAAAATCAATCAACCAATTAAGAAGATTTAATCTTAAGTTATGCAGAAATATTTTTCTTTTTTAGAAAAGTCCACAGATGTGATAAAGAGCAAATAATTTCCTAGTAAATCTTATACTAAACAACGAGAGGAATATCTCAAATACAATCTATGTAATACAATTATCCTTCGCATCCCCACCGTCCTTCATTACACTTTGTAGTATACAATTTTATCCCAACCGGTACAAGTTTTAAAGAAGTTATCAAAAAACAAGATGATTCAGCCGTCCCAGGCCCGGTCGCTCGAGCTCATAGCCCTGTTGCGTCATTATAATTTTGTACCGTTCGGTGACAAGTAGTAAAGATCCGTAAATCGGATCTTTCTTTAGGTTTTAAGAAGAAAAATGCCTAAAAATCGTATTTTAAGACAGTGAAAGTGTTAGTGTTTGCGTCGCAAAGGAGGCGAAAAAAGGGGAAAATATTCATCGTAAGAAGCAAATCAGGGGGTGAGTCCATATAAGATTATATGCCAAAATTTCAAAAATACATAAATACCTGGTTATCTTAGATATATAAAAACAGAAACTATCTCTCGTAATAAAATTAAAATAAATACACTCTCAATCTTCTAAAACTAACTATATTAGAACAAAATAGAGTGCGAACTGGTTACAGTCAAAAATGCGAATGAATCAGTAAAGAAAAAAAATGATATACATATTTTCCTTCTCGTCATCGAGACGCTATCTTAACAAAATTAAATGTGCTGGATTTTAATTATACTAGCAAACTGTTATTATATACGAGGGCATGACAAAACATTGTTACATTTATTAATGTTTTACATAGAGTAAAACCTTTATACCATATAAAGATAAATATAAAGAATAAAAACAAAATGTTTATAATGCCTTCGTATTATCACGTTTTCGATATTTGATCCCCGTATGGGGCACATGTGGGACTATAAACTACAATTCGATGCAAATATGGCAAGACAAAATACTAAAAGTTATATGTAATTATGATCCACTGACTCATACTGTATATCATGAGAATTTAGGAGTATGAACAGAATAAACTTATCTACAGGATAGTAAATAAAACTCAAAAATCAAATAATATTAACATAATATTTTCAAGGGATATCCATAGCCAAAATACTAGAGATTTTATAAAAAATCATACTGTTATTAGTAAAATGCATATCCTCAATACCAGTATTCAAAAACACTGTCTAGGGGGATAAGGACTATGTATATTGTAATTATTGTTATTACTGTATTACATTTTTGTTTTATGAGTAAGTCTAAAAGTGCCATTTTCTCACGAAATTAACCCCTAAAAACTAGCCACAAAGGCAAGCTGACTTATAATTTACGCGCCACTAAATCCCAAGTTGGGCATTATTATGCCTTTGTATGGCCCTCCGCTCGCTTCGCTCGCTACGCGGTCTCAATCGACAGAACCCAAAGCTAATCCAAAATTATGAAAAAAAGGTAAATTAATAGAAATTCTGCTACAACGTAGAGACATGGATTCGTGTCGCAACTTAGAATTTAGCCGCTCGTCATAAATTTATCGTTCGGTTTTGTCGAATCGATGTAATACCGGCACGCATTAATTGTAAAAAATTCGTGTTGATATGAGCCGGTAAGGAAAAAATTGGAGTAAAACATTGCTTGCAGGACAGGTTAATAAATAATAATAATACCTATTTTCATGTTCGCATTTGCAGATGCGAATGACTTTCACTAAAATTGGCATTCACATTTGCAGATGTGAAGGGCCTCAACAGCCTCCACCCCAGTAGGTATATTATGTTAGCGGCACACTATATCCCTACATTTGCCGATGTAAAGGATATATGTACCGACAAAAATAAAATGGTATAATGCTATGTATTTGCAGATACATAAACAAATAACCACCATACTATTGCAACCCTCTTACATAAGAAGACAACATGCAAGTTCTTGTGTATGGCTCATCATATCCCGTTTTCTTTACGTTACAGAAATTACAGTATTTGCAGATACTGTAAATATGTTATAAAATCGATGCATTTGCAGATGCAGTCGATAGCATAACGAGGGTTAAGCAGCACGCAAAAGGGTGAAGAGTTCGTTGTATTAGCAGATACAATCGATCGTACCCTCCACTGTCTGCAATTGCAGTTGCAGGTAGTGAATTTATTCATGAAGCTATTTTTCTGTTCAAAAACAGAAATTACAGCATTTACAGATGTTGTAAATATGGCTAATAGATCGTTGCATTTGCAGATTCAATCGATACCATAAGTAGCAAAACCAAGGAAATTCTTTTGCATTTGCAGATGCATTAGAAGATCCTCTCATGCTAGCTGAGGAAGTAACTCATTCGAATCGAGACTTACCAACATCAGAAATAACTGTATACCCAGATAGTTTTTAGATGGAACAATTACTTATTTAAGAGACTAAATTAAAAAAAAAATCAGTATGATAGAGCAGTATCCGCCAACTGCAATGTCCTCAGACCACCAAAATTAAATCTTGAAGTAGAAACTGTACTAAATCCTGCAACACGCACGCCAAAACAACTACTTCTATCAATTACAGAAACAACTAGTCCGTGGGTTTTAGCCCTCCTTTTCAATAATTTTAATAAGCCAACCATCTGAACTAATATTATACGTTCAAAATTGGCAGAAATTAAATATAAACAGTTCAACAATAGCGTGGGTACAAGGTTATAAAATCCCCTTCAAGGACACCACTACAGATTAGCAAAGTACGTTGCGACATTAAGGGCCGTATTTGTGGTTGTTTCTTGACCTTAAGCATGCCTCAGAATCTTAGTATAGACCTGACAGACTTGTCAAATAATTAAATATACCCTATTCTAATGTTTCCTTAATCAGGGAAACCTCAAGATTTGGCTGTAAATTCGGGTATAAGAACTGTGAAATCGCCAAGTATCAATCGGCGATTAATGAACTTTTAAAAATCGTGGCTGGCGAGGAATGTAAATCGGTGGATGGCGAATTCTATCGTCGTACTCACTCAATGGGAAATATCGATTTATGCCAACTTAAAAACTTAAATAGGTATATGACAGCATCCCATTTTAAACTCGAAGACTACAGGAGGGCACAAAATTTAATTTCAAATTACGCATTCTCGGGAAAATTGATCTTAAAGATGCATATTTCCTTATTCCAATCCACAGTAGTCATAGGAAGTTTTTAAGGTTCGATTTTTGCAACGTACTATACCAGTTTAATTGCGTTCCATCTGGTTTATGTATAGTGAGTTCCATATCTTTTCACAAAACTTCTGAAACCAGTTGTAAGATATGTAAAATTAAAGGGTATAAAAACTGTACTCTATTTAGACGATTGGCTACTTATTGGTATTTCAAAAAAGAATTGCTTAAAAGTATAAATAAAATTACACAAACATTACAAGATTTAAGATTATAATTCCGAAAAAAGCGTAGTTATTCCCGCGCAACAATGCCCATTTTTAGGGTTTATTTATAATACAACTAACATGACAATAGCCTTAACTCAAGAGAAAAGGGAAATAATTTATACAGACGTACAAAACATTAGGGGAAAAAAAATAAAAAAAATAAAAAAAAAAAATTGTATAAACAGATTATTTGCACAACTCGTCGGAAAACTAGTTGCTGCTTGGCCAGCTGTACGGTATGGCGGGGAACATGACTCAGAGATTAAGATAAGTTTCACAATGGAAGAAAATCTGAATTGATGGTTAAAACAAAAAAAAAACTTAATGATGTCTGTTCAAAGTTTTTCTCAACATAAATTTTCTTTAGAAATATTTTCAGATGACTCACGAACCGATTGGGGCGTTTTCTGTAATAGGAAAAATCACAAGGGTTTTTGGAACGGAAAAGGCTGTGGCGTTCACGTAAACATACAGAACTTAAAACAGCCTTTTTCGGCTTAAAATGCTTTAAAAAAAAAAAAAACCTCTCAAACTGCCATATTCTCTAAATTATAATGCAACGGCCATATCGTGCATAAACAAAATGGGCAGTGTACGATTCAATAAATTAAATAGTATAACATAAGCTATTTCGAAATGGTGTGAAGGCAAAAACATCTATATTTACGCTTCATAAGTCAATCTGGAAACAGAGAGCTTTTCTACCACAAAGCGTACTTAATGAAGCGATAAAAGTGATTTTTTCTTCATTTACACATAGCACTCTTAAACAATACGGAAATATTTACAAGAAATGTGGGAATTTCTGGCTTTGTAAGCATCAGCAAATATATAACAATAACCGTAAACTTATTCTTGAGTTCCTAAACATTCAATTGTCTTTGGGGTCATCCTACTTTACCATGAACTCACACAAATCTGCACTTTCTCCAATATGGATATTAAATAAATAAATTTGATATTACCTTATTTTATTAATTAACCTGAACTATGTATGGTCATACTATTAGAGACTTACATAGAACGCACAAAAGGAAAAAGGGTGCTACCTGTCAATAAAAAATGAATAGGTCGTTGTATTAGCAGATACAATCGATCGTACCCTCCGCTCTCTGCAATTGCAGTTGCAGGTAGTGAACATACCTAATTTTCTGTTCAAAAACAGAAATTACAGCATTCCTAGATACGGTAAATATGCTTATAGATCGTTGCCTTTGCAGATGCAATCGATACCATAAATAACAAAACCAAAGGAAATTTAAACTCACAAAAGGCCCTATCACCCAGCCAGCAGTCAAACCATTAGCAGATGAGTCAAGTCAATACTAAAAGCCAGCCGTAAATACGGAAATCTTTGAGGCACGCAGCACGCGACACGTGGCAACTTCAGCAGCTCAAGAATAGAAGTTACATTACAAACCACTCAGAAGACAGCTGGCTGGACAAAAAAAAATCCACTGAATTTGCATCTTGTTTATTGAACCATAATTTCTAAGGAATCATATAAATATTAAGTTACAATTATTATAACTTACTTACCAACTCATTATCATATTACATAAGAATATTGGTATAGTATTAAAAATAAGTTAAGATAAATTAATATCAGTTAAGCGTTAAACATGTGTACCTTCATATGTATACTATTAAATCTAATGTCTATTTGGAATTTGGATTTTAGTTTATAAAATGGGCCTTGCAAATCTAAAACTACAGAAAATCGCAATTTTCAGTTAATGTAGATTACATCGCAAATACTTTAAACAGCTACAAAGTGTAATGAAGGACGGCGGGGATGCGAAGGATAATTACAAGATCAATCGACTTACCTGTAAGGAAGATCGATCGGAATTATCCGAGCATCCCCGCCGTCCTTCATTACAAACCCACCCAGTCTTTACCTTCTCCCTATCACCCCAAATGCGATGTAATCAAAAATCTCATAGGAACCAAAATTGTAATGACGCAACAGGGCTATGAGCTCGAGCGACCGGGCCTGGGACGGCTGAATCATCTTGTTTTTTGATAACTTCTTTAAAACTTGTACCGGTTGGGATAAAATTGTATACTACAAAGTGTAATGAAGGACGGCGGGGATGCGAAGGATAATTCCGATCGATCTTCCTTACAGGTAAGTCGATTGATCTTGTAATTTTATTAGATGAAATAATTTATAGAAAAATTAGCTTCAAGTAATGAGAAAAACATATCTCCTATAATGTCTAATATTATTTTATACTATTCTATAATATGAAATAATTTTCAGGAAGTTTAATACTTGTTAGTGAAAAGCAGTATTTCAAATACAACTAGTATGGTTTAATAAAAAAAAATCAATGATAGGTTAGCATTACCCGATAACTATTATCTAAATAGCAAAATCACACTAGAATGAATATTCACAAAATCATTCTTTACTTACTCCCTGGGCAGCAATGTCATAGAAAATACTTAATTAATGGAAAAAATCCTGAAAGAGATATGTACAAATATAGCCGCTTCACGGAAGTAAAATTCGAACTCGGATTAATCTGTTTTGGGCGTGAAATCAAATAGCATTATTAAATAAATTTAAGTTCTGCCGTGGGTTTACAGCGAGATATAATTTACTTAATGCTAATGTAATATTGGTACTAATTTTACAATATAACATAAGAAATTAAAAAGTGGGAAGCGGTAAAAGGTGTACGGTATTCTGGAGAAATATCTCCTTGAAACAACCCACTGTATACTTCTAATAAGATAGTCTATAGCTTTTTTCACTCGAGAATCATCGATAGTGGCAGCAGAAAGCCAAGAGATAGTTCAACAAATTCGCCTTATTGAGAATAATAATTCTACTTTATAAGGATAAAATTGATCCTACCAGTTTCACTGATGACTTTGGCTTCGATAAATGAAAGACCTAGGCTAGGCACTAATTGGAAAGTCGGGCTTCACCCAAGCTCCTGGACTGGTCCACGCTGGAGAAGACGGTTGGGCTCCTACACAGGCCAGGAGGTGCTCAAAAGGCCATTGATCCCTCGGAACGACTCTTTAAATTTAAAGGGTCACCACACCAGCTTTCACACGGTGTCTTACAACACAATTGACGATATTTAGTACATTTAAGCGATACTACGCTTGTAGATAAATTGGCTACTACCAACTAGGTAACAAAAACGGCCGTCTTCACGCCTCGAAGACGTACCAGAGAAGGTCGTTCTCCCCGCTCCCTTCCGTAGATATTCGTAACTATTTCCCGCGCATCTTCGAGAGTTGGTAGTAAGGTTGCGAGGATCGATACCATAATTTAACAGATATATTGCGGAAAACGAAATATTATAATTAGACACATGTACAACGTTACAAACTGTTCCTAGGTCCTTTTAGAAAACCTACCTATAGATGCGAACGGCAGCCTGTCATACAGTGGAGAGCTAGGTTCGTGGACCCTTAGTACACTTTAATAAAGATATTGGGCACTACCAAACCAAGTCAACTGGGACTCAACTTGGAAAAATATTATAACGATATTAAATCCTGAAAAGTAAAACTAAAGCTTTTCAATAAGGCGTAATATTTCCCCAAAATAAATAATTTATTTTTTCCCTACTGATGTGGAGATTCCTTGATATAAAACAATAATTATACACTACAATTACAATCACATGTATAAACAATAAAGCAACAGTAAAGCAGCTTACATAATATTGATTATTATCAACCACGGTTTCAGATACAAACTGTTTGGCAAATATTCTGCATACACAGTAATAGGTCACTAGAATGATGGTAAATAGCGCACAGGGTTTAAAATTCATGAATTTTATTTTGCCGCAAGGATATAAAATAAGATATGTATAATCACTCAATCTATAGAAAATCTAAATTTGCCAAAGACAGCTTTACGAATAGGTAAATGATATTACTTACAATTCATGAAGTAGGTATTCTTAATCTTAAAATAGTCTCCAAATAAATATCAGTACTAGTATATGTACACGGTCTATGCAACTCCAGAGCACTTCAAATCATAACTTGACCCTTCCAAACTCGTTACTCCCCATCCAGCCTATGATAAGCAATAAGGGGATGACACGCAATCGGTGGTTTACAAGCAAGTAGCCCAAAAACACGCTGGAAAGATATCGCAATTAGGCAAAGCGATATACGTGTGCCAGAGCGGTACCCATGGAGAGGACCCTAAAGACAATTGAAGGGCTTATTGCTATATAGTGACAAGCCACACTTTTTAATTTTCTTAGCTGCATATAGGAAGATCTTTTGTACTGATTTTACCATAGGTTTAAGATGCCGAAATCAGACACCTGCAAAACATGTCACGAAACATTGATCAAAATTGAAGCAGCAAAAACTGAATGGAATGACGAACTAGTAGCTTCTTTGACAACAAACTTAAATCTCCATAAAGCGAGAGCAAAAGCAATGCACGACCTGTTGAAAACCGAACCTGCTGATGCAAAAATCAATAACCAAAAGTTAGTTCTAACATTTGATTTACAACAGGCCTTACCGATCCCAAAACTCACAACTGGGGTTGCCTTTTATTACAGAAAGTTATGGCTTTATAATCTTGGTGTACACGACTGTGGTTCAGGAAAAGGACACATGTTTGTATGAACTGAAGACATAGCCAAAAGAGGCAGTGATGAAATTGGAAGTGCCCTGATAAAACTTTTAGAAAATAAGTTGGACATTGACGAACTGGTATTGTTTACTGACAAAATAAAACTGTACGTTACTGGCCCTGTGGCTCCAAATGGTAAAGGAAATAAAACTTAAAAAAATTACCCACCATTTCTTGGTTAGAGGCCACAAACATTTGCCATCAGATAGAGGCTTCGCACTCATAGAAAAACATCATCGGAAATATGCCCCATTAATATATTCCCCATGAGACTGACATGACATTATTAAAAAATCAAACAAAAAAAGCCATTTTGAAGTCATAATAATGAAGCAAAATGACTTTAAGGATATTGGGACACTGCAACAGAATGTTAAAAGAGTGTCCAAAACTGACGAAGGTAACAAACTTGATTTTTCAGGAGTCTTTTCATTTATATTTGAAAGCAATTCTCTCAATGTTCTTTTTTATAAAGTATGCTGTTAACGATGCGTACCAGGAAGTTAATGTATCAAAAAAAGGAAGGCCGGCACTTCTAAGACTAGAATCGTTACCACTTAAATACAAGAACCTGTCAAAATTTCGAAGGAAAAGATGGATAACATAAAAACTTTGCTGCCATTTATACTACCTGTATACCATGGATATTATGAATCACTTGAGCCTGATGCAAATGCAAAGGATGATGAAGCAGAGTTGCTAGAGTAGTATAATTTACTCGTAGTTTTACTTGGAAAAAGCGTTTTCGGTTATTGGCATAAAAATGACAAGCCACATAAAAAATGTTAATTTTGTGTTTTTTTTTTTAAATAAAAGCTTGTGTTTATTTACAGTTGACATTATTAAGTAGTCCAAACTTGTTCAGTCTAGCAAAGTCAAATGCGGACTAAATATTTTTCTTATTTTATAATTTTTATTTAATCTTTAATGGTGATTTACTCCTAATTACCATTTTGTGGCTTAACATTATATAGCAATAAGCCCTTTAATTGTTTGTCTTAGCAAAAAGTAAATATCTTAACATTGAAATGATTACTCATAACCTAACTAGTTTTCATATTACCTATAGATCTATCTATAGGGCCTATTGCCTGATAATAGCCAGTCGAATAAAACGAACAGTGTCTATTCTAGAGACTTCTTCAAAATCAATAATCGTCAGTTCCAAGAATCGGCTATGACAGCCACAGCAGTACATAAGTTCTTCCAGAATGATTGGAAAATAGAATTAATTCCACTGAACGACTGCATGAAGATTTTGGTAACCTGGCGGTAGGATTCCAATAACTCAACAAAAACTAATATAGGTAATCTCCATGGCCCTGGTTGGGGTCAAAATACTTAAACGTAGCAAAAATATCATACAATAATGACCCTAATTATTTGAACCAGTTCATGAGGATTACACCTCGAAAAAGGTCACAAAGGACGTCGGCCTCTCGACTCCTTACCGGTCTAACGCAAAAGCAAGAAGCAAGACCCGGAACGAATATCAACACCTTGACTAAAAAAACATTGCTGCCCTTTAAATAGTCAGTCCGAGCGCATGGAGAACTATCCACGTCACAGCTTGGTCGAACTGCTGCTTACACCATGTTCGCCAAGCGGCAAGTTAATACGCCTTAAAACGAACCGTTACTTGGGAACGTCGATTCTTGAACCTGTATAATTTAACTATCAAAATCATATGGTGTGCCTGTCTTAATGTCACTCATAGGTGAATGGCACTTTGACACAAGAAAAGAAAACACAAATTTTTTTTCGAAAGATGAATAAAACAAAAGGAGACAATACACCAAAACACAATTAGATAAACGAATTATAATCTACATTAGACGGCTCCTATGATCTCTAAATCGTTTGAGGTAGGTACTGCTAACAATTGATTTACATACCCAAGGTTACATTTGTATCGAACAAGTTTTTAAGTTTTTATTAACTTTTAGATCAAAGAAAAGCTTGTGAGCTTTATCCCGAGTAATAAAAAGAGAGCTCAAGTATCAAATAAATGAAGTTAATCGCCTAGCAAATTGGATTGCACACCAAGAACTTTTCAAAGAGGTTTCCGAACCTAGTCGAGCAACTACGAAATTGGAAGGGATGAAAATCATCCTTGATGTTATGATCATATCATGAGTATCTAGTACATCATAAATGTTGATATAGAATGTGTATTAAATAATTAAATAACTTTCAAGACAAAACAAGGTAATGTACTTCATACACTGTACCTATATTGGAATAATCCAAACTAAATTGTGTTTATAAATAAAAATAAATATAAACTAAGCAGAGCAGTAGCATTTGTTCAAGCCAAAATTTGAAAATGTTACACCCATTTGCCGAGATTTACCCGCATACCGCCGCGTAAGCCGCGGGTACAAGATAAAAGTGTCCTATGTCATTTAATATATTCTTCAAAATATCTGTAAAAAATTTCATGATACGTAGTTTATGCGTGGAATATAGGATTAAAACTAATCATAAAAATGAACGCGAGCGAAACCGCAATTAATAGCTAAAAGTGTTCTTTTTCCCTTACTATACTCTTTAAAATATCTGTACAAAATTTCATGATGATCGGTTGAGCAGATTATGCGTGAAAACGTAAGGAACAAATGAACAAACACATTATAATTATTCGCATATATAATATTAGTTAGGATTCTTTACTAATACTTACTGGCAGCTTTAATCGAAGTAGATTAATTAACTTCACAAATTCGACGCGAAAATCTAATGTCACCAGGAATAACATCAACCTATGGACACAGCTTACTCAATCTTGGGCCGGCATTCTTTTATTTGGGAAAGTCAATAACCAAATTTTGCAAATTTTAGAAGAGAGCAATGACTCAATATTGTTTTAAACGTCTGGGCATCTGAATAATACTTTTGACCGTTCGTTTAATTTAAAATATGCTCTTTTATCGTCTAAAATCCAATCTTAAATGACAAAATTGTATAAAAATCCGAAATTATCCTAATACCGCCGCCTAAGATGTTTACACATCAATAATAAAATGCACTCGAAGTATAGAGATAAAAGACATTATACAAGTCAATGTCAATGTTTGTCCCGAATTTTTTTCGATTTTTTATATCCTTCGCATCGTTTGAACATTGGAAATGTTGTTTTCCTATATGGGGTATCAAATCACGAAAAAGTGTATGCTACATGGCAAATCACGTAATATACGTGAGAGATCGTGTTAGTCTGTTTCTGAGGACGGAATCGGGTCAAATGACAAAAATAAATTAAATTAAACTAACCCAAACTAACTAAAAGTAACCAAAAGGGTTCAAATGAATCGGAACAAATTAAAAAAATTAAAGTAAGTTAAAACTAACTCAAAGTAAACAAAATTTGGCGAATAACCAAAACTAGCCATAAAAATTAAAATTGGTTATAATCTATTGCATCCGGCTCAAATTACTAAAATAAATTGCAACTTACTGAAACTAACCGAATGTTGATTCAACGACTAACCGAAAGTAACCAAAAGATCCAAAAAAAGGCTAAAACGTATCGGAAGTGATTAAAAATATTTAAGTAAGTTAAAACTAACCAAAACAAACCGAATTTGGGCAACTATCCAAAACTACCCAGAAACATTAAATTCGTTTATAACGTATCGGCGTCGTTTGAAATGACTAAAATTAAAACTAACTGAAATTAACTGAATATTGATTTAACGACTACCCACGACGATAATATCTAACCCAACCTAACCCAATCTAACCTAAATTAACCAAAAGCACCAAATATGGCTAAAACGTATCGAAACAGATTAAAAATATTATACTGTTAAAAATATCCCAAATTAACGGAATTTTGGCGACCAACCAAAATTAACCAAAACATTAAAAAAGAACCAGCTGAAGTAAGTAAAATAAGTTGAGACCAAGTGAAATTAAACGAAAGTTGATTAGGCGACTAACCAGAACTAACCATACCTATTAGAATTGATTATAACGTATCGGAACCGACTCAAATATCTAAAATAAGTTGAGACTAAGTGAAACTAACCGAAAGTTGATTAGACGACTAACCAAATCTATTAAAATTTGTTATAACGTATTGTAATCGGTTCAAATGACTAAAGTAAGTGGATATTAAGTGAATCTAACCGAAAGTTGATTATCTGACTAACCAAAACTAACAAAATTTATTAAAATTGTTTATAACGTATCAGAACCAGTTCAAATAAGTGAAATAAGTTGAGACTAATTGAAACTAAGCAAAAGTTGATTAGACGACTAACCCAAACTAACCGAATCTATTAAAATTGATTGTAACGTATCGGAACCAGCTCAAATAAATAAAATAAATTGAGACTACGTGAAACTAACCGATAGATGATTAGACGTCTAGCCAATACTAACCAAATCTATTAAAATCGGTTATCGTATAGGAACTGACCCGAATAACTAAAATAAGTTGAGACTAAATGATTCTAACCGAAAGTTGATTAGATGACTAATAAATCAAAACTAACCAAATCTATTAAAATTGATTATAACGTATCGGAACCAGCTGCAAAATAATTTGAGACTAAGTGAAACTAACCGAAAGTTGATTAAACGACTAACCAAATCTAGTAAAATTGATTAAAACGTAACAGAATCGGCTCAAATAAGTAAAAAAAGTCGGGACTAAGTGAAACTAACCGAAAATTGATTAGACGACTAACCAAAACTAACCAAGTCTATTAAAATTTACTATAACGTGTTGGAACCGACTCAGAAGTGAAACTAGTCGCGTTAGATCGGGAATTGAGAGACGAATCGATTGCAGGTTTTACAACCACCACTAATGTTTTAAATTGTAAAAAGGATCGAAACTTGAAGTACCTAATGCATTTATGTGGTATATTTTGGTAAACTAAACTTACGTAATCTGCTAAAAGTCATTTTTTACATTAGATTGTGTTAAGGGCGGTGAGGGTGACTTTTAGTTTCTCACGACAGACTAGTCGTGTCTCATATCGTTAGATCGGGGTGTGTGTCAGACAAATCGAATGCAAATGGTCTTTTGCTTTTTCAACCACCCTTATAACGTTATAAATTGTAAAAAAAGAACGAAACTTCGAGTAATATACATTTATTTGGTATATTTTAGTAAAGTAAACTTAAGTAATCTAACCTGATTACTGATAGAAGTGTGTCTATCAACTATTATATTTCCACATAATTATGAGTTTTCTCAGATCTAAAATTTAGTAAGCGTTGCATTCTGCTTCGGCATTTTCAAACCCCGGTTGCATCTTCGTGAAGGACTGTGAGTTTTTAATTCTCTATCGATCGGATTTTCTGTATCAATCACCATGATGTAATAATTCTCAAATACATACACAACATTACACAAGTAAAATAAGTTAATTCTAAAGGGTCTCTTTTATCAGCTTTGGGGAGCCGCCATATTAGCTGGGTAGACAGTAGCTATTTGAAACTCCGCGATGGTAATCTAGATGAGAAACATTTAAAATCAAATGTCATTCGACCCACCCATCAAGTTAAAATTTTGACATTAATTATCACCCCTACCAAAGGGATGCTATTTAAGCAGTAAAAACGGCAGAAAATTGTTTCTCCCTGAAATAAAAAATCGACGGATGCTAACTTTTTTTCATTAATCGCACTGGGTGTTCAAAACTGGCAACGTTTTGTTTTCGAATGACCACCATGTATATGCAACGCAGTGAAGTAATTTGCAAAACAGGAAAAAATAGACGTTGGTGTTTCAGGAATACAAATCAATATTTTACGGGCATAAGAATCCTCGATTTGTACGTAGCTCGGCCCTTTGGAAATGATTACGACCGGAATAATAAATTACGACGAGGCGAGACCTAAACGCCTAGCAATATTCACATAAAATCACCATTTTATGGCCAACCGGAGGCCGATTCGGCATCCCCTTTCTTTGTTTTATATGAAAATGCTTTCACTTTTATTTGGTACAGGTTTGCACGTCCCTTCTCGAATCTTATACAGGTCCGCACAGTCGGTCTCAGGTATAAAGCGTGTTATATATACTCAAAAAAATATTTTTAGGCATGCCCCACTGCTCATATATAAGGTTACATTGTTACAGACCAGATTTCAGATACTACATTTTCATTACGTCGAATACTTATGGGCGATGTTGAAGGAGTGTCGTAAGAATTACCCATTCGAGAATGCTCTCTTAGGAGCGAATTTAATAATGGATCCTTACGTTCGAAGCCTGTAAGAAAACCATACTGAGATGCTTCGGGTAATCGTGTAGGAACATGATTTTATGTAGGTAATTTTGTTTTCTTTTTTATTAGATGAACAGTTTTAGATTAATTAAATGCATTTATTAGTGCCTAATATATTATTTAGTTTCTAATTTTAAAGGATAAGATTATTATAAGTTATGCTTAAATTACCAACATCTGTTCCGTCGTTAACTGAATTAGTCTCTTTTTTAATTTCGATCATTTCTCTCTCTTATTTTGGTCTTGGATGAGGACGCGAGTTCCATTGTAACTAAAAATATGTTTGGTTTCTCTCTGGTGTTTGTCAAAAGCAGTTAGTAATTTGTGACCATTCAATCTATTTTTTAGTACTATCATAGATGAATATAGCTTTAGCTATATTCATCTATGGTACTATGTTGGGGTTTGGAACCTTCGGCAACATGCACTAAAACGAAGTTTTACACACAATACCGAAACAGAATTATTGCACTCGACGCGCGTTTCGCTAACCATGTTAGCATCATCAGAAGATAATTAAAACTAAATTTAAAACTCGACCTAATTCGCTTTTGTACTAAATGTTTGCTTAATCAAGCGGAATTAATCCTGGAATTCCACTAGTCACGCTCGATCAACCAATACAATGGACTATGCGGAATAGGCCCTCAATCTCTATTTAAACTATTCTTACATTTAATAATTTCCATACTTTCATGTGCGTCTAATAATCTCCTGTCACTTATATTATGAATTAATTTTAAATTTTTAATTGTTATTCTATGATTATTATCAAAAGAATGCACGGCAACACTTGATTTTTCTGTTCTACCATACTTTAAATGAGCTATGTGTTCCTTGAATCTCATTTGTATAGAACATAGAACATACTTCTAGTTACAATCCCACTTCATTCTAATATTTCAATTTTGTCCTTTGGATCCCCTAATAATTTCTTAATGCAACATTAAGAAATTATTAGGGGATCCAAAGGACAAAATTAAAATATTAGAAAGAAATGGAATATATGAAATTGGATGCATGGACTGTAACCAAAAGTATGTTGGGCAAACTAGAAGATCTATACACATGAGATACAAGGGACACATAGCTCATTTAAAGTATGGTCGAATCAAGTGTTGCCGAGCCTTCTTTTGATAATAATCATAGAATAACAATTAAAAATTAATAATTAATGCATAATTCAAGTGATAGGAGATTATTAGACGCATATGAAAGTAAGGAAATTATTAAATGTAAGAATAGTTTAAATAGAGATAGAGGGCCTATTCCGCATGGTCTATTGTTTATGTCAAATTATTGTAAAATTTTGTGTGTTCTTTGAATAATGATTTGGTGTATGTCTTCTGATTTAAAATTATTTAAAATTAATTCCCTTTTCTCTTTTTTTAAAGCTTTTAGTCGTAACTCAGGTGAAGTTAGATGAATGGCGCGGTCAGTTAGTCCAATAATGAGGCTGTGTCTTTGCGCAACTGAATGATATGTGTGATAATTTAAGTACCTTCCTCATCATGTTTGTTTTGTGTACTATTCTGTTAAAACTGGGGTACGTTTTCTTATGAGAGTCATATCCAAAAAATGATTTTACCATTTTGTTTTATTTCTGAGGTGAACTGAAACTTTTTGTGAAAATTATTAAATTTGTGCAAGAATAAATTTGTTTTATTTATCGGAACTGACATTAAACAATCATCAACCAAACGCTTAAAAAACAACATTTCAAAATCATGTTTTTCTATTACCTTCTCTTCTAAATACTCCATTACTAATTGCGCTATAGTGGAGGACATTAGGGAACCCATGGCGCATCCGTTTAGTTGTCTATAAAATAAACCTTTGTATTGGATATAATTCGTTATCAGTGCAAGATTGACTGCTTCGATGAAATTCGTTTTTGAGAGGGTCGTAAAGTCCTTTAGTAGATGCCATTTTTCTGATGGCATGAGACTAAGTAGTTTGGGATATTCGTATAAAGCGAGACCACATCTAATGGAGAAGTTTGTAGTCAAGCGCTAAATTTATTTTAATATATATCATTTTTTTTTTTTTTTTTTTTTTTTTTTTTTTTTTTTTTTTTT
>MU182516.1:13813-55943 GCA_016904865.1 Pissodes strobi | reverse complement strand
AGCATTTTGTAACATATAAATACGCAGGCAAACGCCAAGTTAATCAGACTTTCGGGTCTCGCAAACCGCTCAGTCTAATTGCGTACACAGGTACGTCTACTTCTAGCTGTTCTATCCCACAACCCCCATAACTGAGAACACTTATGCACAGGTATAAGGTTGTCAGGTCCTTACCTAACCTGTGTGAACGTATGAATAGGTATACGGCATTCGGGGGCTACTAAAAGTATAGAGAGAGTCGAATTTATGAAGCATCAGTACTTCTAGTAAATAGATAGTTTTTGGGGAGTTTTTAAAAAGTAGTGAAAGTACCTTAGCAATTTGTGATAACCTTAAAAGACTTACCTCATAAATATCAGAACAAATACCTAAATAAAAGACAACTCAGCCCACATAAACTTCATTAATAAATTAGTGACGTCGCTTGCTAGACGGAATTAATATGATTAGGACATATAAAAAATGATTGGCTTTGCTTAATGGCATAGATACAGTGAAGAAATATATATATCATCAATTTCACTCAGACCTTTTTAAACGCAGCGCTTTTTGGAACTTCCTCGTAATTTCAGAGTGTCAACGCAGCATAAACCTGCACCGATAAGACAAAAACCATAGAGAGAGCGCCACGATACTCGTCCATTATGAAATTAAAGTCTGTTGTTTTCAGGAAAAGCTGACGGAGGAACAAAAGAATAACGCCATGCCAAACCGCGTTGCTATAGCATTGGCTGGGCGACGCAAAGCAAATAATTTATGAAATTAAATGTTCTTTGCTCATTCGCGAAAAGTTTGTTTTTCAAATTTGTAGAATGCGAATTCATGTTAACTCCCTGATATTATATGAGTAACTGTTGTTTCTCCGAAAGTGTTTCGCAAATTCTATTAAACTTATAACTGGGATTAGAGAATGATTATGTTAAAACTAATAATTAAAGACGGATTTTTCACAAGAGAAACAACTACTGACTCATTACTTCATATTTTATGCCCCTCTTGGCTTAACCTAAATAAAACCATTATGTGACAGCGTACCGATAACCAATTCTCGAACACGGACGTATCATGTTACCTAAGTGAATGCCTTATTATTCTCGACTAAAGCTAGTTCTTCGTATTCGGTAAAAATAATAAACACAAATATATATTTTCTGTTGAACTAAATAACATTCGGCCATCCTGGATTTTTCCCATCCTCGGGAATGCTTGCATGGATCTTCTGGATATCCGATCACTGCATAGAACATGCCTATAAAACAAAAAATTTGAGGCAGTACATTTTAATTGCCTTGTATTTTTCATTTAGGCTTGACCTCTCTGAGCGCATTTTGTTGAAACAATAATTTTAATTTCTACATTTAACACAGGTCCATTTTAAGCCGCCCTTGTTCGGCCCAATCCATGTCTAGCTCACAGGCTACCATTATAATAGTCGTCCTGCCCGACTGTTGTGTGGCAAGTCAAAATCAAGCCTAAATGCCAATCATAAAACCGGATATAAGGATATATACAATTGTTAACTATCTAACTCCACTAAATCGTCTCTATCTCGAACATGAGTATCTGAATCGCTACCTGATCCAATATCAGTTCCTATTGAACTACGAAAAGGTCTGAGAGAATCAACCGCAACCAATGTACTAAATTTCTTATACCCTCTCATACCTCTTACACTTCTTATTCTAAACCTATCGTTATCAAATATCTTTTCAATTAAGTTCGAGTCTGAAAACTTTCCACTTAACTTATTATTTACCCCTGTCTTACTACAAGAATCGCCACCCTTCCATAGCATCGATTCACTCTTTTTATGCTTTTTGGGAGGCTTACGCTTTTTATCAAAACGAGTTTTAATTTTTTCAGCTACCCCTCTTAAATTTTCACTAGCTCTTTTTTGGCGAAAAATCGATAGAACATGTTACATCTTCCATATTGCTATCATAGTATTACTTTGTTACTATGTAGATTACCCTTATACCAAATAAAAGTTCAAAAGACGTGTGTTTAGTACCGTCGTTAAAGGTGTTAATCCCCACATTATGTCTGTCAATTTATCACTCCAATTTTCGTCATCATCGTTAGTCGTCGTACGCATTGCATCCAAAAGTGTTCTGTGAAACCTTTCTATCTGCCCATTTGCTCTAGGAGTCGCAGTAGCTGTTCGTATGTGCGTAATTTGTTTACTATCAACAAATTCTTTAAAATACCTACTTGTAAATGCCAGTCCATTATCAGATATAATACGCTTAGGATACCCTAAAAGCCCCCAAATATTTCTCTTATATTTTAAATAAATTCCGCAGAGCCCAACGTTCGCCTACCATATATTTTGTAAAAGAATCTACTATAGTTAAAATTTAAGAAAATCCGGACCGACTCTTCTGAAGCGGACCAATATGATCGATATGTACAGTGTGCATAGGAATTGGATGTAACTCACCCTCAAGTTTTCCATAATTACCTCTTTTGTAATTACAGTTCAAACAACTATTTACATATTTTTTTACAAATCTTTTTTTGAAAACCAGAATTAGAACTTCATTATTTTTAAAGTCTCTTCATATCTGGGTATTTTTGTTTTTGATTCTTCTCGAGGACCTTTATAATTTTTGAAGAGGTGCTACAAAACCTGCGTAGAGTTGATCAGGAGTAGAACAATGAAACTCTCGGGCATTTGTTGTAATTCTAACGACAGGCCTTTAATCAATATAGTTGCATCTTTATCGAGGCGACATTGTTGTATAAGCGACAACTTGTGATGATAGTAATGTGTCATTGTTTCATTAGGCCTTTTCTTTCTGCTGGCCAGTTCTTCTACAACAGTAACGTAACCCGTCCACCTCGGAAATGCTCTGGAAAGCGACGTTTTCCATGCCTCCCAAGTTTTCTTATAATCATCAACTCGGTTAAATCAACTTCGCGCAAATCCTCGTAACTTTTGTTGCATATACGCCGATTTTTGCGATTTTTTAGAGCATCCTGTAACTGTAGAAGTTTTATCATCTGGGTCAAACACTGGGATGATATCAAACTCAAACTCAAGATTCTTTTATTAATAAAATCATTCACAATAATCTATATAAAACATTGGCTTGATTGAATAATATTGCGTCAAATTTATGCAAATGTCATCTCACAAAACAATCACTAATGCTATATACCTCGGCAAAGTTCATACAGAGTTGAAATGTCATTCATTAAATAATCTGTTTTACTATTTAAATAATAATACTGTCACGACTAACAACCATTCGATCGTTTTTGTGCTACCCTATAGAACTAGCCGCCGCGCCGTGCCGCTCGCTTCTCTGTCTGTATGAATCATCGCCCGGCCGGCCGTGAAGTTTCAGGATCGCTGGAATTATCTCGATGGCCTCGTCGATATCATATAGAGTGGCCTCGGAATACTTCCCGAATATTCGTGATAGATTTGAGATTATATATAAGCAGACCTAAGGCGAATGTTAGTCAGTCGGGAGTCAGTTAGTTCAGTTAATCACTCAGTGTTGAATAGATATTAGTTGTAAAGTTAAGAGTAGTATAGAGTGTTAAATTGTATACAGCGGTAGTGAATAAAGAGAGTATTAGTCGAAAATAGCAAAGTTGTAATTCTGTTAAGAACCCACGGCTAAACGTAACATTTGGTGTCAGAAGAGGGACAAGTAAGTCAACGAGACCGTTTTGATTCTGTGAAAATTTTATAACATCCTATGGTCAATACGAGGCAACAAACGGCAGAAATGGAGCATATTAATAAAATGTTGGCCGATTTTATGGAAAATCTAAATGCTGAGAGACAAATAGAACAGGACCGGCTGCAGAAAATTTTTCAAGATCAAGAAGATAAGAAGCAAGCGGATCGGGAAGAGGATGAACGCAAAAGGCAAGCAGAACAGGACCGGCTACAGAAAATTTTACAAGACCAAGAAAATAAAAGGCAAGCAGAACACGACCGGCTGCAGAAAATTTTACAAGATCAAGAAGACAAAAGGCAAGCTGAACAGGAGGAGGATGAACGTAGAAGGCAAGCTGAACAGGACCGGCTTCAGAAAATTTCACAAAACCAAGAAGATAAAAGGCAAGCAGAACAGGACCAGCTTCAGAAATGGATGCTGGATGTAATTTTAGGCGAGCAAGGAAAATTACAGAAGATATTGGACCTGCAAAATGAGAAATTTGAAAAAGAAGTAGGTAATATACAAAAAGAAGTTGGAAATGTACAAAAAGAAGTTGGACATGTACAAAAAGAAGTTGGGAGTGTACAAAAAGAAGTAGCAAACGTACAGCAAGAAATGAGGAATCTACAAGCAGAATTTAGCAGACTAAAAAATTAAGGACCCACCGAGAGGGTATTCGCCACAGGGCATAACAACAAACCTCCAACGTATGGCGGTCAAACCTCCTGGACAATGTACAGAAGGCAATTTGAAGCCTCTGCTGTTGCCAACGGTTGTAATAACGAAGAAATGGCTACATCACTAGTGGTAGCGCTTCGTGGGTCTGCCCTGGAACTACTGCAGACCATTCCCATCAGCAAACAAGGGAAATATGACATACTTGCAGCTGCCCTGGAGAGACGATTTGGAGACCAACATAGAAGACAACTGTATCAGGCACAAGTTAAGTCCCGACATCAGAAGCCTGGTGAAAACCTGCAAGAATTTGAGGCAGACATTAGACGTCTCATTCAATTGGCCTACCCGGGAGCGACAGAGGAATTTCAAAGGGAACTTGCTGCTCTATATTTCGTGGATGGAATTAGAGATCCAGAAACTCAGAAAATATTACGCCTAGCTAAATTTGATAATAGCAGCGAAGCTTTGGGTCGAGCCCTAGAAATCGAGGCGGCCTGTAACATCTCCAAGCCAAAAATCAGGGCCGTATCCATCCAGGAAGAAAAGCCGACAAACAGCTGCGAATTAACTGAGATGGGTGAAATTTTGAAGAAATTAACGGAAGTTCTTCAGGCCACAGAGAGATTCCGGGAGCCAATTGAAGATAGGCTACGTAACCGAAATGCATCAAGTCAGTGCTATAGATGTGGCAAGACTGGACACTTCAAAAGGGACTGTCGAGTACAAAGATTCCAGGAGCCAATAGAAGAGAGGCCACATAACAAAAATACATCAAATCAGTGTTATAGATGTGGAAAGACTGGACATTTCAGAAGGGACTGTCGAGTACGGATATTCCGGGGCCAACAGAAGTTAGACCATGTAATCGAAACGCTATAAATCAGTGCTATAGATGCGGCAGGACTGGACATTTCAAAAGAGACTGTCAAGTACAAAGATTCCGGGAGCCACTAGAAGATAGGCCACGCAACCGAAATGTTCCAAATCAGTGCTATATATGTGGCAGCATTGGGCATTTTAAGAGAGACTGTCCAGTACAACTACGACCTACAGCTCCATCCAGAGACAACAGCAGTTCAAAGCCAAGTCAGGAAGAGTTGAAATAATATAACTTTAAGGCTAAGCACAGGAAAGGAAGATGGCATAGTAATACAGATGCTTTATCCAGAAGGTCATGTGAGGATAATTATAAATATCGCCAAAGAATTGACCAACGAGTAGGAATCACTCCCATTAGTCGAATCAAGTTTAAGGTTGATCAGCAGTGGGCCACAAAGCAACTGAAGAAAGATCAGCTTGAGGATAATGAAATAAATAGCACTGCTACTAAAAGCTAAGGAAGAACGTCAACCAAGACCAAGCTAGAGAGATATTTCAACTAAGGGATCTTCTTTTAAATCTCTGTGGTCTCAGTGGGACTCCCTGGTAGTTGAAAATGGACTCCTTAAACGAGCCTGGGAAAGCGCCGATGGCAAAGTAGTGAAGACGCAATTAGTGGTACCAAGGAAGAGGGTATCGGAAGTTCTGGACGAAGTACATAATAGAAAGTTTGGTGCTCATCTCGGAGTTAACGGAATGATTGACAAGATCCGCGACAGATTTTACTGGGTCAACTACTGCCAGGATGTGAAATCATGGTGCCAGCAGTGTTCAACCTGTGCCTCAAGTCAAGGACCCCAGAAAAGATCCAGAATGATATGGGACTAGCGTTTGAACGTCTCGCCAGTGACCGAATGAAGGCTCGATATAATCTCCAAACTAACTCTAGGGGATTTCGGATGAACGATAAAGTCTGGTTATATAACCCGCAAATGAAGAAAGGAAGATCTCCCAAGCTAACACCAGTATAGGAAGGACCCTATACAGTCATCAAAAGAATTAATGACGTTGTGTATAGAATTCAGCGTAGTCCCAGAAGCAAACTGAAAGTTGTTCACCTCGACAGACTGAAATCATACCACGGACATGCAGTATCTGATCGAGACGATCAGGTTTAAGAGGGAGGCAATGTCACGACTAACAACCATCCGAACGTTTTTGTGCTACCCTATAGAACTAGCCGCCGCGCCGTGCCGCTCGCTTCTCTGTCTGTATGAATCATCGACCGGCCGGCCGTGAAGTTTCAGGATCGCTGGAATTATCTCGATGGCCTCGTCGATATCATATAGAGTGGCCTCGGAATACTTCCCGAATAATCGTGATAGATTTGAGATTATATATAAGCAGACCTAAGGCGAATCTTAGTCAGTCGGGAGTCAGTTAATCATTGAGTGTTGAATAGATATTAGTTGTAAAGCTAAGAGTAGTATAGAGTGTTAAATTGTATATAGTGGTAGTGAATAAAGAGAGTATTAGTTGAAAACAGCAAAGTTGTAATTCTGTTAAGAACCCACGGGTAAAACGTAACAATACTATAGCCACAGATGCGGTTAAAAGAACATGCAAAAGGGTAAATAAATCAATGACCACAAGTTTCGAAGACAACTATGAATATATATAACAATACTAACACAGTTTAAACTCTAATTATAGTTAAAACTTATAGTCTAAAAATTGCTGCACTGTATATGGTTCTACTTCTATAACCAGTTTTTTAATGCCACTTTAAAAAGTGATAAAATTTGTCTCCGTCTTGATGTTACGCGGCATATTGTTAAAAAACTTTATACACGAGTAGGTAGTACCTCTTTCAGTGGCGGAAAGTTAATGTCGAGGAGTATTGAATCAACAATATCTGGTACGTATGCTTTGCCTTGTTTCAAATAACGAGAACTCCTCCCTGTTTTTGAAGAGAAACAGCAAACACGCATAAATATAAAGCCCTGATACTGTAAGAATTTTCAGCTCTTTAAACTTTCCCTTGCAACTTTGTCTATGTCGCAATGATAAAATAATTCGAACTGCTTTTTTTTGCAGTCTAAATACCTGAGCAGCACCCGAGCTGTCTCCCCAGAATATTATCTAAGGGCTGAGTAAATATTTGCATAATAAACGACCTTAAGACATTCAGTGTTCAAATACCTAGACGCAACTCTGAGGGAGCAACAAGCTGATGCGAACTCGTTTGCCCAGATTCATCACATGTTCCATCGATCTGGTCAAGATAGATTCCCAAAAACTTAGTATTATTTGCTAGTACTTCACTTTCGTTATTCAGGCAAACTGTATCTGGGATCATACTGTCTTTTTGTTTAGATCGAAAGCACACCAAGTAAGTCTTGTTTGAATTAAGGATTAATCCATTCCTTGCGAACCACTCCTGAGCAGCCCTCAATCTTTCAGAGGACACTTGAAGAAGATGAGACAATATTATTCCTAATGTAAGAATATTTGTGTCATCTACAAAACTTACAAGGTGGGTCATCTTCTTGTGGGCATTCCTCAGGGAAGCATAATAGGGCCTTTGTTGTTTGTCCTCTATGTAAATAATCTAGCAGAGGAAGTACTTCATAATACATCACGTATTATGAAGTACTTCCTCTGCCAGATTATTTACATAGAGCACAAACAACAAAGGCCCCATTATGTTTCCCTGAGGAATGCCCACAAGAAGATGAACCTCCCTGGAAGAGAAGCTTTTGGTATCTCTCTGAATAACAATCTTCTGTCTTCTGTTTGAAAGATATGATTATTTTATCCACTCAAGAGCAGGACCTCGGACACCATATTTCCTCAATTTATGTAACAGAACTTGATGGTCGAGGCTGTCAAATGCTTTCGAGAGATCCAAGAATATTCCTAATGAAATCTTTCCTGCCTTCCAACCACTCAATATTTTCGCGACAAAGCCAAACCCAGCTGTTTCCACTGATTTATTCTTAAGGTACCAATGCTGTGACCTACTCATAAGTTTCATATCATAGAAAAACTGTAAAAGTCGTGTGCACATTGCAATTTTGAAGATTTTTGAAAAGGTTGATATTAAGCTTATGGGTCTATAATTTTCAAGCACTGACTTATCCCCCTTTTTATACAAAGGTTTGACAAGGTCACGCACAGTAACACTTGATTCCCTGAATTCACAGTCTCCTTCGGTACTGCCCTAGTCGAGCGTTTGACCGTATTTTAGTTTCAAAACCTGCTTAATTAAACGCGAGTAGCACAACCTGTATATAAGTCTTGCGCGTTAATATACCGACACGGCATGTTAAGGTTCTTTATTCCACTTCTGATGTTAAAACTAATAATTAAAGACGGATTTTTCACGATGAAAACATTAATTTTTTTAAAAGAACGATATGAACAGTTTTCGACAAAATTTAATACTGACTCACTATTTCATATTGTATGCCCCTCTTGGCTTATCCTAAACAAAACCATTAAGATAAAATTATGTGACGCCATCCCGATAACCAATTCTCGAGCACAGACGTATCATGTTACCTAAGTGATTGCCTTATTATTCAGATGCGTCAAGTTGGCCCCCCACATTCGAATTTCCTGAAAAATTTGTAATCACTTACTGTGCTCAAAGTGTGCTTTACTGTGCCGATGATATTTTAAAATGTGCTGTTTCGATATCAAAGTTATAGGGAAAAATAAGATGGGGGCTAACTTGACGCTCAGTTATCCCCAAATATTTCGGAAATCAGATCATACAAAAATGAATTTTGATTCAATCGGTACTGTGCTGAACTATGCTGAAATAGGTTTTTCTCAAAATTTCTATTTTCGACCATTTTCTGCTAGTTGCTAGTTGCACATTCGAATTTCCAAAAAAATTTGTAACCACTTACTGTGCTCAAAGTGTGCTTCACTGTGCCGATGATATTTTGAACTATGCCGTTTCGATATCAAAGGTAAAAGGAAAAATAAGATGGGGGGCTGAGCGTCAAAATGAATTCTGATTTAATCGGCAGTGTGCTGAACTGTGCTGAACTAGGTTTTTCTCAAAATTTCAATTTCAGGCCATCTTTTGCTAGTTACCCCCCTTTCACATTCGAATTTCCTGAAAAATTTGTAACCACTTACTGAGCTGAAAGTGTGCTTTACTATGCCGATGACATTTTGAACTGTGCCGTTTCGATATCAAAGTTGTAAGGAAAAATAAGATGGGGGGCTAACTTGGCGCTCAGCCCCCCCCCCCAATATTTCGGAAATCAGATCATACAAAAATGAATTCTGATTTTATCGGCAGTGTGCTGAACTGTGCTGAATTAGGTTTTTCTGAAAATTTCGGTTTTTGACCATTTTCTGCTATGTTCCTGCTTTACATGGAACGTAATAACGCTGCTCATAAACTGTATTTTTCTTTTCATCTCAAAAACAACTTTTGCTGGTTCATGAACGAATTTGGACGCGATATTTTTCCGACAAGCATCAATCAATACTTTTGGGAAGCTACAGACCATTGTAACTTAATTAATAGGCAACATTCGGAAATTGCCAACAAAATGGCGGACGAGGATACCTATGTATGTAGTGCTTTACTTAAACTATAGCATTTTGCCCTGGACAGGTAAACTGCCATACCAGGATAGATATTTTAGGCTGACAATGAAAAAAACATAAAAAGGTAATTAAGAAAGCGCATCATGTGAATGCTAAAAACTGCCTGCAACGTAATTGCTCCAACAAAGTAAGTTGGTCCAATAAATGACATAGACTGAAAAGGAATTTAAAACAAGCGATTTTCGCTAAATTTCGGTCAGTTTGTTGTTCATTATCAACTATTGTGCCAACAGTCAAGATGACAATCAAAGTAGGTAAGTACGAAAGGTACAGGGTGTTCATCCATAATGTCCCCCCCCCCCCTTTAACTTTGTTAATTTTTAAGCTACAAAAAAAATAAAAACTAAATTGTAGAGTTTTTAATGTAGTTTTTGCACACGTAAAGGAAAAAACAAAAAATTGTATAGTATACAGGGTAGATCAAAAAGAAACATTTTTTTAAATCTAGCCCCCATTTTGTATTCGATTTTTCGATTCTACGTGCAATTCTAAGGATTTTTAATGTAACACACTATATGCCTATTCCTAATACTTTAGGAGTTATTGACAGTTGAAGTCGCTATTTTGTTTGGCACTTTTATTTTTTTATGAAGTTTTTACTGAAAATTGTGACCTTTGGACCCGCACGGTAAAATCGCTTTTGACTATAGCAGTGTTTTCTCTGGCCGAATTCCGTTACAATACAAACATATAGAAATACGAAAATACGATTGTACGAAAACAGGAAAATATAAAAATGTAAGAAGGCAAAATGCAGCAATGCAAGCGTGCTGATATGCAAAAATATAATACATTTTCATCATACCCATATTTCCCAAGTACAGGTTTTAACACATGAAAGACTACAATTTTAACAAATGATTAAACTCGATAAAATAATAATAAGGGAATACCATCTCGACTTCTGGGCAGTCATGTTTGTTATCAGCGTGACTATCCTGACTATGCAACTATTTCTCTGACTTAAAAGACAAATAAAATAAAAACACAACGTATTTTGGTCAGTTTAGTCCAAACAGTCTTTTCATAGTTGAAAATATCATCAGCACAGTAAAAAGTGCATCAAGTGAATGCTAAAAACTGCCTGCAACGTAATTGCTCCAACAAAGTAGGTTGGTCCAATAAATGACATAGACTGAAAAGGATTTTAAAACAAGCGATTTTCGCTAAAATTCGGTCAGTTTGTTGTTTATTATCAACTATTGCGCCTAGCAGTCAAAGTAGGTAAGTACGAAAGGTACTGCTCAGAAGTAAATGAGTCTGTTTTTTGTTCACCTAGTTTGACAAGTGCTCAAGAAGGTTGACAGCTGTAACAAAAAGAAGTGTGTTTCTGATATAGTGAAAAGCGGTCTTATCGTGCGGGTTCAAAGGTCACATTTTTCATTAAATGTCATTCCTTTGACAGATTTTACGCGCAAAATCTACCACAAATGAAGTTTTTACTGAAAATTGTGACCTTTGGACCCGCACGATTAAATCGCTTTTGACTATAGCAGTGTATTCTCTGGCCGAGTTCCGTTACAATACAAACATATAGAAATACGAAAATACGATTGTACGAAAACAGGAAAATATGAAAATGGAAGAAGGCAAAATGCAGCAATGCAAGCAAGCGTGCTGATTTGCAAAAATATAATACATTTTCATCATACCCATATTTCCCAAGTGCAGGTTTCAACACATGAAAGATGATGAAACAAATGATTAAAAAATAATATGGGAATACCATCTCGACTTCGGGCAGTCATGTTTGTTATCAGCGTGACTATCCTGACTATGCAACTATTTCTCTGATTTAAATCACAAATAAAATAAAAACACAACGTATTTTGGTCAGTTTAGTCTAAACAGTCTTGTCACAGTTGTGGCTGGTGTCAGCTAGCAGAAAATGGTAAAAAACTGGAATTTTGAGAAAAACCTAATTCAGCACAGTTCAGAACACTGCCGATTAAATCAGAATTCATCTTTGTATGGTCTGATTTCCGAAACATTGAGGGGGGCTGAGCGTCAAGTTAGCCCCTATCTTATTTTCCCTTATAACTTTGGTATCGAAACGGCATAGTTCAAAATACCATCGGCACAGTAAAGCACGCTTTGAGCACAGTATGTGGTTAAAATTTTTTCAGGACATTCGAATGTGGAGTGGCCAACTTGCAGAAAATTGTCGAAAATTTTATTTTTGAGAAAAACCTAATCCAGCACAGTTCAGCACACTGCCGATTAAATCAGAATTCATTTTTGTATGCCCTGATTTCCGAAATTATGAGGGGGGCTGAGCGTCAAGTTAGCACCCCCATCTTATTTTTCCCTATAACTTTGGGGGGCAGTTCAAAATATAATCGGCACAGTAAAGCATACTTAGAGCACAGTAAGTGGTTACAAAATTTTCAGGAAGCTCGAATGTGGGGGACCAACTGGCAGAAAGTGGTCAAAAAATTGATTTTTTGAGAAAAACCTAATCCAGCATAGTTCAGCACACTGTCGCTTAAATCAGAATTAATTTTTATATGATCTGATTTCCGAAATATTGGGGGATTTAGAGTCAAGCTAGCCTTATTTTTCCCTATAACTTTGATATCGAAACGGCACAGTTCGAAATATCATCGGCACAGTAAAGCACACTTTGAGCACAGTAGGTGGTTGCAAATTTTACAGGAAATTCGAATGTGGGGTGGCCAACTGGCAGAAAATTGTCAAAAATTGAATTTTTGAGAAAAACCTAATCCAGCACAGTTCAGCACACTGCCGATTAAATCAGAATTCATTTTTATATGATCTGATTTTCGAAATATTGGGGGGGGGGGCTGAGCTCAAGTTTTCTGTATGGTATCGAAACGGCGCACAGTTCAAAATATCATCGGCACAGTAAAGAACACTTTGAGCACAGTAAGTGATTACAAAACTTTCAGGAAATTCGAATGTGGTGTGGCCAACTTGACCCACCCTTATTATTCTCGACTTAAGCTAGTTCTTCGTATTTGGTAACCGTAATAAACACAAAAATATATATTTTCCGCTTAACTAAATAACAATTATATTCCTTTCAAAGCCAAACATTGGGATTGCATATTTTATTTTATTTTCCTATGGCATTCTCTTTCCTAGCTAAATTATGAACTTGACTAATTCATTTGGCGAAAGTCCGGGAAATATCAAAAGGGACGAGAAGTCCTGTCGAATCCGCTTTTCCACTCGGAAGCGCATAAACACGTGTTTCGTAAAAGGTGCGTAGCCGGAGCGAGAGATAAGATTCCGAGTTAACGGGCGTCGGAAGCCGTTAACTTTAGCGACTCAGGGATTTGCCGGGTTATGCATCATATATGGTTCAGTTGACCGCAAATTCCGCAGATAAGAATTTTAAGCGAGGCCGAATCAGTGAGCTGGAGACACTTAGCATGGTACAAGGGCGATAGCGGTAGGTAGCAATATTAAATTTTCCTCTAATTTAAATTTCAAGCATACAGGGATACACTAAAGTGCTTAAGAAGGAAGTCATTTTTATTAAACTAGATGAATCATTCTAGAAACTAGGTCGGTTCGGGAACAAAACCATGACGCCAAAGTAGAGCTGCGGCTGCACTAAAGATTCTCTCTTATTCATGTCCCTGAATGTACCAACTCCGACGAAATTCAAACCGTTTTTTATATCATTATTAAAATACTTTTAGTGAAACGCCAGTTTCGCGAGGCTCTAATGATTATTAAATTTAATTACGACAATTAAAGAGGTGCAACCCGAAACAGGATAAGACGCTCAGTAATTGCAGATAGTTCGTTATCCAAAAGGTTTTCAGTTACCAATTATTTTTCCTTTTTTGTTCGCGCAGCCTCCTATGGGACATTACTTTTTAAACTTTTGGCCGGATACACTTTATGTTTAAATGGATCGCTTTATTAAAAAATATTTGATCGACTCAAGTGGAGTATCCACCTTCATTCCGTATTCAATTACAATTTGAAAGAATATAATATAATAAAATAAATAGTATAATTTATTTCAATTAAAATTTAAAAAATGGCGACTACTATAGTTTTAGAGAATCGAATATACCTAAAACGTAGTTTTTCATCTACTTTTAGCCAAAGGTTTTTATGTTAGAATTCAATGCTTCTCAGAAAGAATTTTTATACATTGCAAGTCTCTGCTGATGTTTTGAAAAGCTTGTCTGATATGAAATGAATGGTAAAGTTGAGTTGAGTATTGTCGTCGAAAGATTGTGCTTTACAAAAAATTGAAGATGCTAATATTTCAATTGAATAGATAATGAAAATCAGTGGGGATAAAGTAGAGCCCTGTGTATGGTATCCGGAGTAAATTTCTATACTACTAGACCTCTCATTTTTATATAAGACCTTTTGCAAGCGATTAACTAAAATATATTTAATAATACTGACGGCAGTGACGGCAAATCATCGAAGTTATTCGAGTCAAGTTAGTGACGTCACGAGACTTCTTCTGCTTAAAAACAACAAAACATAGGGTACAAGTAAAAAACAATGTCCATTCTGGCTTAAATTTCGCGAGTTTTACATATAAATCTTCATAAGAAAATTTAAGGTCCATCCTACATTTGAAGGTTAGCAACGCCAGGACCTCGAGGCCAGAATGACTTTTATACCTAACATGTAATAAATACCAATAAAATGTAATAAGATTTTTGCTACTTAATACATACATTTATAAATATACATGGCGTTTCGGGAGGAAAGGGAAATATTTTAAGCACGTGTTCTGGAGGTCAAATTAAGAAAAAAAGATCATGTAATCCGGAAATGCTTTCTTTCCGAGATACAGGGTGTCAAAAAAATAACATATTTTAAAATGGTACGCCACTTTTTTTTAAAATAGATATTTGTTTCTTAATGAAGAGTCAATTATATAGAAAAAATGTATCTTGAGTTTTCGTGGCTGGAGAGATCGTTCTCGAGCAATAATCAAAATACAAACTGTTTTGGGATTAGTTTCGTCAGAAAATGCCTGCTGAGAAACAGTATTTTGATTATAACTCGAAAACGATCTCTCCAACCAAATAAACTTAAGAGACCTTTTTTCTTTAGAATTCACTCTTTAATGTAAAATCTTAAATCGTTTTCGAGATTTTTAAGAAAAAGTGATTTTCTAAATTTTTTTACACCCTGTATCTCGGAAAGAAAGCATTTCCGGACCCATGATTATATGATCTTTTTTTCTTAATTTGACCTCCAGAACACGTCCTTAAAATATTTCCCTGACCTCCCGAAACACCCTGTATAAGGATTTAGGTAGGTAAATATCTGAAATTATTACATCAACTTTATACTTCATCTTCACTAGACATAAAATAAGGCAAATCCCAAAATACTTTTAACTCATTTTCATTAAATATCCTAGCAAAATAAAACACTCTACCATTGCAAGAATACTTATAACATTTTATAATTTTACGTTTTGATAAACGGAAAATTAAATAAATATCAATAATAAATAACTTCTTTCTTTCCTAATTTGGACAGATGCAGGCGACTTTGCGGGAGAAACTGGAGGCTGAGCCCCGAATTGAATCTCTGGTTATACAAAATGCTGGTAAGGTCCATGCTAACCTATGGCTCTATAGCATGGGGCATAAAGGCCACGCAAACAGGTGCAATCAGGCAACTAGAAGGCGTACAAAGGCTGGCATGTCTGTGCGTCTCGGGGGCGATGAGAACAGCCCCAACTGCAGCACTGGAAGTCCTGCTAAATATACCTCCATTGCCTATCCTCAAACAGGGGGACGTAAGAATGGTACAATACCGGCGCAAGCAAGGCAACAAGCCCATCATTGAATGGGAAAGGCCCACAAGCTGAAAATTAGAGGACAGCGAGGAGATCAAATATCTCTTCGAAATGCCAGCAGACGAAACAACTCCCTCCTATGGGTTTGATAGACCCTTCTCAGTAGCAATTGTAGGAAAAAAAGAATGGGAGGGGGGTTCCTATAAAAACGGACCAAGCATGGTATACCGACGGCTCTAAGACCAGTAAAGGGGTGGGAGCCGAGCCGGGGTCCACGGACCAAGGACAAATATATCTCCATAAACATGGGCAGTCAAGCCACAGTGTTCCAAGCACAGGTCGTGGCAATTCAACACTGCGCCATGGAGGTAGAGAAATTGAACATTACGAGAAGGAGGGTAGTCGTATACTCCGACAGTCAGGCAGCCTTAAAAGCAGTTAGTGCACACAAGGGCAGATCTAGACTAGTTAAAGACTGCATCAGTGCCCTTGAAGAGGTCGGTCGTAACAATAAGCTCACCATTGCGTGGGTTTCGGGACATAAAGGCCATCGCGGCAACGAAGAAGCCGACAAACTTGCAAACCGGGGCGCAAGAAAGGTTACGTTGCGAGCTGAGCCCTACTGCGGAATAGCAGGAAAAGTCTTCAAAACAGCAGCTTGATAGATAAATAATCTATGAACTGGTGGTTACAAACACCGGGGCAACTACAGGCCAAACAGTTCATAAACCACGGCTCCCCAAAATTCACAGCAGATTTACTTAAGAGGAGTCGCAAGATGACAAGAATATTAGTGGGTCAGCTGACGGGGTACTGTAGAATGAACAGACACATGGAAAATATCGGCCTGGCAGATAATAGCCGTTGCAGGTTTTGTCAGGAGGAGGAAACTCCAAAACATGTATGGTGCGAGAGTGAGGCACTCTGCAGACTAAGGTATGCAAGACTAGGAGAGACCAAACCAGGACCTGCAAGGTAAGTGGAGGAGCCGGTACGCCATTTGTGGGGTCTGATTAGGAAGATCGGACTGGATGAGGTCCTCTAAGCATAATTCGGAGTGCTACAATAAACCTGGATAAGTTAGGTTGCAGTGGCAGACACGGGTACCGGTGCCAACTCCCTCCCAATTTTTATTCTATTCCTAATTTGGAACCTAAAAAACACCGAGCGCATCGCATTGCCTCGCGATCATACACGATACGAGGATACAGCTTGTAAGGTAGGTTGAATGTTAAATTCTATAGAACAAGGTTATACTGCTGCTGCTTTACGTGTGGACTTCTCTGGAAGGCCATTCTCCCAAAAACTTTGTTTGAAATGCATTTGGGCGGTCCCAACTGACTTCACTCTTCGTCCACTTCAACCATATATGTACTTATTTCTCTTGTACTTCTACCTATACTTCCTTCATTTCTACTCGTTCTAGTTCGTACATACTGTAAGAGGAGGGTGCCATTTAATAGATAGCACAACAATGGATAATATTCCTCTCTCCTCCGGGCAACGCAGGGGCATTTTTTACACACCGAAAGGTTGTCTCGGATAGAAGAACCCAGGAGACAGATAGACGGGATACTATTTATTCATACAGTAATTAAAATAAATTTAGTTGACTATTTCTTATATTTTAACTGTATTATGAATTAGATATTTATTAACAATTTGAATATTTGTATAACTGGAGCTGAGATTCCTGCTGAGAGGCGTTCTTGATAATAGCATTTGTCTATTTAGGGACAGCTAAAAATCGAGACTGATACTAGCCAGGTGGTGCCGTCTACTTGGCAGAAACTAACTAGGGGTCGTAAGGAAAGTGTCGGGATGCCGGCTGGGGACAGCTGACATATTCGTATAAAGCATATCAACTTCGAACATGTCCTGATCCGCTTTGAACCGGTTCTGATCCGCTATAAATCAGTCCTAGGCCGCTCTAATTGGTCATCAACAGCTTTGTACCGGTCCTTACATGGAATAAATGTGGGTGATTGTGAGTACTAGTTAGTTAAAGATATATCAGGTCTATATAAATCAGTTTATAGACCGATCTAAAGCTGTATAAAAACCTATCTATGGCTGTACAAAATTGTATATGCATCTGTCTAAAGCTGCCTAAAGCTGAATGAGACCAGTATAAAGCTGTATCAGATTTATATCAGACCTGTCTGTACAGCTGATATGCTTCAGATGTCATCTGTCGGAATGGGCATCCTGCATATCTAGGTTAGGCTAATTCGAAATAAATGCAGAACGATCGTTAAATTTAAGCCAGAACAAACATTGCTCATCTACTGGTAGATAAGTTAGCGCTAGACCTGTCCAGCTTTTAATAATAAAAGACAGATTCCAATATTGCAAAGTAATTTATTTTAACATATAATAAATATTCTATAAAGGCCCATAAAAATCACCATGACACTGTCAAGTGAAGTTACATATGATATGTGAAAAAATATACAAACCACAGAAAAATTGATAGTTAATCGCAATTATGCCATCACTTGATCTTGTTAAATGGTACAATAAACAATAGCAAATATGTAGGTATAAAATTCTAACTATCAGATGGAATACTCATATAATGCTTTTGCCATGCCATTTTCTTGATTTTGAATTTAAGACCATCAATATAGTAGAGTAGCCACGTTCTCAAGAGAACCCCAAACAAAACACTACGAAGCAGTAAATTACGAAGAATCAAGCTGCTTCAACAGCAAGCCTGTAGTTTACGTTTTTGCCAGTAGTAGTAAAATAAATCCTTTTAAAAATAAACTTCGGCATATGAATTAATTAAGCGGCGCAGTAGCAGTCGGTAGGACTGTACAGTAGTGCGTTAATGCATGCCGGGTAGCTTTCAAAGCCAATTTGCTTACTTGCGTGTCAACCCTAAAGTGTAATAATTGAAGGATCTATGTCCAAAGATAACACAATGCCTTCACCATATCTCTCTCAACCCCCGCGGAATCTCCTATCTCAGACCACCACTGGAAGTCCAAAGCAAAAATCGGGAAATAACTTAAAACTACGAAAGAGTAAGTGTTTAACGTACTTAATTTGGGATATAGTATTGTCAATTTGTGCCGAAAATGGGGTTATTAAAGAAATTTGGAATAAAAAGTTAAAATTTGGTGAAGTTGAAGTTTAAATGGCGTTGAACATGATTCAGTCGAGTCCCGCGACGTCCCGGCTGGGGAAATGCCGCCATCTTGAATTAAAATCTGCCATACTTAATTTTCGTCGGCAGACTTTTTTTCTTTCTCATTTGGTTTCTTAATAAGATTATGTACACTGTTTTTTATGTAATAACTCTAAGGTGTTACTTTTTTATTTTCCTGACAGTAAACTAATTAGAAAAGGGGAACTTTTAGCGATTTACACAAATCTTAAAAAAAAAACAGGAAAATTCTAGAAATAAATACCTTAAAATTACAAGATATTATTAAAACTTTTTAATCCAATACCTATAATATATAATAATTAGAGCACTTAGGCAACGCTTCTGGATTAAGAATTGGCGGGAGGTATCGCGTCGTGACTGGCACGACGAGACGCGACGGCGCGGCGCCGGCGTGACTCAATATCAGTATATTATATTTTCATCAGTTCACTGCCGCAGTTACTGTCGTTCGCGTTCTCGCCATTTTCTCGTGCATCATGGAGGCAAGTGAAGTGAATTTAGACATTATTTGTGTGTTTTGTTCAGATCTACTGGAAAATTCGGAACGTGGATCTATTACACAAGTATCAGATGGTCAACGTGGAGGTTTGGCGAAGATAAAGGAGTTTAGTGATCAGCAACAGGATAATATAAGTTTATTAATTGGAGAGAAAAGAGTGCTTCGAGTTCATACCGCGTGTCGTAGCAACTACACACGGCGTGTAAAGAAGCCGACTACATTACCGACTGCAATGGAATCGACACCTGGGCCGTCTTTACCGAGTACAGGAGACTACTCATTTCAATTTCGGTCGTCCTGTATTTTCTGCAGGCTTGATGCGAAAGTGGACGAACGACGTCCTGACCGAAATGATGTCTGCTTAGTATGAGACATTGATAAAAAGAAAAATCAGGTAAAAGTAGCCTTGAATATTAAAAAAATATGTGCAAAACGTAACGATGAGTGGGGAAAATTGGTACTGTCTCGTACTGATTTTGTTGTTTGTCTTGTAGCTGCAGAGGCTCGATACCATTTAAAATGCTATGCTTTATTTGAGAGAATTGGTTCTATTCCACCAGGTAATTCTTTTAGCACAAAGCAAAACGCAATTGATAAACTAAAGGTAGCGGCATTTGAGAAGTTGTGTTCATATCTAGAAGACAACGATGAATGTCAATATGGGATTTATGATTTAATTGACAAGTTTAAAGAATTTTCAGATGACAGTGAATGCTGCACTGCAAAACATCTCATAAGCAAGCTTGAAAAACGGTATGGTGACCGTATTTTAATTTCCACGCAGAAGCGATTAGGAACAGTCGCTTGTTTTCGTGGAGTTGCATGCCGACTTCTTAACGAAAAATGGTATTCAGAAAGATGTCAAAATGAAAGAGAAGAAAAGCAACGAATACTGCAAACAACAGCGTCTATTTTGCGTGATGACATAAAATCTGTTATTTGTGGCACTGAGAAGTACCCTACCTTGAACGAGATTAGGTCCGGTGGCAAGGACCACGTCCCCGATAATTTAATCTTTTTTATCGATGTTCTTACGTCACGTAAGAGAACCAACGTAGACATATCTAAATATCGACTTGGTTTGGCAAACATTATAATGACAGCTATCCGGCCTAATACCTTTGTTAGTCCAGTGAAGGCTGCTCTTGGCCTTTATTTGCACAGAAAATTTAGATCTAAACTGCTCATTGACTTATTTTCAAATATTGGCATTTGTATAAGCTATAACGACGTTTTAAAACATGAGGTCGCTGTGAATGGCAAATTTTCGGTGGATCACGATGCTTTTTTTCAATTTGTATTTGACAATGCGGACCATAATATTCGCACTATAGATGGCCACGGCACATTTCATGCCATGGGTGGCGTCATGTGTGTCACCCCTGGTGCTCTCTTGACAACAAGCTTTGATGTTCCACGGCCACGAAAACCTTCACCTACGTCAGAGGTAGCTTCACATGGTACCATAGATATAAAACCACACCCTGTTCCCTATAAAACTGGACTGAACCGTATTTATTTCGAAAGTGTGTTTACACCTTACTTAAAGCCACCTAGTTTTGAATGCGTTCGTTTTCTTGACATTCATTGGTTGCTGGGACCCGCTATTGTAGATACTTCGTGTGCAGGTTGGAGTGGTTTTAATGACAAGGCCTTGAAACAAGGAATAACGGCCAAGGAAGTATTATCCCTATCAGCAGTAATTCCTCTGCCTTTTATCAACCAAATACCAACTAATCCCTCTACTGTGAGAACTTCTTTAGAATATGCCGTTGAAAAATGTCAGGAAAATGAACAACAATCCTGCATTGTGACATATGACCTCCCTCTATATCTTAAGGCCGTAGATATTGTTCGTCCCAGATAATATCCCGCTTTCTAGGGTTATAGTTCGACTTGGTGGTTTCCATCTTTTAATGTCATTTATGGGTGCAGTGGGTCACATAATGGCTGGGAGTGGCCTTGAAGAACTATGGGAACAAGTCTACGCAGCGCACACCGTACCGCATTTGACGACAGGTCATGCATGATACGCAAGAGCCTTCTGCGCTCATTCTTTAACCAGCTTAGTCCTTGGGAACCTTTTATTGAAAAGGTGCATCGATGAGGATCTAAGTGAAGAACAGCTGCAGGATTTGAGGAAGGAGTATCAAAAGTTGCAAGACAGCCAACACGACATTAATGAAACGCTGAAGTTCCCTGCTATCGCACATGTTATGTCTCTTTTAGAACAACGTTTACAAAACGAAGCAAGCAGGAGCCACACCGGCGCATTGTGAGTACAGTATTTTTATCAGGTTCAAATAATCCACGACTTTGTAAGAGCTGAAAGGACTGGTGATTGGAAGCTTCACTTATTCTGTGTTGAGCAAATGCTACCTCATTTGCGGGCCGCTGGCCATGACAGTTATGTGAAGGCTTGCCTCGTTTATTTGCAAGATATGAATGATTTAGAAAAAAAAACAACAGAGGAATATGACAAATTTGTGAATCAGTAATTTTTTACAGTGTACCGGACATAGAAGCTGTGTGGTACATGGACTGATATGATTATAGAGCAGGTTCTAATGCGCTCCTTGAAGGTGGAGGGTGGCTTGACACGCGGCAGAGGCATAACTGATACTTCCTTAGGACGTTTTGTAGGTGCAGCAGCGGCATCTGTGAACATTATGCAAGCCTGCGAAGAGTTTTGTGGTGTATTTAGCACCAGCAGTGAGCTGCATGTGGAGCTCGGACTATCAAGGCAGAAACGGGACATACAAGATTTCAAAAAAATGTATGACCTGTTTTCCAGTTTTCATCCATTTGATTAAATTGAAGACAACCTGATAGCACTTGGAAGTGGCGTAATAGGTAACACGATGGTTAACTGTGAAAAGGTTGTTGCAATAGGAGAAGAAGGAATTAGAAGAGTTGCAGGGAAGTCCTTTACTAATGCAACATTACAGCGAAAGGACAAGGTAGTCAATCTTGCTTCTCTATCTATCACCATAAAGGTTGGAGAACGGTCAGTAGAGGTCAACCCATTTATTCTTTTTCACCGTATAATTTGTGTGGAGAAAGATGACGATCAATTAAAGGAATGTTTACAGTATGAGCTTGTCTACCCAACAGCATTATTTAGCCATGGTCTTATGAGGAAGGCAACAAAGTCAACACTCATCCATATTATTTCCAAAATTTGTTCTCCCGGTGAAGTTCTCCCAGAGAATCCTTTCTACATATTGGATGGAGGAGATCTTCTGCACCGAGTTGCGTGGCCAAATATTGATACTGCAGTGTATAGTGAAGTATGCAAGAGATATGTCAACTACGTCATGACAACGTACGGACCTAATATTATCGTAGTGTTCGACGGATATGACAGCGGCCCCACAACAAAGGATGCAGAACACCAGAGAAGAGGAAACACTTCTACAAGAGACTACAAAATTGGCAGTTCTAATCCGGTGAAGGGTACGAGGGAAGTCATTTTGTGCAATCCAAGAAATAAATCCGCCTTCATTCTCCCTCTCAAAACTTATTTCGAGGCTGAAGGTCTTGGTGTTTTGCAAGCGAACGCAGATGCAGACTGTAGCATTATTATGGCGGCATTATCAAAAGCACAGGAGGGTTGCAATGCCATAGTAGTTGGCCAAGACACGGACCTTCTCGTCTTGATTACTGGGCTCTCACCTGTTGATTCCAGTATTTTTATGTTGATCCCGGGAGCACCAGGAAAACCACGTAAAATATTCAGCGGAAAAACTTTCGCATCAAATCTTGCCGACATCCGCGAGGTAATACTTTTTCTTCATGCAATAACTGGATGTGATACAACGTCTGCTTTATTTAGAATAGGAAAGAATCGTGCCTTTAAAATTTTAAACACAAAAGAAGCAGTTCGAAAAAATGTTGCTGTTTTTGAAAAAGAAAATGCAACTAAATCTGCACTGGAGCAAGCTGGCGAAGAGTTTTTGGTAGAGCTATATGGAGGGTCTATACCAGACGGTCTAAATAAATGTAGATTTAAGAAATATGTCTCATCATTTGCAAAACAGCCCATATAAGGCAAGTTGGATCTAGCTACTCTGCCACCCACCGCAGCGGCAGCTATGTATCATTTCTATCGGGTTTATCACCAGGTTCAACAGTGGCGTGGTGTGGATCTTGACCCCAGTGATTGGGGCTGGAAATCCGTTGATAGTGTTTTGCAGACAGTAGTGACTCTAATCGACGCAGCTCCTCCTCACCTGCTGAAGCTTATATTTTGCACTTGCAAGGGGGACTGCAGTAACAAGTGCGAGTGTCGCCGATCAGGGCTCACTTGTGGCACGATGTGTGGAACCTGTGTAGGTGAAAATTGTTCTAACAAGGCTGAGCCAATGGAGGAAATTGACGTCGATGACGCAGCTGAGGTTGACGACTTGGGGGAAGAAGCCTCGACAAACAGTAAATGCACTAGGTATTTTTTGTGTACAGTACCCTTTATATAAAACTACTACCTGCTTTATTCTCTAATATTAAGAAACGGCATCCCGAACAACAGACAACCACCAGAATAGTAGGGGACTTCAGGAGAGGCCTTGAATAAGCGTAAGTTAATTTGCGATGCGATGTTTTTGTTCCTGGGTTTTGTTGAGGTTAATATGTTTCTTACAGGATCAAGGAAGTAGATGACATAGCTAACCTTAATCGTAAGCAGCATATCGAACGAGGAATCAGTTCCAGGAACTTAAGTTAAAGTGAATCGCTTAAATTTTGTAATATTTCATAATAAAAAAATAAAAAAGTATGTCCGAAACCCTACTAATTAAAATTTTAATTACATTTAAATTTTAAATATTCTACTGTCAAGCAGTGGCGGTCGTCAGCTCTTATTTACTAGGAGGAATACATTTTCGTAAATTTAAGTAGAATCTATATGTTTTACAGTCATTCAATGCTGTCAATGTGATTTGTTTTATTTTTGTAAAATATTGGTGCGCGCGTTCCCCCCGCGCCTTCGAGACGACGCCCATGGCAAGCATATTCATTTAAGTAAAAAAATACAACTTTTGAAATTCGCAAGAGAAAACTTAAACGAAAATTTTTAATTAGAACTCAAAAGAAAGTGATTAAATAACTGTTTACTGGAAACAAATATGGCGGTTTTTAAATTAACATGGCGACGTTTCCCCATCCGGGACATCATGGGACTCGATGGAATCATGCTCAGAGCTGTTTAAACTATTACTAAGCCAAGTTTCAACTCTTTATTCTGAATTTCTTTATTAAAATACAATTTGACTGTATTAATAGTTTAGGCAGTGTATTGATTACATAAATTTAATTTTAATAAATCTTCTTAGATGAATCTTAGCCTATTAAACACATTACTTTTAAGTGAAATAAATACTTTTTAGGAGAAATTTAGTCTATTGAAGAGACTTTAAGGTATCATTTAACAATTATTTAAAATATCTTTCATTTTGCAATTGAGGAAATTGAAATAAGTAACAAATGAATTATTTTATTATTTATGAGCAAGACAGAAGCTCGTACCGAAAAGTTTATTTAATACATATTTAAAGTTTAAAAATGAAAAAAGTACCGCATGTACAGGGTTTTTCTTTATAATTTGCCGCCCTTCAAGATCATCATGTAGATTTTTTTTCAATGGAATGCCCTGTATTACAGTTTTGAGAACTCCAGCCTCCGCTTTTCAAAAATATATGGTTTGCCTATGTTTGGATTAGCCGTTCTCTTAGTTATTTCACTTTAAATAACTTGTCTAGTTAGCCACGCCTTTTGCAACCCGGGAAATAATTATATTTCTTATAGCAACAGGCATGGATCACCAAAAGGAAAATAAAACGTTATAACATGACAGTAAATATTTACTCCGTTACGATGCTGTTGTCCCTATTGCAAGTGGTGCGGCTAACTAGATTAAGTTATTTAAAGTGAAATAACTAAACCTAGTCCAAACATAGGCTAACTGTATATTTTTGAGAATCGAATGCTAAGAAGATCTTAAAATTGTAATAATATACAGGGCATTCCATTAAAAAAAAATCGATATTTTCTGTTTTCCGACAGTCATTTGTTTTTTGGTTAGTTTGTTTAAAATTTTCAGGAAAAAAAACATTTGAAACCTTTTTCTTTCTATTTAAATAAAGTTTCTAACGGAAAACTCTTATACATAAAACAAAATACCTAATGGAAATGAGGGTAATCCAACCGAACTACCTTGTTAAATCCAAAATAGATAATATAAAACATTTTGATGGTGGCAGTAACAACTTAAATAAATGTATCATCAACTGCGAGAATCTTACTACTGTACATGGTTATCCAACGAGGACAAGACAAGGCGATTTTTTGACTTTCCCTGTACTTTTATAAAAAAAACTGAAATGGCCATCTTATGTAATTTTCTCCCGCGAATTCGGATATGTTCAGAAAAAAACAATTGAACATCAAATAAAAGTGTTAGGGGTCACTTTGATGTAGGGGGGATTTTGAGGTAAAAACCGATTTTCGCCCATATCTCTGCATCGAAGGCTCGGATCGAAATTCTGACAAATGATGACCCCGCTTGAAGTTTTCACTTCTATCGTGTGGTCTTAAGCACACACTAAAAATTTTTTATAAGCCGAAGTAAACTGGCGGCAACTTGGAATGTTATTGTAGCCTCTTGAGACCTCACAGCTTTGAATAATAACTCTATATAATATGGCCTTGGTTTAGTTTGTAACTGGGTATAAATTTTAAGTCGCCTTTCACAACATACTTTTCATAAATACCTAATAATGCTTTAAGGCCCGTTAGTAATCTATTAAAACCAAATTTTCTTCGAGAATTAAAAATTAGTGTTCTATCCGTTAATTTCAAATTATTTACAAAATGCTAGTTAAATAATATACTACTTTTCTGTCATACATTAAAGTTCATTATTATCATAATGACATGCCAGTGCGTCTCGCCATTTTACGGCACACATATTTATTCAATCCATGTTGCTTGGGATGTAATTAATATCGGGTCAAAAGTGGACTGCGAATGCATTTTAATTGCCTCATTTGAATTATATCGGTCCCTAACGGACATATTTTGCAATATTCTCGCTGTACTTTTTCCTTTTGGGAACGATTTGCCGCTCCGCTGCACACATAAAATCAATTCTAAATCGTAATATCGAAGCGCTATTCATTCAAGTAGCTTATTCGGTTATTCGCTTATTTCGAATAAATGTGCGAACGCGAAAACGCCAATGTTCGAGAAAATTTCCAACTATAACATTATAATTATTTGACTTTATAATTACGGGGATTATGTTTCACCGTTCCAGAGAGCGCTTCGTTTTACTTTGCTTCATATGCTGGCATATTCCTTAATTCGTATCTTGGGGGGCCTTATTCGGAGTTGTCGTAATGGCTGCGTACACGTATTTAAGAAATTGTTAACGAGGTTAACACTAGTGTCAACTGAATGGAGGCACTCCATTAAGTATAAAATTAGAATAAGATGCGAAATAGAGTAAATTTGACATAATATATTGCACAATAAATGCTTCTCTTTAATTTCCTTTCT
This sequence comes from Pissodes strobi, assembly GCA_016904865.1. Taxonomy (NCBI): domain Eukaryota; kingdom Metazoa; phylum Arthropoda; class Insecta; order Coleoptera; family Curculionidae; genus Pissodes; species Pissodes strobi. The sequence goes on along the minus strand of MU182516.1, from coordinate 29,154 downwards.
CACTCCTATTTTCCCGTTTGATGAAATTTATACATCGAATATTAGAATTATGATCATTGTCAAACTGCAGAGGTCAACATAAACATCATCATGAAAGTTTCATTAAAAATCTGTGTTTGCATAGAGCTAAGAATAGACTGTAGTTATCAATAAAATAATGATGTTCTGTCTTAAGAAACGAACACTTAACACATTGAACCACAGTTATTATGTAGTTTTTTCGATATCTTCAGCCTATTAACCACTAAAATCAAAGTGACTAAATAGATATTTCTAAATAGATACAAGGTAAATCACTTTCCGATTTTTTTTTTGGCAGCACGTAAATTTAATAAATTTGTGCATTTACTCGAATATTATTTATTTCAAATTGTTTTTTTATGTCAGTAAAGTTGACAAACCGTATGTAATCTGAAAAATTCTGCCTCAAAAAGTTATTTCCAAGAACCTAATGGAGAGAATGGACTCTTCAGACATAGTGGAAAGTGATTTAGCTTCATCAGACGTAGAAGAATCTCGAGAATAGCCATGAATTCGCTTCTACCGGCCCGGTCAAGGATTCAATATGAAACTGCATATAAACGTTTCGAAAAGTGGTGTAGTGGAAATAAAATAAAGAATCTCACCGAGACTGTCTTACTAGCGTATTTCCAGCAGAAGTCCACACAACAAAAGTCTTCATCCATTTGGAGTCATTATTCCATGTTAAGGACAATGCTATCGAAAAAGATTTATATAAGCAGATACAATAATTTAATATTTTTTTTGAAAAGAAAATCGGAAGGTTATAAGGCGAAGAAATCTAAAGTTTTTTCCAAAGAAAATGTCAATTTTTTTAACAAGGGCCAACGATGACGATTTTTTGCTCATGAGAGTCACACTAATCATTGGAATCGCAGGAGGGTGTAGGAGAGACGAGCTGTGTCGGATGACTTTTGAAGACGTCACAGACAAATGTGACATTTACTTAATTAAAATACCTGATACTAAAACGAAAACCTGTCGAGAATTTGTTATTAGTGGTGGTTCAATTGAAGAAATTAATTTAGTGGAGATTGTTCGAAAGTATGAGCGTCTGCGTCCTATAGGCATTACCAAAAATCGATTCTTTTTCCAATATAAAAAGGCGTGCCCATAAAACTGCCCATAGGCATAAACACTTTTGGAGCTATGCCGAAAAACATAGCTACTTTCCTCGGATTGCCTGACCCGTCTAGCTATACAGGACATTGCTTTCGGCGATCATCTGCTTCGCTCTTAGCAGACTCAGGAGCAGATATTTTGACTCTCAAACGTCGTGGGGGTTGGAAGTCGGTCACTGTAGCCGAGGGATATGTGGAAAACTCCGTGGAGAATAAACGAAAAACAGCCTTGAAGATACTAGGAGAAAAAGAGGTTAGCTGTACATAGCCTAATGAAGATGTTTTGACTAGGAATACTTCGATTGAAAGTTCAGTGTCCTACCAACAATTTCCGTCGGACATTAATTTAACTAACTGTACAAATTGCGTGGTAAACTTTTCTAAGCCATGATATCTTATATATCATAATATGTTATATTATTGTGTTTGTAAAGTTCTAATAAATTTATTTATATTCAGTTTTTGTCATTTTTTAATTACTCAAAAAAGAATTTTCGAAATATGTAAATCTTTTCCGAATTACTTTTCACACTAATGCGAAAAGTAAATTATTTTTCACACTAGTGCGAAAAGTAAATCACTTTTCACACTAGTGCGTTAAAGTGACATTTTTCACACCGAAATGGGTGTGAAAAATGTCACTTTTCACACGCTCGTAGAAAAATAGCTATTATGTATGCAGAAAAAGGTAAGTAGACTGCAATTTATTTTTTGAAATAGTAATAAATATTATCAGTCATAATAGTCGCGCTTAAAGCAATTTAACCCAATTACGTTTCAAAATACATACAAAATAAAGTTAAAATTACAAAAAAAAGTTTTATATTTTTTCGAGATTTTTTCATTTAAAATGTCTACTTATCTGTGAATTTTTAAAAGAAATTGTACATTTAAACATACGCCTGTAAATAACTTTTGACTAGATTTGATGACTTCACGCGAAATATATTTTGAGAAGACTGATCTAAGTACAATACTAGCAAGCAAATAGAGTAAAAGGGATTTTAGATTATAGCGAAGCAATATTTATAACTTCGGTGCGGATGCACACTCTGCAATAGCTTCTGGGAATCGTCCGCCTGGGAGCGTGCTGAATCTGCAGGTTCTGTGGGAAGCTGACCATTTAACTCTTCCCTCCTTAAGACGAGAAAACACTCCTGGTATTTTTGGTAGGTTTTTCTTCATCTTGAATTTTCGGGTTTTCTTTTGGTCTTCTGCAAATGGTGGGTTTCCTTCTTAGCACAAGAATTGCAATGATTGCGATCAATGCTAGAATTAACAGGATACCAAACGTGACTGAAGAATATTGGGCAGCTTGATCCACTTCTTGTATCGGTGAAAGTTGATTGGCAATGTCTTTCAGTCGATAAATTTCTCCCAAGTCAATTTTACTGTAATTGCTGGTTTTGAAGGTTTTGGCAACAGTAAAATTCACTATTACAAGTTCTGGTAGGACGAGTGGTTTTCCATACTGGATTTTCACGTCGTTTACAAACTTCTTAGGACCCATTTGAATTTGGCAGCTTTTCGGGATTTTGACTTGACTTGGTTGGCCGATATCGAAATATTGGTCGATTTTGCACTGCGAGAAGATTCGTTTCTTCTTCTGTGGTAGGATCAGAACTTCTTGGGTGATTTGTTCACAAGGCGATTCTTCAATGTGGACTTGAAGAATGTCGCAACGGGTAGGGGATGAACCATTCAAAAGTTGAAGTACACAGTTGTCCGGTGGGTGGAAGACTTCGTTGCAGTAGAAAGTTTCTTCTAATGAAGGACAAGTACTTTCTTCGAACTGGACTTCGTTATTTGCACGTGCCAAGTAAGGGAACTTAGGGACAATAAGATACGATTTTCGGATAACGGGATATACATGGTAGAAAATGTATGTTTGAGGTTTTAAAATAGGTACATGAATAGCAAAAATTAATTTTGTACCTGAAAAAGTAACCTGAGTCCCTAAAAATTGATAATAGTTTAAGATACTTTTAGAAGTTGGTATTTCGCTTTCATTGTATATTGTCCTTAAATATTTTATAATTTCTTCTAGATCAGAGCTTGATATTATTGCATCATGCAAAGCGTTAAGTTTTGCAAACATTATGGCGTCTTCTAAGTTATCAATGAAATTTATAAGATTTATTTGTGCTAAAATTCCTTGATAAGAAATATAATCAGATAAATCGTGAATTGTATTATCTATCTACAGCGGCTTCAAATATCTTTAAACCTTGTTCTAACTTTTGTTGATTAGAGTTAAGAGCGGTTATGGTTTTCTTATAGTTATTAATTAAGTTTTTTTGATAAAGATATTTGCAAGTTTACTACCTTGATAATATTTTTCTGATTTTGTTGTAAGTTATGGATTGCCTGATCGTAACGTTGTCCATCATCTGAATCTAGGTTTCCAAATACCCATCTTTGTACTTTACCAATAATATTAATCAACGCTTTTTTGTTACGAATATGAGGGTAAAGATTCCCTAATTTATTTTGAGTGTTTTGAATTAGGTATTCAGTACGAAGAAGAAGATTTTCGGAAAGTCCTTGGTATGATATAGGATTTGTGGGTTGGGCCTTTTCGAGATGATTTTTCATAGAATTAAATGATTTTTCAACATTTTCTAATTGATGGATTACAGGTAATAAATCAATATAGTGTAGGAACGTATGTTTCATATAAATTAATCTCGCATTACCGAGTTGTACGGGTAAAATGGGGTTTTTTACAGTAGTTATTTGTATGTCATGATTGGAATTAGATAGTGTGGGAGGTACTTTGAGTAACGGGATCAACAACAGGATTGTCCGGTACATTGTTTACCTGCAAAGAGGATTTTTGTTTACTTTTTGGTTTTCTAGCAATTTTCTTATGATAAGCACCTTTTTTAGTAAATAACTTATTTTATTTTGACTAGTTATTTGGGTCTTTTTAAATCTAGGCATGTTTTTATTTCTAGCCTTAGTATTAATATAGGCGATGTCTTGATTTTCAAAGTCCGGGGGTTCTGATCGAATTTTTGAATTATTTTCTCTAGTTTCCGCATTTTTCTGCTGAATTTTGTTATATAATTCTTTCGCGTTTTCTTTATGCGATTGGACGGTGTGTATTTAGTTACACTGTGAATGGAATTATTATAGCCTAACACAGCAAGTTTAATCAGCTGTTCTGGTGAGTAATTTTTATTTTCCTCTCTAATACATCTGGAGTGCTCAATTAGAGTTGAATGAAACCGTTCTACGGAAGAATTTGAATTACTGTTTTTTGGTGTAGTATAGTGTAATTTGATTTTATATAATTTACAAAAGTCTTTGACTTCTTTATTTTTGAACTCAGTACCTGAGTCTACGGTATCTTTTAATGGTAAACCGTGGTGTGTGATGAAATTAAAAATGTTTTCGATTACTAGAGTTCCTGTGACATTTTTTAATGGATAGGCTTGACCATATCGAGAGAATGAATCGATAATTTTTTATGACTGGTGGATGTCTGTCGTATTTATTCTTTAAACATATTTCACAGTTATTAACATAATTTTCTATGTCATTTACCATTTTTGGCCAATAGAATTTTAGAGGAAGAGCATTTTTCATTTCATTAATGCCTCTATGGCATGTTTTGGTTGTATGGTATAATTCTAGTTATTCCTTTTGTGCAGTTTAAGGTTTCTACGTCCTCTAAGATTTTAGGACACGATATAATTTTATAAGAAGTATTTCTAAAAAGGTCTTGTAGCGTAACGGTAAATCGTTCTGTTAAAAGATGTGGGTATATTACAAATTGGATCTTCTAGGGATGTGTGTACTGTCTCTAAATCACTTTGATCGTCTCGCTATTTGGTTTAATACCTTCTGGGGTTATTATATGTCCTAAAAATTCAACTTCTTTACGTAAAAATTCGCATTTATCTAACTGAATTTTTAAGTTTGCTTCTCTTAACTTGGAAAATACTAATTTTAAATTTTGAGTAAACCTATACTAAAAATAATGATATCGTCCATATAGACCATACATATTTTATTTTGGAGTTCTTTTAAGGAAGGTTACTGGCGCACTCTTAAGTCCGAATGGCATGCGCAAATACTCGTAATGACCATTGTTTACCGTGAATGCAGTTTGTTCGATTGACTTTTCTTCGATTTCTATCTGGTGAAACCCGCTCGTAAGGTCGAGGGTGGAAAAATACTGAGCTCTACCTAGTCGATCTAAAATGGCATTTATATTGGGTATCGCATATCGATCATCGATTGATTTGGAATTTACGACACGATAGTCACAAACTACTCTCCTTTTGGTTTTACCGCCAGATTTTCTTTGGGACGATCCATATGGGAGAGGACCATGGACTACATAAAGCTCGAATAATATTTTTCTAGAGCATATCGTTAATTTGACATAGCACTTCGTCTTTATGAATGTAAGGATAACGGTATGACTTTGTGTAAACTGGGATATTATCAGTGGTTTTAATTTCATGTTTTATTTTAGACGTGAATGTAAGCTTATCACCCAGTTTGAAAAATACATTGGAGAAGTCATTACATAACTTGTGCAATAGAAATTTTTCTTCGCTGTTTAAATGTTCGGTTCGAAGTAATGGGTCAATACGGGATTGTTTCTTATTGAAGTGGTCTTTTCGAATTTCATTTTGGAAATGATTCATGGTGAAAATTTCGAATTCATTTTGATTAAAACAATCGACAGGCAATGGTTCAGTTATAATCTAAGAGCTAGCGGCCAAATCGACTAAGGTGTTTAATCAAGGCTATAAATTTGTTAATAGATGATTAAATAGTACTTAATGGGAATAGTAATGACCTGTCACGCCATATCGTGTTGCGTCACTGATAAATTAATTTTTAAAGATGCAAAAAAAACAAAAATTATGTTGCTTCCACAGAGCTATAAATTTAATATGTTCTATAATTCTTACCTCTGAAATTAAAAAAAACACTGGACAGGCGATTTCGATGGTTGCATCTCCGTGCCAGGCGGGCATACACTCCCTATATGTCATGTATTTTTTATGGTGCTTCTACAAAGCTATAATTTATAGGGGATGTTTATTCATCTATTTTAAGAAACTATGTAAAACGACAGGTGATTCTGTTGGTTGCAAGCGACTGCCAGGCGAGCACAATTATAAATTGGTTAGAAATATATTGAATACTTCAACGTGATTTTCCAATATTTCCGTAAGACCCTGTTTCCATAAATCTGCAATGATTTTTCGTACCGAATTTGGCATTTTGGACTTTTTATCAACCATCTTCAGTAAAAACGGATGACACACAACCAAGATTTTAGCAAGTAGGCTTGCAGCATGTTTAAAAGTATAATTAAATAGGAAAATATTGTTAATGTCATTCCTATCAATTTTTTTAAACATTAGTTGTGTTTCATGCGTTTCAAATTCATTTTATGTGTATCTTAAATACTCAGTAATCACTTTTCAGTAACCAAATCTGGTGAATAAAAAGTGTTCTTAATATCGGTATTTGTTGTGGAATTAATGATGGAGCGGTCGAACTTAATTTTTTTTACCAAGTTTGACAGCCTGTAAAATCTAAACTGCTAAAAAAAGAGCAAAATAGTTTGCAATTTCTTATTTTGCTTTTTTGACACTAACTTTAGATTTAACCAGAAGTTAAAACATTTCAGTTAAATTTAAGCTCTGGTGAAATATAAAGTTAATGTCAAAGATAGCTTATAAAAAACCAGTATAGGAAAGTGCAAACCATATCGTATAGATTTTACAGGTTGTCAAATTGGATAAATGGCCGATTTTCAACTGTCAATATCTCGAAAACATGTAGAATCTAAATGTGCAATAATATATAGGGCATTTCGTTTAAAAAAGTTACAAAACGCACGCCAGGTTTTTATTAAGCACCCTGTATAATTGAAAATATTTTCACCATATGCGCCACAACATATCCTACAATTTCTGTATCTAACATTTAAAAATTATTTTTGTAAATAGAGGGACGCTAAGGGGCCACCATGTGTATCCACGCCACACGTCTGAAACGAATGTTTAAAAATGGAACATTTTAGTAGGTACCTTTAATAGTATATTATGATATAAGTGTATAAGAGGGCCTTTAAAGCACGCGCGACATATTTCAAAACACGACGCGCAGCGGAGTGTTTTGTAAGTCGCAAGGGCTTTAAAGACCTCTTATACACGTATATCATACGCTATTTTTTATTACGAATGCATCATAATCTCAAAAATATTTTAAATATTAAACTTTAGGGGTTAATTTTGACGAATATATTAATCTGTCACATTTGACATGATCAAATGTTTCTATAGCAACTTTTGAAAAAGTAGGCGCGTCATAAACATCATTTTAAGCACGCTGTAGCGTGCGATAATCGTTGATTATGATGCATGCGTAATAAAAAATAATCTTACTTATTTACAGCAAACTTCCTGCAGATTCAGAAAATGGCGCCTCAGCATGGTGTAAAAACCTTTAAAAAATACCATTTTCCATGATTGAAAACCATCCACATTTTTCCTGGATATTGAATCAAATCACGTATTACGCACGACTTTTTAACTCTCATGAAGTCGGCTGAATTAGATTTTTTAAATTTTTATTTAGTTTTAATATTCTTTTGTTGAGGTCTTTTTAAATCTTGTTTTTACTGTTATTCTTTCTTTCATTTGAAAATTAAAAAATTTCGGCGATCAAGTATTTTTTGTGTCCATTATAATTTTCTAGTTCAACACTTCAACACACCTGCAGAAAATATTTTTGCCAAGGAAATGTATTATGTATTGTATTTGTAAAAGCACCATAATAAGTACATAAAACATAGGGAGTGGCACGGAGATGCAACCATCGAAATCGCCTGTCAATTGTTTTTTAATTTCAGAGGTAAAATTTTTAGAACATATTAAAATTATAGCTTGGTGGAAACAACATAATTTTTTTTTTTTTACATTTTGAAAAATTAGTTTATCAATGAAGCAACCCGATATGGCGTGACAGGTCAATACCATTCTCATTAAGTAGTATTTAGTCATCTGCTAACAAATTTCAGCCTTGTTAAAACACCTTAGTCGATTTGACCGCTAGCTCTTCTACTATTAGGGTTACTGAAATAGTATGATCAGTTGGGTTTTAAATTTCAACTGGGGCAAAACCATTTTCAGAAGTTGACAAAATTTGGGAAATATATAAGTCGTTCACATGACATGACTTCGTGATAATTTCACCTATATAAACACTTACAGGGATGAGTTTAAGAATATTTTCCTGTGCGTTTACGAAAAATGAAAAGTTGACTTCACTAGGTTCTCGATATTTAAAGGGTGTTTCTAGGTTTGGACCTACTAATTTCCTATTTATTAAATCGATATTTAGATTTACATTCGTTAAGTCTTGTAAACATAAAACACCGTCATAGTAATCATGAAAGTTAAACAAAATAAATTCAATTTTATTATAAATACCAAACGCAGTTGAGGCTTGATATTGTATTTTTGGCTACCTACGGCAGTTTTTATTACATTACTAGATTGGTTGGTATATACAATTAGGATAAAAATATTCTGCAATATTCGGATCAAAATAGAGCGCGAACTTGGAATTAATATTTTTATGTTCCTATCTTTAATTAATACGTAAGGTAAGGCATTATTTGACGAGATATTTATTTCGATCAGGTCAATGGGTTTTCCTGGCTTGTTTTGAGAAAATTTTCATTTACAGGGGGAGCTTTATTTTGCACATTCTGTTTGGAATTTTCAATGGCATTTTGGCCATAGTATGGTTCGGTATAATAATCTGAAAAGTTGGGGTCGTAATAATTATTTTCAGGGTAGAAGTTCTCCGGTTGAGCTTCTTCGAGTGATTCGTCATACTCATTAGTATGTAATTCTTGAAAAGTGAAGTTAGGTGGTTGGTTATGAGTATTTTAGTAATAATTATTTGTTCTATATGTATTTACAGTTGGATTTCGAGATGTCGTCGACATAGGCGTGGGTTTTGGTAACTGTTGGGTGAAATTTGATTTGGTCTGAAAACATTTTGTGGTCGACCAAATACTTGTTGATTCTAGGCGGTACTTGTTGCCTAGGTTAAATATTAACAGGTTGATTATGCCAAACAGGTTTTGGCAAAAAGTTTGGGTTGTGAAAAATTGGCGGTGTTGGAAATTGGGGATAATTACTTTGACGTGCAAAATTGTGATTACTGTTAATCGAATTTCTATGACCTGAAAAATTACTATTAAATTTATCTTTCTAAAATTTCCATACAATTTTTCAAAATTCTCAAATTCTGTAACAAAAGCGACATCGTCTTCCAAGCTTGTTGGTTTTTTATATACATATTATTTCTAAGGTTGCCGCTGCAACCTGCAATGAATGTGTTTAGAGCAGTTTTATGATAGTGATCGATTTGACATTTTACTTCAAGGCGAGATAATGTGGAATCGTTACTTACACGTTGGATAACGTTATTTTTTATAACTTGTAATCTATTTGCGAATGTTATTAAATTTTCGCCGTTATATGGCCTAATTCGCGTTAATTCTTGTACGAGGCAATCAATATCTCTTCGATCAGAAAAACACTGTATAAGAGCGCTTTTGAATGCGATCCAATTATCTAGTTCGACACGTCTTCCTACAATTAGCTCTGCTTTTCCCCATAGCTTTTCTTGAATACACTGGAAAACGTGTTGATCTAGGTCGGTATCTTTAAAAATCTTATATCTTTCGATAAAATCATCACATCTAACTATAAATGTATTTAAGGTGTTACTGTCACCATCGTTAGGTTTTATATTTTCTAAACGGGACTTGAAGAGATCCCAATTAAGTTTACTGGTTTCAGACATATTGGTTTCTGAACTAGTTGAAAGTAAACTTTTTAAAAGATCCTCAGTGGTTACGTGTTCAACCATTAAATATAAATACTATTAAAATAATAATTCGCACAAAAATGCTTTGCGTTTAAACAACTTAAAAATACGTGTCTTCGATAGACAGGAAAATTATTTAACTGAAATGTTCGTCAGTAAAATTATTTGATTTTTTTTTATTTATTTTTATTTAAATGCTTAAAAATACTTGTCTTGGATATACAGAAAAATTAATCCACTGAAATATTCGTCAGTAAAATTATTTGATTTTTTATTTGTATGTAAATGCTTAAAAATACTTGTCTTCGATAGACAGAAAAATTAATTATAACTAAATGTGTACGCAATACACGGCCCTAAACTATCCCTACAAGAATACCTCAAACAAAGGGTTCAAAAGGTGCAAAAAGGATTTTACAAGGCACTTACAAATCCGGAAGATTCCGTTCTGTCTTTCCTTGTCCTTTTCCGACTTCTACTGCTATGGCTCTTCTAGGTTGGACTGGTGTCTTCTGGGGAGGTTCTGGATAGCGCCTAAGAGTTGAAGCCACAAGTGACTTCGACGATCGACCTAATCACTGCACTATCCTACCGACTGCACCAAATATATTTTAAGAAGACTGAAACCGCTTTTTAAAAATAATTTTATTTTACAAAATACGGATCTAAGTACAATACTAGCAAGCAAATAGAGTAAAAGTGATTTTAGATTATAGCAAAGCAATATTTATAACTTCGGTGCAGAGGCGCACTATGCAATAGCTTCCGGGAATCGTCCGCCTGGGAGCGTGCTGAATCTGCAGGTTCTGTGGGAAGCTGACCATTTAACTCGCGTAAGCCGTTAGGCCTAGTTGTAGGAGGTATTGGAGCAGCCCCTGTCAGCGAAATTAAGCCCTATAATGCAAACATTAGTAGAAAGTAATGAAGATTGCAAATATAACAGTGAAATTCATATGCAGTCGCTATCTTTGATAGTGTCTACTCCTATAAGAACTTCCAGCTTTGAATACTGTGTTCATCTCTCTATTCAGAAATAAAAAATTAGATGATAATGAAACTGAAATTCCAAGCCAAAGTTCTACGAGTATGCTGCCTATTTTATCAACTTCTACAATGGGGGGTTAGAAGAAAAATCAGGCACACGCATTCCAACTTCCAACTAAGAGATTTGTTTTTTAAAAGAAAACAAAAAGATATCGAGATAAAAACCTACAGAACAAATGAGACATTTAGGGGAACAAAAATGGGAATGAAAAAGCTTGTTATGAAAAGAAATTTAGCATCTTACAAAATTAATATGACGAAGATTTAAAATGAAAAAAAAAACAAGCTATAGATTGTATAAATAAATTAGCAACTGCATTAGAAACTTATTTGGTGGCGAATGACAAAGTCATTGAAAATAAGATAATAATCCAATCTGTTCCTTTGCTCATGTATAGTACTTACAAAAAAAATTGAATTATAGAGACCAAATTTTGCTATATATAGTGTAGCTGAAAAGAGAGTAAAACTATATCCAATAATTATAGGTTCTTTTGCGAAATTCAGTATGTTTTTTGTTTTAATAACTTCGAGAAGGTCTTCAAAAAATTGTTGATTATATACGTTTAAATTTCGATAAGTTTTGGGACACCCAGTCAATATAATAATGTAAACTCTTTTGGTAAATTCCACTATCTATATTGACAGAGGTGAAGTTCGGTACACATAAAATGTTTGTGTCTTATAAAAACTCACCTTAGTATTATTTATCACTACCTTTTACTATGCAACAGGGACAGAAAAGGAAAGGTGGATAATGATAGTGTACAAAGCAACTTTTCAAAAACCCATAGTCTATGCAATAATTTAAAAACTTTATATTTTATCGAAGTTCGGCAACTTTAATAAATTTTGTATATTTTTACACACACTAGATAACTAGTTCAATACATAATCAGAAAATAATGTATGGACGAAGATACATGACAAGTAATGGCTACACCAGTAATAACATTTAACCTTCGTCTTCCCACCTCAGAAAAATTACGTAGAGTCGCATGATAAGCACATTTGTACCCCATGATGAAATTAATACTTCTGATAAGTAAACATGTTTTCAATTATACTAAAGAACATTAATACATACACTTAGAACATAGTATAATCAGTAAGATATAAGTGTTGATGGCAGAAACATAAAAATGCTTAATCATCTTTGCATTAAGACACTTTACATCTTTCACATGGTATTCCGCGCATATGAGTTTGGACACTCTTTGCAAAATTTCCTATATTTGCGGTCTTTATTTCATGTAAATAGATCACCACGTCCACTTGCAAGACTTTCTTTTGGTGTTTCAACTGGGGTCGATGGCAAATCTGGAGCATCGGCCCCATATACTGCTTTAGCGTGATGCTCAAGCGTCCTGGGCCATTATATCTACGTATAACGTTTTATTTTACCAGAGCTTCTCAAACTAAGTAAAAAATATCGTCGATCCTCATTTTCCTGATATTTTATGCCCCATAAAATGTAAGCGTTGTATCCCTACAATATCTAATAATTGTCCAACAAATGCCATTGGCCATCGATTGCAAATCCTGCGAGCAGAGTGTGGTGTCTGCAGCACCCTTTAAAGGATTATAATGAAGTAGGTATAGCATGCGGTTTATTAAAAAAATATTTCTAAAAAGTTAAAAGAAAGATCTTCTTTGACGAGCAGTAATTATTTGCAAAGCTCGCACAAAATAAAATTAGTTACATATCAATATGCGCTTTTTGGGAAAATATCCAAAAACTAGATATCTGGGGTATATTTGTACTTTTGTACCACACCCGGGAAGATGAGGGTTAATTTAAAAAAAAAACTTTATTTTTACACAAAATGCCAGCTTATCAAAAATTAGAGGAACATTTTAGTATTGGCTGATACTGTAATATGCATATCTCAATTAATTTTATCCTCTATGAAATTATTAATTAATCAAAATAAAATTACTAATGTCTATAATAATTATGTCCTATATTATTACGTAAATTTCTCCCATAAACTCTGTACCCTGCCATTCTTGCGGATGTTCTAGAAGTAAAATGAAATCATGCAAGTCAAGATCTTCATTATCCAGATCGTTTAAGTCATTCGTAGGAACATTGTGTGACATACATATATTGTGTAATATTACACACGCAATCATTTACGATTCCTGCAACTTTTTGAGGTAATTAATGCAACGTTCTTTACTTTAACAAACAGGGAAATCTCATTTTAAGAAGACCAATACACCTCTCTATGATTAATGGTACAATTTTAAAATCTTGATTAAAATAATATTCCGGTGTACCTGGTTGCGGATTTCAAAATGGAATTTGAGGCCAAGATCGTAATAGGTAGCCAGAATCGCCAGAAAATACAAATTTACTCATTCAGACCAAAATTTTGTGCATCGATATATTCATATTCGATATTTCACTAATAAAAAAAAGACGCCGAAATCCCCTAAAAAAACATTTTTTAAATTCAATGGGTAGTTCAAGTATATTTTATTTTACATCCTTGTTCATTTTTAATTTATCCTCAAAATTTGGATGGTTGCTTCTTCACACCTTCAGGCAGTTTACCTTCGCCTACTTTTGTTACCACTCAAATAAAAACCAGGATGCCTATAGTAAAAGCTTACTACTCTTTCGATTTAGGAGTGATTCTAAATATACGCATCACGAATCGCAAAAATCGCGATGTTATATATTATTATACATGAGGCAAAAAAAAAGGATATAATCAACTATTCTGAGGCACAATTCACCAGTTGTACGTTAATGCAATGATAATCCTTCCTTTGGACTTATATGTGCTCAGGAGAATCATCATTGTGAGGCGGAGGAACTATTGCTACGTGGATACAATCTATTATACCAATTATTCCAGGAAATTTGTAGTCTTGAAAATTTCTGAAAAGTGATGACACTTTTATAACACCAGATCCTACTACATTCATCTAATTTAAGAATGTTTATGTTTTTAGCATATTAGTAATGAAATTTACAACATTATTCTTACCTCCTACGCAAAATGTTTAGATCCCTTCAATGTTCTGCGAACTTAACAAAATGATGACAAATCCATATTTGATTAATGACATTTACTACTTCCTAAAAGCATTGACTTACAGGGGTTTGGCTATCCATGTGAAACACATTCTGGCCTTCTCTTCTCTGGTAAGAGCCTGAGGCAAAGAACTGCAATGCAATAAGAATATAAAAGTACATTATATAGGCATTGAACCGCAGGTCACTGGTATAATTCAACCATATTCCACTTGATCACAGAATTAACTATTGCACAATCGAATTTAGAAATTATACTCTTTAAATAATAATTACTTACCATTGTTTCTTTATTCATCGTAAAATTCCTTATTGGTGGCTCGAGAAAAGGAACCAACATATTTATTACTTGTCTATCTAAGTTCTTGGTTAGTCGGAATTCTTGTAGAAACATATTTTCTGTCAATACTTCAAAGGGGTTTAAACACTGAGAAACATTTCGGCCAGCGACTACTTCATTTTCCGCCTGAACAATATTGTTAATTGCAATGATTGCCATCTTTACAGAGAATAAATTAGAATAATTAATCTAACCTCAACATGTCACAACTAAATTCATATAAAAAAACCTTTTTCATCAACAAATAAGCAGGTGTAACGATTCCAACGACTTTTGTGAGAAAATATTCCAATGAGGTCATTCAAGAAGAAGAAATTGGCAATTTCACCAGTTTCAGGTGTAAATAACGTCATCTTCACTTCGTGAAAACTTCCACATGATTTCAAGAATTGGCCTCCGGATTCACATCAAGCATGAGATCTTCGTCTCATCCATGCCTCCGCGCAGAACTCTTTTTTCATCTAATAGGCATCGATCGTTAAACGGGGCGGGATTTAGAAAGTAGTATATCCTACAAATGAAATTTGTATTTGCATAAAATAAATATATTATTTTATTTATAAAATCCTATACAACATTCAAAAATATTATTTTATTATTTAACAGAAACAGAGAGTTATGCGTCATTACCTAATACACTGTATCTCCACTTATGTTTTGTGTGGGTGAAGTTTCACTTCTGGTATATGATCCAGAAGCACACTCGTTTTTTTTTATTACGTTATTTATATTTTGGTCTCTTTTGTAAATTAAAGATAATAGCGAGAACGGATATTGCTAAAATCAGGATTTAATTTTAAGAATTCCTCATTAACGTCGTACACAACAATTTATCATTTGACCAATAAATATTTCCAGACAATCTTAGTTTAAATTACTAGCAAACATA
>MU182516.1:0-13413 GCA_016904865.1 Pissodes strobi | reverse complement strand
ATATATATATATATATATATATATATATCTACAGAAACAAGATACATTCTCTATAAGATATTTCCTTACTTTTCAGAAAAGTTTCACCTTTCGTTCCTGTTCCTAGCTGCCCCTTCTCTTTTAGAAATAATGACGTTGAGCTAGAAAAATACCTAAGAGATTTCATGATTACATTTAACAAAGATTAATAATATTGACTTAGTTGACATTTTGCATAGCTCTAGAAGAGGTGTTTGTTAATTTAACCCTTATAGCTCAAGTTTTCTTGAAGCACACTATTGTTCTTCATATTAACAGATATTTTCTCTGCAGTGTGGCATTTTCTGTCGCGTGATCAAAGGCCTTGTGACATTTTACAAAGGCCAATCCAATGATGGACTTTAACCCTATTGTGGCTCAATTCATATGAAACCCCTGAAAGAACAGATATTCCGTTGATGTTGAGAACTGAATTTGTAATAGATTCTTACTGTCGCTATAAATTATTATTGATTATATGCCCAGCTGGTAGTCCCACGGTATAAATAAATATACGGTAGGTTCACTGGAGACAAATTTCGAATTTCTTCGACAGCGTTTGGCGTCGGACCGAATCCGGATCAATCTGGTTCGTGAACGGCGGTGGCTCTGCTACGAGGGACAGTGAGTGTGCAAACGCCTTGAGATTGTGTACTGTCGCGTCGCGTTGTATCATGTACCAAATAATAAGCGGAAAGCGCGTCAGCGAATACTTTTTGAATCTCTCCGGATCCTTTGGCCCGACAGACTGCTCGCGGCTGTAGATGTCCGGCGGCTTTTGTGTTTGATGTAAAAACATCAAAACGATTTTGTGTGGCAGTGATGAAAAAGAAATTAGTTAATATGCAAGGAATTTTTCAATGATCTGGGTGGAAGGTCGCTTAATATGCGCCAGAAGATTTCATCTGTCACATTCTATGATAGAAATATTGTCAGATATTTATTGAAGTTTACAAGGACATATTAGCAAAAACATTACACTTAACTACATAGTCAAAGGCTGTACAAAGGCCAGTAAAATTGACTTGATTAATTGTTGATGAGTTATTTTTATAGTGGATGCCTAAAGTATTTACTAATGATCATTTAATATTTATGCACAAGTCATTTTGCTTGGCTACGAGGTAGATAAAAAATCAGGAACGACCTCAAAAGTTTCAAAGTGAAGCTGGTAAAGAGTTTTACAACATATGAGGAAGGCATTCTTCTTCTTTTTCGAATGCCTATGCATGTTGGCGACCACATGTTCGAATCTCTCTCTGTCCCTGGCAGTATGGACAAGTTCCTCTATTGATTTTACCCCCGTCCAGTTTCTATATCTGATATCTGCTTTCTGCCTATGCCTCGTTTTCCTTCTATTTTACCCTCCAGGATTAACTGTAAGAAGCTGTATTTTTCGTTCCGAATGATATGCCCAAGTAGGATATTTTTAAGAGACGCCTATAGGTCTACATTTCAAAGGCCTCAATTTTATTGATCATTCCTGTCTTCATAGTGCAGGCCTCCATTCCATATAACAGGACAGTATAGTACCTGGCGTAGCGCATCCTCAGTTTTAAGGGAAGGTCTCTGCTGCATAAGATTTTTTTGTATTTGATGAAAGGTGCCCTCGTCATTTCTATTCGTGCTCCCAGTTCTTTATCGGGATTTCAATCTGCGTGTAGCCAGCACCCCATTTATTTGAACTTATCTACTCTTTCTACATACCGATTTTCAATTTTAATCCTGGTGTTGCCATATGTTTGTCCGCTACTGCTGACAATCATGAATTTAGTTTTACTTGCATTTATATTAAGTCCGTAGTTTTTACTGCTCTCATTCAGTCGGTTGCACATGCTTGGTAGTTCTTCAGCGGTATTCGCAAGTGACACTTAGTCGTTGGCATATCTCAGATTCGAAATTGGGACACCATTCACCCTTATGCTTATGTCCTGGTCTTCAAAGGCTTCGTTAAATTTTTCTTCCGAGTACATGTTAAAAAAGCAATGGGAAAAGAACGCATCCCTGTCTAACTCCTCTGCGAATGCGGACGTCATCAGTGGTCAGTTCTTGTGCGGTTACATGTGCTGTTTGGTACCAGTATAGATTTTTAATGCACCTAATGTCTTTTTCATCCACGTCAGTTTTCTTCAAGATGTCAATGAGTTTGATATGTTGTACTCGGTCGAACGCCTTTTTATAGTCGACAAAGCATATAAATATGTCTTTGTTTACGTCTCGGCAGTTCTGTAACAAAACTTGCACACCGAACAGCGCTTCACGGGTGCCCATACCAGATCTAAATCCAAACTGGTTTAAACTCAGAGTGCGTTCGCATTTCTGATATATTCTGTTATGCAATATTTTTAAAAAGATTTTAAGCGTGTGGCTCATAAGGCTTACAAGTCTACGATTGTTGCAACAGTGAGCGGAGTACTTCTTAGTTAGTGCTATAAAGGTTGAGCTTAGCCAGTTTTTGGGAATCGCCCAATGTTATAAACGTCGTTGAATACCTTTTGCAGTATAGCGATATTTTCATCATCTATCAGTTTTAAGATTTCCGCTGTCAGACCATTTGGTTCAGGAGATTTGTTGTTTTTGGCTCTGCTTATCGCTTTCCTTATTTCGTCCACGGTTATAGATGGGCCTGTCAGTGTTGGGCCTGGTGGCTGGTTTTCTAGTTCTTTCCGTGTGTCGTCCGCGAACAGTTTGCTGATATATATTTACCATAGTTCCTTTTTATCTTTGCCTTCCACTATTGTTTCGCCGTTCTCGCCTGTCAGAATCGACGATTTATTTACCCTGTAGGCGCCAGCAGCTTCCCTCAACTTTTTATTCTCTCCTAGGGAGTCATGCCTTTGCTGCAACAATTCAATCTCTTCACATTCCTTCCTCAGCCACTCTTGCTTAGCTCGTCTGGTTTCTCTATGTATCTGTGAGTGTATTCTGTTGCATTCATTGCTGTTTCTATTCTTGTGTTGGCGCCGTTGTTCCATTAGATCTAGGATTTCCTGAGTTTGCCTTTTTGAATTTTATGGCCAAGGATATCTGTAGCAACAGAAACTAGTGCTTGTTCTGTTTTTTTGCCATAATTCCATGGATGCGATCATCTGTGTGGGGTTGCGTATATTTTTAAGATTTTTGTTCAGTTCGATCTTCAGTTTGTCATGATTTCTTCTTGTTTTAACTTATCTGTGTCCGGTCTGCTAGACCGAGAACTACTTGCCTTTATTACGTGAAGCTTTAGTTTTAGATTCATAACCATAAGGATATGATCCGACGGCACGTCCGCGCCAGGGGTAGGTCTACGCTCTTGTTACAAACGTACTGAACCTTTTACTGACAAGAATGAAGTCGATCTGGTTTCGGGAGATATTTTCTGCATTAACCTGGGGAGACTTCCATGTGAATAAGCGTCTTGGTGGCAGGTCGAACCATGTGTTAATTATTTTGAACTGTTCTTCTTGACAGAATTGTATTAATATGTCCTCTGACTCTCTAAACTTCTGATGTTTCTCTCACTAAGCCCGGAGGGGGCCAGCAATATTTTCAACCATTTCTACTTTGCCAATCTTGGCGTTGAAGTCTCCCATAATAATGTTCAACTCATTTGGCTTTTGTAATCCAACAACTTTTTGATATCGTTATATAGTGCTTTTATCTCGTCATCTCACTTATCTAGGGTGGGGGCGTAAGTCTGTATTATGTTTATGTCGATTGGCCTGACTTGTATTTTGACTAGGAGAAGTCTGCTGGAGTATGGTATGAAATTGGTTACGCTTCCGCTAAATTTCTCGTTGATTAGTAAGCCTACTCCATTTCTGTGATGTGCATCTTGGTTACCGGAGTAGTAGAAGACAGCACCGTCCGTATTACTACCAGAATTGATATTTCCAGGCGTCGCATTTCTTTGGCCATATTTGCTGCTTTTCCTGCTTCATACAGGCTGCGAACATTCCATGTTCCAATGTTTAGTTTATTTTTGACTCCGGGGATTCTTAGCACCCTCGTTTTGCCGGAGACCGAGGGACGTTTTCTTTGATTACTTTCCATGTGGTTTTCTTGGGAATAATACTTCAGTGGTTTCCCGTTGCCTTCTGAAGGTTATTTTTGATCAAGGTTTTCTTCCTCTAGGCTGACTGTCTTACTAGACTCGAGAGATCCGCCTTCTCTTGAAGATTCTTCTTTCGCATTCCGAACCATTGGATAATCTATACCTCTTCTGCTTCTTCCGCCGTTGACTATCTTACATTAGCCTGCCGCTTTTATATTTAAGAAATGGTTTTAAAATATAGATACTTATTAAAGAGTATAAGAAGATCTTAAAATATCTCTTCATCTTTCGTATTACATTTAACCGCAGCGATATCCTGACTGTTACCGAGTCAAAAACCTTGCAATCTTCTAAAATATCTATGTGCTTAAAGTGCCTACTGTTGCAAAATGCAATTGATTGATTTCGGAAGGTCATATAACCTGCTTAAATCCATTTCTTGACAAAGATGGTATTTTAAGAATGAATGGTCATTTGGCTCAAGCAAATATGAATCTTAATCAAAAGTTTCCAATTATTTTACCTTCAAACCATTACGCAGTAAAATTAATAATTTGCTTTGAGCATCTGAAGCTTTTTCACGCTGGGGCTCAAGCAGTATTAGCTAATCTTAGGTTAAGTTGGTTAAAGTGAAGTCTGTATTAAATGAATGTGTGATTTGTCATAGGTTGATGGCTAAAAGCGCAACTCAAATGATGGGTTCTCTTCCTGTTGACAGAATTTCTGTTGCGCTTCTATTTTTGAAGGTTTGGATTGACTTTGGGGAACCTTTGATAATTAAGCAAACTAGATTACGTAAAGCAGTTACAAGCAAAGTGTATTTTGCTTTATTTACATGCATGGTAACAAAGGCTATACACATAGAGTTAGTGACTAGTCTTAGTACTGAAGCATTTATTCATACATCTCCACGTAGCCCACATTGGGGTGGGTTATGGGAAGCCGGCATAAAATCCAGTATCATTTGCGGAGAATTGTGGACAGTATAATTTTGACATTTGAAGAGTTAACAACTGTATTAGCAGAAATAGAAGCAGTTCTCAATTCAAGGCCGCTGTGCCCAGTATCGTCAGATCCTTCTGATATCATACCCAAAAATCGAATTAGTTTTTTCAACTTTGTGTAAAAATTAAACAAAAATTTTGTTTAATTGAGTATCTGACGAGACTTCAAAATAGACCAAAGTGGTGTATGTCAGTAAAAAACTTTAACAACTTTAACAAAAATATTGTTGAAAAAGGACAATGTTCTTCCTCTAAGGTGGCCTTTAGGTCGCATTATAAAGGTTATGCCAGGCTCAAATGGAAAGGTAAGGGTAGTTCAAATTAAAACAAAGGATGGTGTGTTTACAAGGTCAATTATTAAATTGAGTCCCTTACTGTTTGACCAAAATTAATGAGTATTGTTGAAGCTGACACTTCAAGGGAGAAGGGGGGGGAGAATGTTTCAAAATGCAATAGAAATTATCTAATATTTACGTTCGGGACTTAACCCTCTAACACTATTTGCTGTACAATATCCATTGAGCAAAATTAGTTAAAATTTGTCAAGGCGACAGATGTTTATCTGTTATCTTTATCTCATTTACATATACCAGCATCTCTTTTTCTCCATTTCTCATCAGCCGACAGAATGAGTGTCTGTCGTATATTACTGATGTTTAAAATGTCACTTTTTTAATCATAGGATCGCCTAGTTTTTAAATAGAAACAAATGAAAAAATAAATAATCTTCGTAGAGACGCCAGAGTGGCAGGTTGAAAATCCATTAAAAAAGCTTTCATTTTCATATTTCCAGTTATGTTGAATTGGGTTTAATTTAGCAAAAATTATTAGCCACACTGGCATATTTGTTAAAGTTGATTGATATTTAGTAATAAAATTAACTCTAGTTATACCGACACATAGGGTTTCATTCGTCGGTAGGTCCTTCGAGGTATAGTATTTGAAATTCAAGTTGGGGCAGGAAAAATAAGTAAAAAGTGAAATTATACTTCTATAATTACCTTGCCCTAACACCTACTTTGCTTCGAGGTGAGTATAAAATTTTGATGATTTTTATTTAAATATCGAACGTGTTACTTATTGGTCTCGAATTGCAATGTTACCCTACTTATTAGGATGCCAATCAGAATGAAAGAACTTTGGCTTCTTATATACATAATTACACATCGATAAAGTGATATGTAAATTATGCTTGTACATCATCTATACAAGATCACTTTTACTACCCGCTCTTGTATTTTTTAGAATTTTTGTATTGCATTTAAAAAGTATGAGGAGACCATAATGTCTAAAATATTCCTCTAATAATATCATCAAGAGCGTGATTTTGTTTATTGTTTATGGCATAACTTTCGTTGGCCCTAAGTTCTACATACTTTTGTGGATATTACTATTTATTAAATAACATGATTTCTCACTATTAATATGATTTTGTATTTAAATGAATTTATTTATAAAAATAAAATATTTTTTGACTTTGTCACATTACTGCATCTGCTAGTAGTTTAATGAGTAGAATTTATATTTAATAAAGTTGCCGTCCCATTCCTTTTCGAGGCGGCTCGAAAGGATTTAACCGTCAAGTCGTGAGCAGCTTGATGATTTGACGAAAAAAGAGTGTAATGGGCCAGTTTTTACACCTCGTTTCGACTAAGTCATAAACCGTTTTATCTCGCGTTTTATTCCCCATAAAATTCCTTGCTCTTTCTCAGTGACAGCGTCAACAACCTCGACGTTTATATGTAGGATATGTCCGCTTAAGTAAAACATATAGTTTTGTCCTACTTTTTGTCGTTACGGAATTCCAGAGGGATCCGTTTCCCAATAAAGAACTGTCGAAATACACGATAAATTAATAGTGCAGTAAGTACAGCCAGTTAGTGCAAACCATTTTAAAGAACTAAAATTGAGACGATACTGGTAAAGCAAATTGCATATAGAGGAGATTACCGCTAGTTAAATCAATCAATGTATCTTTATTCATGTACGGGCGACAGTATTGACCAAATGAGACTTTTGCGCTTGAATGATACCAACGGATTTGCGTGTTCAAACTGTTTATTTTCCTATGCAAAACGTTAGCGCCGCTACGGTTAGTCAATTTCCCTATTGGCAAAGCATTGGCAAAGAGATGTATTCCTGTATTTATCGATGACACGCTGTCGCTTTTAGCTTATTCGTCAAACTTCAGAGCCACAACTGTGGAAGGTGATTAGATTAACAGTTCACTGAATTTAGAAATGTCTGGATTCGTAAAAAATTGGAACAAACAATTTTAAAAATATGCTAGAGAAAGTAATATAGCTCTTATTGAAGTTATGAAAGTAACTTACTTTATAAATAATAAATTATTCAGAATGATAGTATTAAACCAATTTCTTCACTTACAATCTACGTACTTCTATTGAGCCGTAGTTTCTCGTTCCACTGTTTCCAAAAAGTTTCAGTCGTCTAGAAATAGACAATAAAAATACTGAGTGAAAAACTTTGGTGTTTTCCATTAAGCTCCAAGAAAAGATTGGCTCTCTTACTCTCTACCTTTCGCTGCAAATTCTTGATCGTAAATTCGGCTTATTTAGCGTCGTAAAAACCGTATGCGCATTTCACCGATAAACTATAACCCGGCAAGGTTGCCAATGTTTTGTTGCTTTCCCATGACAGATTCTTTTATTATAGTAAGTAGTCGTAGAGTCACACTTTAGCTGCTTTTGCTCAAGTGTTCGATGTCCTTGAAAACCTCACATTATATATGTCACTAAAATAAATTGACAATTTATTAAGCTTAATTTTCTTTCTCCGACATTTACGTTTGCGTTGTTTAGAGAGTGAGTAAAGCAGAGTTTTAGTTCATAACTATGCCTTGTTATGAGTGTATAGAATATTACAATTACAAAATAAATTTATACAAAAATTATCTCACAAGATTAGCACGCTGGAGGAAAGCGTACGAAATCTAAGTGAGAAGTCGGGGAACATCAATGATAACACCAATAATGTCAATGAAACAACCGAATTAATCAAGAAAGTTGAAGTCCTGGAAAATGAAATAGCTCTACTAAAGGGCTCACAGCATGAACAGCCAACCGCCCCCGTCTGTGACGCCTCGCAGAATTGTGTAAGCGACTCTCATCAGAGCAGTATTATGATTCCGCTTCATGAAGAAGTCAAAACACTCGACAAAGAAAGAGCACCTCTACAGCGCTCACAACCCGAGAAGTCGCCAGTCACCATAACACAAAATGGGGCTTGCGACTATGACCAAAATAAAAGTATGATTGTGCTTCTCAAAAAGGACCTGCAGGACCAGTCTGAGGCAATAGCCACTAAACTTGAAGGTACAGTGGGCGCAATTAAAAGTACAAATGCTGATTTGGTGCGGTTTCTTATGCAGGATCGAAGTGCGTTCAGCCTGGACCCAAAACCTGTGTTGCACGAAAATATTGCAAAAGATGACAGAGAGCTACACGAAAATAGGATCAAGGATGGCCGTATACAGATGTCCAATGACTTACCTGCGGACAAACAAGTGGTCCCCACTAACCCTGGTAAAATACAACCGCTACAGAACCCAAGACGAGGTATTCTTAGGGGTACGGGTTGCTCAGTTTCTACAATTTCGGCAGCCGCGGAAAGGAAGTTGTTATAAGTGGGTAACCTAAATGCAGAGTGTACTGTCGAACAATTAAGAGCCCACCTAAATAGCCACGATGTTCCTGTAGTATCTTGTGAAAAACTTGAGAGCCGCGATGAACATAGGGCGGCTTTCAAAATTTCCATAGATCCTCTGTTAGAAAACGCAGTAATGAACAGTAATGTTTGGCCCGTGAACGTGGTCGTTAAGCCGTTTGGTTTCCGTACGCACCTGAGAAGAAATACCGGATGTCCCCAGAATTTTCAGAGAAGATATCCTCAGAACAGGAGACGCGAGAATTAACGTCCATTGAAACGTCGAGTGTTGTGGAAGAAACCAATTCATTACATATTGTATATCAAAATGTTAGAGGACTTAATTCTAAGTTAAACGAGTTTAATAATAGCGTTTGGGCTACATCTGAAGAATGGGACATCGCGGTATTAGCCGAAACTTGGTTAAATGAATCTGTAAGTAGTAATGAATTTTTTTCCAGACAAGTTTAGTGTGTTTAGAGCCGATAGAAAGTACGAGCTAAGCGATAAATCTAGAGGCGGCGGAGTTTTATTGGCAGCAAATATGCAGCTTGAAGCATGTCAGATAGATATAAACTTCCGGGAGGATAAAATTGATTTGTTGTGTATAAAAATTAAACTAAGTCATCATAATTATGTATACATTTTAGTAGTATATGCTGCGCCCACATGCGATGTACATTCTTATGACAAGTTGTATGATTTTATAGAAAGTCAATCCTACTTGCTATGTTCAGAGTTTATAATTATTGGTGACCTTAATTTGACCAGGTTAAGTGAATATTACACAACTGGTCAGGCGGATAAATATGTTGAACAATTTATTAATTTCTTAAGCTTTTTTGATGCCAGGCAGAACAATTTCACTGCAAATTCCATGAATCGCTTATTGGATGTAGTGGTATCAAAGATTAGTTGCCGGGTCTTGAGAAATGAATTTAATTTTGTATCCGAAGATAAATTGCATCCCACACTTGGAATTATTTTCTCCTTACCCAAGTTCAGGCAAAAAGAATTAAAAGCTAGGAGTTCGACATATAACTTTCGTAAAGCAGATTATGTCTCTTTATATTGCATGTTTAGTCAAACCGACTGGAGTTTCATTGAGTCACACACTGATGTAAACGAGGCTACCTCAGATTTTTATAGAAAAATATATGAAATATTCGACTTATGTATTCCTAAAACCCAAAATAAACATAAACCATATCCTATTTGGTTTACAAAACATATAATCCTTAAACTTAAATTAAAAGATAACCTTAGGAGGCAGTATGCTAAAACAAATAATTCTGTAACTCATCAAAAGCTAAAAAAAACACGAGCCGAATTAAAAAAGGATATAAAATCTGCCCGTGAAAAGTATATAGAGACCATACAGGTCAATATTGGTGTGGATTCTCGATCTTTCTGGTCATGTGTCAATAATAAGAGGGGTTCATTGCACATTCCTAATAAAATGTTTTTGGATAATGTTGAATATGGCAATGGTAACGATATTTGTGATGCATTCAAAAATTATTTCAATAGTGTATATTCCACGGATGCAGGTATCAACCCTAATATTCTTATCAATATAAATACTCCGGAAGTTATTCAAAACACTATATTAGTAGAGGATGTAATAGATGCAATAAAAAGTTTAAAAGACGACAAAGCAATTGGTCCAGACAACATACCGTCTTTTATATTCAAAGAACTTATCGATATTTTATGTTATCCATTGTTTTTTTTATTTAACTTGAGCATTACAACAAAAACTTCCCTGATAGCCGGAAAAAGGCTAGAATCTGTCCAATTTTTAAAAAGGGAGATAAATCGGAAATAAGTAATTATCGACCAATTGCAGTGCTCTCAACACCTGCCAAAGTATTTGAGTCAATTATATATAAGAATATATACTCTACAGTAAGGCACGGCATATCAGTGTATCAACATGGTTTCTTAAAATGTAAATCCACTACAAGCAATTTGATAACAATGACTCAGAGTACTTCAGATGTATTAAACTGGAGAGGTCAAATGGACAGTATTTATACAGACTTCGAAAAAGCTTTTGACAGAGTGCCATTCAGAATTTTGTTGGATAAATTAGAAATGGAATTTGGTTTCCATAGGAATTTGGTGCAACTGATGAAGTCGTACTTATATAATTGCAAGCACATAGTATCTATTAAAGGGTACAAATCAAATGCATTTCTTCCTGCTTCCGGTGTTCCACAAGGTTCCAAGTTAGGCCCTCTGTTATTTTTATTGTTTATTAATAGTATTACAAATGTTATTCAAAATGCATCATGTTTACTCTTTGCTGATGACCTCAAGCTCTATCAGGACATTAAAACAATTGATGACTGTCATGCCTTGCAAGTGGATGTGGACAATATTTTTCAATGGTCTGTCGACAATAAGCTGTATTTTAATGCAAAAAAGTGTAAGGTTTTGTCCTTCACTAGAAAGAGAAATCCAATAGTATACCAATATACGATGTCGAATGTTCCATTGCAAAGATTGAGTGAGATCAGAGATCTAGGAGTGCTCTTTGACTCTAGGTTGATGTTCAATTCTCACATAAAATATGTAGCCAACAAGGCATGTAGAATGTATGGGTTTATTGTTCGAAATGCTAGAGAATTTACAGATCAAAAATATTTAAAGCAATTATATGTGTCTTGTG
Organism: Pissodes strobi; assembly: GCA_016904865.1. Classification (NCBI taxonomy): domain Eukaryota; kingdom Metazoa; phylum Arthropoda; class Insecta; order Coleoptera; family Curculionidae; genus Pissodes; species Pissodes strobi. The sequence goes on along the minus strand of MU182516.1, from coordinate 2,018 downwards.
TCAGGAGTATCTTGGAATACTCCTGCATAGTGTGGTGTCCTTATTATGGTCGATACAAGTACATGGTCGAGCGAATCCAAAATAAAATTATTCGTTATATTAATTACAGAGAAAGTGGTATATACGATCGTCGCGTGCCAATTGGTCAACTTTGCGACAAGTATGATCTTGAATCTCTTGAAAAACGAAGGAAAAAATGTTATGTAATGTACTTATATCAAACCATGAATGGACACCTAGACGATGAAAAGTTCTTGTCTAGAGTTTGTTTGAATGTCTCATCTTATGTGACTAGAGATCCAATTACCTTCTACTTGCCAGACGTAGCCTATAACAATAGTCACTTAAGTTCTCCTTTGTACAACATGTGTACAATCTATAATAGTGTCCAAAATCATATAGACATTTTCAATATTACTTATGGGGAACTAAAGAATAGACAGACTGTCTGAAATTTTGTGAACTAGCTATTGAAACTTGTACTTAGTAATAGGATAATTACATTTCTGTAAGGCTCTGTTAAATACAAATAAATAAATAAATAAATAAATAAATTATGTCATTCTGCGATGTCTAGTACATTTATTGATTTATTTTGTGTAATTAATTTTCTAGTAGATGTCTGGATATCTATAAATGGTCGTTCATCATAATGTGAACAACAATATTGTCTGTTTGCCTTCGAGATGGCAGTAGAATTCGGTGAAATTTTTAAACGTGCGACAAAAATTTGCTGGTCTGAAAAAATCTAGGAAGAATGTATTTCATTTCTTCTGCACTACGGTAACTCCTATAACAGAAGAAATGAAATATTGTCTTTCTAGAATGATTTAGATCAGTTCAATTTAAATAAGTTTGAAATGTCTCGAATCACAACCTGTTTTATTGCTACCTCGAACATGTAAAGTGTTTTCCAATTAGAATGATATGATTTTAAAATAAAATAAGATTAAAATTATTGCAAATACAACCAACCTTTTTATATACCTTAAAGTACAGTCGATAATATTTATAATACAACGTTTAAATGTCCACCTCGACAATTTTCTATGTCTGTGCAGTAAATCGTGCTGATCTGACGAATGTTCAATCTTAATGCATCAAGTGTTTGGGTTTGGCATATTCTTTAGATTACAAATAGCCCTACAAGAAGTAATCTAAAGGAATTAAATCACAGCTTCTTGAAGGTCAGTGAACAGCTGCATTCCTTGAAATTATACTTTCATCAAACTCATCTTGCGATACGTCGATAATTTCATGAGCGGCTTGCTGGAACCACATATCCTCAAAGTCAAGTGCATCTAAATTTGACTATAAAAAAATTCTTAACATCTGCCGGTATCGTTCACCATTCACGGTAACTGCATCTCCTACTTCATTTTGAAAAAATGGTCGGATGATGCCACCATGCCATAAACAACACCATAAGTTACCTGTAACGGATACAAATGCTTCTCGTGAATCTGTTGTGGTTTGTTTTCACATCAAAATGGCAATTTTGCTTGTTAACGAACTTTAATATTCTGAAAGCTCGTATTCAGCCAATAAATAGTTAGAGTATACTAAACATAAATGACTAACCCAAACTGGTGTCAGGTATAACTTTATTACCATGGTTAGCATATCGATTAAAAATCATATCATTCTTGTTGGAAAGCCCTTTAGCAGTTTGTCTTTAATTGATCGTTTACAGATAACCAATTTATCAATGTGAGCCAATTATACAACTCTGCGCAGAAGATCCAAAATTTCTTAATTCCAATGTAATAATGATCATGCTGAATTTGGCTGTTTTTAAGAATTCCAAAAATATTTGCCAATATCCCAAATACCAGCCTTGATGCATAAAATTGTTATTAGTTATTTAATTCCTAAGATAATACATATTGCGTCGTTGAAAGCTCCGTCTAATAAGACTTCTATCCTAGATTTGCAAACTCTTTCCCTATATCACTGTGAATGTTTCGCAACATCGAAGCAAAAAATATTACACTATAATAATTAATCCTTACACGAAA
>MU182515.1:259481-280159 GCA_016904865.1 Pissodes strobi | reverse complement strand
ACTGTTGTGGCCTTGAGTAGCTGTTTTGATCATCCCTTTCTCTTATGTAGCCCTCGGGCACTTTGTGACTATATTTATTTTAGTTGATAAGCGAATCACAGTTCGTTTAGGTTTGATCAAATTACTGAAATAGGATACTATGTTATTAGTATAACTTTACTTAATTTATATTACATTAATTATGTTTGTTGGCCGATCTATATTCTAAAGAATTGGGTTGTTAAAGCCTCATTCGATCCGTCAAATTCATATTCTACTTATGGTTTACACACTCAATAACTTTTTGAGACCCCTAATTTGCTTAATTCAAGTCACCGGCTGATCATTTCTGATAACTTTTTGGGACCTCTGACTTACCTCTCCACGAGGCAGGCTACAATTTTAGCAATATTCGGTTGGCAGTTCCGAGTAGTAGGAATGGGCCATCCTCCCGTAATTGTTGCTTTCGATTTTGATTTTTAAAGGCTTATCATTTCGTTTCGGAATATTTCCTAGTATTTTTTGAAAAGTTTAATTTTAGCTCATTCATTGTGGCTTCCGCCGTGGTTTTATAACCATAATAAACGAGAACTACGACGTTTATTATCTTAGAATTATTCCTCGTATCGAATCGTTAGGCATTTTTTGGCCCTACAATTTTTTTCTTACTGATTCGATGTTTTCGTCTCTAATTTGGTGGAAGGCAAGTTGATTGAAACGGATGCAGAGTTCTTCTAGAAATACCCTTCGGTGTGAGAGGAAGCATTTTGCTTTAGTGGACTCAACTTTCTGTATTGTGTTAATACTACCCTGAGGGGATCTGTGAGCTCGACACTACCAAGTTATTGGGTTATTTGTACTGCACTAGGTAAGCTTTCTCTGGAATTTTTTTCTATTGCTTGTAAAACACGTGGACGCCATGTTGCTAATGGCTATTTTCCATTATTTCTAGGGGCTTTCCGAGCTCATCTTACAAGATCGAAACCGTTGAATCTCCAGCCACCCTCCGACTCGAGAGGTAATTATTGCTAAAGTTTTTTTGTCTAATTAAACGATTTAATTGACTTATCTGTCTTTTATCAATACATATTATTTATAATTGTTTGCAGCTACTAGTGCACGCATACGTATATATAATAAGCAAAGTGATCACTTCGGATTGTAGTGTTTAGAACATTATAAGGCATACAGTACCAAGTTAACAACAGAATTCATCTCCCTACAATCATCATATTGTACCGCTATTATTAATTATTTAATAGTCTTTTGGCATTCCTTTGCCTTTAAATTGCAAAAATATCACTGTAGGATTGTTGCTGTTCAAAAAAAAACTCGAAGCTAGTAAATTGATCCGTAAATTTAGAATGTTTCTTGTTAAGTTAAGATTGAGTTTCTGTGTTTGATAAGCGTGCCTAACAACCCCGTACAACACCAGCAGAGCTTTTCCGGTTTAGTTGGTGAGAACTGGTGGCGCTCTAGAACTCCACTCCCGGAACCGGGTATTGCAAACACGACTCTCCGGTGTTAGGTTTGTTTTTTAATTAAAATGTTTACTTGCTTACCTTTTAACTTTAATAAAAAAAAACGTGTTGCAGCATACTGAACACTCAAAACAATGACTTTGATAAGCAGGCCTATGAATTGCGGTATGAAATGGTAAATTATTTTTGACAGACAGATTATTTCATTGAATATTTAGGCTAAACTCTGGCGCCTTCGTCATGCGAATCAGCAGTTCTATGGGTCTTCACGTGGTTTCTGAGATTATCCTTCCGATTTGATTTATATGAACATTTAAAACAGTGAAACCACTGGATTTGATCAGCAGCCTTATGAATGAGAGCATGAGACTGTAAATGATGTTTCCGAATTGCTTTATAGGGACACTCTGGACATGTATGCCAAACTTTGGCCTTTTTGCCTTGTTGAGCAATTTTATGTGTCTTCACGTGCTTTCTTAGAGATCTCTCCCGATTTGTTTTAAAGGAACAATCTAAACAAGAAATCCACGAGATTTGATCAGCAGGCTTATGAATGATGGCATGCTCTTTTAAGCTACTTTTGTAGATTGTTTTAAACGCACACTCTGGACATTTATGACAAACTTTTACGTCTTCGCCTTGTTGATCAGCAGTTCTATGTGTCTTCATGTGCTTTCTTAAAGATGTTTTCCGACTTGTTTTAAACGAACAATCTAAACAGCGAAACCACTGGATCTGATCAGCAGGCTTATGAATTATGATATGCCATGGTAAATGATGTTTGTAGATTGTTTTATAGGAACACTCTGGACATTTATGCCATCTTTTTGTGTCTTTGTCTTGGTGATTAATCTGGTGTCTCTTGAAATGATCCTGCGATATTTCATTCTTTGAGGTTTCATAAGAATGCGTCAAAGACTTTACTGAATACTGCTCGATATCATCTTTGCGATTCGATGGAGAAGGATGTTCAGGACATGTCAGCAGTATAGGTTTAAGATCGTAGTTTATTAACCTGAAACAAAATGTAAAGAAGCATTTAAAAAACTAAACATATGTAGTAGATATATGAGTGAATATTTAAAACAGGATTATCATCAATATTTGCCTTCACATTAAATTGGCGTTTGACAGAGTTCAATATAACAATAATCTACAAATGGGGATCTATAAATAACAATGACGTGACACGTCATTCATGAACGCAACCAGTCACATTTATTATCCAGTTTAAATTCAGCGGCAGAAAATTCAGTGTTTCTCTATTGAAATTACTCCCATGAAAACTATTTCTTTACAAATATAGCCGTTACGCAACCTTTTATAAGAGACGTTGAGAAATAAAAATAACCAGTTTCATAGTTTTTAAAGCGTAGACTCTTTATCTGCAAGAAATGCCGAGAGGGGCAGGATCTTATTACTTATGCTTGTCACATTCAGATGCAACACACAGAAGTCATTCCTTCTATTTGGGTGTGGTGTTCTAGGTGTAGTGGGTCTCATGTAAGATGTGGGTTATTATATTTTTGATGTCTGACGGGCAGACGGTTTCACATGCCGCTTTTCCAGAGATTCTTTTTTCGCATGAACATATATCAATTACTTACAAATAAATACCTGGAAAGAGTTAAAATTTGCTTTGATTGACTCTTTATAGGATAAATTGAAAATTATTCTAATAAGCCTCTTCTGAGAAATGAATATTTAGATCAAAAAAGGGCTCTAAATAAATCAATGCACTCGCGCAAACCGTAGACACCAAAACAAGAAACTCACAACAAACAAAATGGACGTCAAGACCGAAAATATAACCATCGTTTATAGACATAAATATAAACAAACCGGCACTTTATGAAAGTATCGACGACGCCTTCCCGATAAATGAAGACGGCCGGAGCCGTGATCGATAATCGGGTAGTTAGATTGTCAAAAAGTTACGCACATTCCTTCTATTTGGGTGTGGTGTTCTAGGGTAGTGGGTCTCATGCGCGAAAAAAATGCCAATCTAATCAAAGACTTAACAACTTCTAGTAATAATACTGTAAATTATTTGTAAAATGCTTCCTTCTTACTTGACTTTGTATTTCTGTGTGAAGGATACAATTCATTATCTTAAGGGCAAAAAGAGTGATCGGGTTGACGGTCGGTCTGACAAAAACAATAAAAAAATTAACAATAAGTGAATTAAGACTTGTATCTGAGTATCACAAAGTTAAATTTCTTACTTGGATTCCAACTTGTCCTCTTCATCTTCAATTTTAATATCAACTTCATCATGACTTAAAAAGTCCGGTTGAATCAAATAGTCATCACTATATTTTTTCGCATTAAAATCTCTGTAAAATAAAAAACTTATATTTTTTATACTACTAATTATGACTAAAAATGTTAGTAAAAAATAAAATAAACAATGTACATATTTATAATATATGTATTCCTAATCCGCAGGTTATCTTTTACACTGTTGTCTCTGTTATTGAATATATGAGCAATTTAAAATTTTACAAAGGTTTTGAAATAACAAAGCACAGTCCATGTATATATCAAGAAAAGCTTGTGACAATTCATCATACTTAATTTTTTATTGGAACTAAAAAAAGATAAGGTTATCCTGCAAACAATTTATAACTTTGACGCAATCATAAGAATTATTAAAATCATAGTTATTTACAAATCGAGGTCGGTTTTAATTTCTTTATTAATGGTAGCATGCTCGTGTAAACCACTGTCAGCTTCATCTGAAGATCCCCTAGAAACGTTACTCTACTTTAAAATGCTTCATACTGGATATTATTTCACTGCAAATAATAATCACACAATAATTGCTTTTTACCTGTAATGTAAGTCATCCTTTACGCTTTCAAAAGGTATGTTCTCATATTTGACAGAAGAATGTTTTTTCAATGGCAAATTAACTTCTGATGTGGATTCTCTACAAAACACATTCTAATAAAAATTGGTTTAATTTAAAAATAAATTAATTTTTTGAATAATGCTCAAGAACTCTACTCTAAATTGAAGCAGAAAATCAACAGCGAAAATAAATTAGTTACCAAATTTTTGAGTATTTATACTAGCGCAAATAATTTTCACTAGTATAAATTCTAAGAAAATTGAAAGATATGATTGCATTAAATAAAAACCTGGGTTGTTACGCTATAAGAGTTATGTTAGCTAGTGTTGCCTATTATACCACATTTGTGTGCGTGAAGTAACCGTTTGCGGTCTTTCTAGCCAATATCTCTATTGCATTTCTACTGCAGAAAAGCTCACTCAGGTATCAAAGGCACAGTGAGGTAATGGAACACTGTAGGTCATTTTTTGTAAAAGAAAAATAATTGATGCGCACCTGCAATCTCTTTTCGAAATGACCATATTCAAGATAATATTAATTTTCTCCAGAATGCAAAATGTGGTTATTGCTGATAGGAACGAGTAATCTAACAAAATATTAAATGTTCTCTCATACACGAAAGTGAAAGTATAATAAAAATGAATATTTGTTATATAAGTGGCCTGCGGAGTTGTATGCTAAATGATCATCAATATAAATTCTACAAAAAAAACCTATACTTACTGGGATTTCACGTTGCAAGATATGCATTGTTTGCTTACATTACATTACTTAAGTGTCATATTTTTTTAGTTTTTAGTTCTTGGAAGATAATACTTAATACCATAAATAATTATGAGGAATGCTCTCTTGCCGTTGCTAGTCAGTAGATAAATATTTGTGGCACAATATTTTGCATTTGAGGAGGTCTATACAACAATTACAACAATACATATTAATCAAAACAAAATTTAGAAATCGTACTTAAGAAAAATTGGTTATAGTCGACTAGTATATTACTTATATTCAGAAAATGTACCCAATATTACATCATTATATATAATAGCAGTATTGTCAATGTGTATATAAAAAAACTGTACTGAATAAACTATGCAAATTACACCTATTTCCTATTCATAATACAAGAACAAGAAAAATCTACAACTACAGCTACGTAATGTCTTAATGTACTTCCAATATAATTAAGACAAATCGAAAATTATAAAATGTTCTTTAAAAAAATATATCTGAATTGATGAATCTTTTCTAACTGTGCAACGCAAGAGACTTTTACTTACTTACATTTATATATGTGTATTTTTTATTTTTGTATTCAAATTTAATTGGCAATATTAAACTGGATTTATAGTTTCCTTAAAGTAAGAAGCAGTAATCGATAAAAATGTGGTAGTTATATAATTACATGCTAGGCTAGCTGATTTAATTAAGAATGGTGTTATTACGTCCAGACTGTTTTGCAGCAGTGCTGGAAATATTCCGCCCTCGCCAGGTGATTTAAAAGACTAAAGCAGAATGGCACTTTTAATCTCTCTGGGGACAATTGAGTCACCACCAAAATGGCTTCTGCTCTGCATTATGCAGAATCCAACATTGATGGTGTTATGGTAAAACTTTAGATTTCAAAAATACAGATAAGCTATTATTCAATAAGGTGAAATTCCTTCTTACTATTTTTTGTTTCTGCTAATAACTACTTAGTACATAATTATTTCTCACTGTACATACATACGGGCAATCAAATGTTTACTTAGATGTAATTTAAACTGAGTAATGACAAATAGCATCTACAACTTTTTATTTATGTCCAATGTTAGTCAATTGAAAAAATAAATAAATAACTAAATTTAAGGTGAATGAGAAATACCAATAAGTAATAAGCAATCAGCCACATATAAAACATGAAATTACCAAATAACTTAGCCGTTCTTGAAAACAATTAAGTACTTACTTAATAAGATACTGATCATTTTCTTCTTTAATCCAAAATGCATTGAAATGATCAAACTGAGAATAATTCTCTTCTTTAACTACATTTGGCAACCTTTGCAAAATAGTTAACTCTGGCATTGGCTTACTCTTGTTATTTGCCAGGTTGCTAGAGATAGTATTTGATGCTTCCATTGAATAAAATATCCAGTTATCTTTAATTACAAAGTTCTTTGCCAAGAAATGTATTATTTTCCTTCTCTTGAAGGACACTGATTCTCCAGGCAATTAATCTGGAGGTTAGGTCAGACTGGTTAGAGGTTTCTATCTTACAGTCTTAATTTTGCCACTTTTAAAATAATTAACCATCCAACATCCAAGGTAAAAAAAACTTTGCACTGTGCTTTTATTATGTTACTTGTCGTTGAAGTCGAAGTTTTTGGGGTTGAGTTTCAGTTCATGGTATTATTAGGTTCATTAATCAAAACTAAGTATATTCCTAGGTAATTAGTATAATAATTTGATCAAAACCATCAAAATTTCCCAAACTGAACAAACAAAACAAAAACAACTACCATATGATGTGGATTGCGGGGTGGGGTGAGTGAGTCGATGACACCTGCCAATGCCAATCCTGCAATGCTTGGCACCAAAAAAGTCGTTTTTTTATGTCAGAGTCCCGGGTTTGCCCATACCGCAACAGAGGGCTTCAGAGTTGCGCGGGCATCACATTGTTGACAAAATTGTCTAATATTACACTTCGCACATGGCCCTCCGCATGGAGATCGGTGCCCTCCGCTCGCTTCACTCACTACGAGAGCGCAACCAACAGAAACTGACCAACACTAAGCCACGACATGCCCAAAAGGATGGAAAATAGTATATTATTTTATATGGAGGAAAAGTGATATTTTTCATGGCGCGCTCGTGTTTAACAGCCGAACGGAGTGAGGCTGGTAATAGAGAGCAAGCCATGAAAAGTAACTTTTCCTCCAAATAAAATATGCTATTTTTTCTTCAAATGTCGACAAATTAATGCAAAAACATCTCTTTTTAATAGTAATAATATCTAATTATTATTAAAGATAAATGGATTCGCAAGGCGGCTTAGACCACGGTCGTAGGTGGCCTTGCTTAGACCGGTGTCGGTGAATATAATGTAACATAAAGCTGTCAGTGGACACTGTCAACAATAATTATTTTTTTAAAATTGCGTTTCCGATTGCGTTTTAATTCCGTATTGATAAGCAGTTATTGAGTAAGTTCGATTAAATAATAACCAATTTGTTCCTAAATTAGTGATTTTTAGAAATGCAGTCACAAATTGAGTGATAAATACAAATTGTAGTTTAATAAATCTTGAGTTGTTGGCGCATATTTTGTTGTCTGTTTGTATTGTATCTATGTTGCTATGACAACACTTTTACCTCCGCCGGCGGAAAAGTGAAAAGTAAAGCTCCGGCGGAGGAAAAACGAAATTTCACCGCCGCCTACACAGTCGAGTAATGACGGATTTACTGACGTTTGAAGAAAAAAGCTTTTTACTCATGATATTTAAAAAAAAAGTGCATCTTGCCACTAGAATCGAACTTGGCTCACCTTATTGCAGACTCAGCACGAACCACTGAGCTACGGACCACTTGACAGCAATTCTCTAGACGCTAAAGATATGGTGTTTGACCAACAATGTGATGCGCGCGCAAATCTGAAGCCCAGTGATGCGGTATGGCAACGTCTTGTGTCCCATGCGATTTGTCCATAAATACTCGATGTTCAACTTCCCCAGACTTTACCCGGACCACATCACAGGGCTTTGGAGTTGCACGCGCATACATTAGCATTATAAGATCCTTTACATAAATAGTGCTCTATATAAAAATCGGCCTTTCCTGTTGGTCCATCCGCATGGCCCTCCGCTCGCTTCGCTCGCTACGGGGGCTCACGAAAAGGAAACTATCCATGTGCTAACCCAAACTAACCCAAGACATACCCAAATCAAGAAAAAAATTGTTCAGAAACATAATCTTTTAAAAAATAGCAATGGGGTTCGAACCTCGGCCGTCCAGGTGAGACCCAGCTGTATAAACCTCTACACCACAAGAGCTCTTGATAGAAATTGATTTCTTCACGCAGACATATCGTAATACGAGATGAATCGACCAATAGGAGAGGTCGATTTTTAGATAGTGCACTAGTTGTGTAAAGGATCTTTAAGTGCGTATGCGAGATTTCAGTTCATAGTGCAGTTGTGAATGAGAGGCGCGTGATTTGCTAGATACGTGAGGTGACGCATGTCTTCAAGATGCAACCAGTTGTTTGCAAATCAGCAGATTGTCTAGGGATCTGCATGGTTAGCCTTCAGTTCGGTGACCCGGGTTCAAATCCCGTCGTTTTAAGTTATTTTTTTTAAGTACAGTTTTTTCTTGAATTTTGGGATTTTCTTGGGTATGGCTTGGGCTAGAACTTGGTTAGTTTTCTTTTCTTGAGCCCCGGCGCGAGCGGAGGGCCATATCTTGCCAATTGCAGGTCTTTAAATCGCATGCCTTCACAATTGCACTACGAACTGGAATATCGCCGGCGGTATGAAGGTAAATCTCGGCAAATGGGTGACCGCTTGGGAACACAACGTGCTGTTGTCATTTTGTTACAAACGTTGTCGTTATAATATATATTCACACATCAGTGTCTCGAGTACTAGCAGACTCGCTCAATTTTTATATTTTTCTTCAATTTTCTTTTTTAAATTTGGGTTAATTTTGTCCAAAGACATATAAAAAATTTATATGTCTTTGGTTTTGTCAGGTTGCGCTTCGGAGGACATTGCATGTAGTGAAAATGTAAACATAAACAACGCATGTGTTTGCCAATAATGTATGGCATTTAAAGATCCTTTACACAACTAGTGCACTATGTAAAAATCGACCTCTCCTATTGGTCGATCCATCTCGTATTACGATATGTCTGCGTGAAGAAATCAATTTCTATCAAGAGCTCTTGTGGTGTAGAGGATTATACAGCTGGGTCTCACCTGGACGGCCGAGGTTCGAACCCCATTGCTATTTTTTATTATTTTTTTAAAGATTATGTTTCTAAACAATTTTTTTCTTGATTTGGGTATGTCTTGGGTTAGTTTGGGTTAGCACATGGATAGTTTCCTTTTCGTGAGCCCCCGTAGCGAGCGAAGCGAGCGGAGGGCCATGCGGATGGACCAACAGGAAAGGCCGATTTTTATATAGAGCACTATTTATGTAAAGGATCTTATAATGCCTCGCATACCATCGCCTAATATGTTTACACATCAAAAACATTGACGGCGAAACGCGGGTCGCCCTATCACAAACACAACATCTGATCACTGGGCAACGACACCAGTTGAAAGCAAAGCGCTGGACCATAAAGATACGGTATTTGTCAACAATGTGATGCGAGCGCAACTCTGAAGCTCTGTGATGTGGTCCTGGGAACGTCTATTTAGTAAACGTTTCCCGTACTACATCAAAAGGTTTCAGAATTGCGATATCTTTAGGGTCTAGCGAATTGCTGTCAACTGGTCGTAGCAAAGTGGTTGGATGATGTGTCTGCAATACGGCGGCCTGAGTTCGATTTCAGTGACGAAATGTTTTTTTTTTATTTTAAATATTATGAGTAATAAATCTTTTTTCTTCCTTAACTTATATATAAATTTAAGATAAAAGCATGTACATATAAACAAAGTTTACAGCAGCTCTGCAGACAAAATAAAACAAAACTGAACTAATGCGATCGACCGCATAATAAATATAGCTGGTCAACTGCGATAAGCAAATCGAGTAATGTCTTTCAAGCCAATGAAAATCGCGGAAGAACGCTGAACACCGAGAACTATGACTCGCAGCCTGTCGCCTGTTTGATGCGTTTTTGGATTAGTTCTGAAGACAAATCTCAAAATGTCTTCGGAGGGTCCGGGCATTGTAATTTGAGCGGTTTTTGCATATACGTAAAATATATGGGTTTTTGTCTCTTTTTGGAGTTAGGATTACATAAATTACATTACAGTCATAGATATATAAGGAGGGCAAGTCGGTTGTGCGCTGTGTATTACGTTTTTTCTTATATTATGTAATCATATCACGTGGCGGTATGAGCGTAAATCTCGGCAAATGGGACAGAAATGTGCAAGCGGATGTGACATCATAACCATGCGCAGTGATTAGTGTGCAGCTACTTCAGCGCTTTCGTGTGAAACGTTTCCTTTCTAACGGCAATTACTTTATCAAAAATGAGAGATGGAAGTGTGCAAGTGTACTTTGTGTGATCCCATCAATTCCTGATTTCTGATCAAGAGTTGTTCCTTTTTTATTTTCTTCTTGTTCCTGCAGGGGTTCAATTAGCTATTAGCATGTAGGGTAGGCAGGAACCGAAAAACTGTCTCAAACTAACCCAAACAAAATATTTTAAGTAATTATTCATAGCACTTGAAACGTGAAATAAAGATATTAACTGGACTGTTCGGGAAAGGCCCGAGGTAAAATTATTCCTGGGCATTTCCAGAATGCCCTGGCATATTGCCGTTCCAGGGCAGAAGACGGGAGCCAATATTAATAAAAGAGAAGATGACGTCAAGTTGACATTGCTGTCATATGTCATATTTTATTTTAAAATTTTGGATCTTCTGCTTCATCAAAAGCAAAAGAAAAAGAAATAGTTGGGCAAGCAAAAACAATAAACAATAAAACAAACCAAAAACCGATTAAATTAAAGAGAAATGACCAAAGGTTTTTAAGGTGACAATTATAACATAACCCTTGTAAGTAAAATATTTCTAATCCTTTTAATTTGACTTAGGACATTGAGGCTCGAGAATAAGTATTACTATTTTTTATTTGCTGTTTAACTAAACTCGCCACAATCTGTTGAGGGTCGCCCGAATTCACTGAGTCCTCTTTCACGAAATCTTGAAACGATTGATGCAAGAAAATCAGTGATGTGAACTGGTAAATTACCGATAAATTACCGTGGTAATTTACTGTAATTTACCGTAAATTACCAGAAATTGATTACCGTAATTTACTGATAATTTACATAGAAAATGACTGGTTCTCGTGCTAAATAATTAATGTTATTTACCGTTATTTACTCTATTTTGTTGTAATGTACAGGGTGATCCCCTATAATGTCGCCCCCCTTTAACTTTTTTATTTTAAATGCCCCGAAAAAATTAAAAGTATAGTTATGTAGCTATTGAAAAACACTTTTTTTCTGCGCGTAAAAAATATTCGAAAAATAATCAGTATACAGGGAAAAACAAAAAGTTAATTTTTTTTTCAATGGATCACCCTATATATGAATTTATTTTTCGATTCCTTTGTCAAATTCTAAGCATATTTTATGTATGATGTTATACCTCTAGAGTTAGTAGTTTCACAGCTATAAACAGTTGAAAATCGGTACCTTTGGCTAATTTTCACGTTGGTAGCAAGATCATTAGAGATGGAGTAAAATGAATTTCACGTTCCTATCTTCCTTTTCAGGCACTGAAGGGAACTGGCAGGCGGTACCATGGGTACCAAATCTGGTACCTCGGTAGGTACCATCAGTTAGCACCATCAGATAGCTCTTGGAAAGTTAAGATAGGAATGTTCTTGGGAATGTTAAATTCATTTTACTCAATTTTTAATGGCCTTCTTGCTACCAAGATGAAAAGTAGCCAAAGTATCATTTTCAACTTTTTATAGCTGTGAAACTACTGACTCGACTAGAGGTATAACATCATACATAAATTATGCTTAGAATTTTACGAGGAATCGAAAAATAAATTCATATATAGGCTGAGCCATTGAAAAAAATAACTTTTTGTTTTTCCCTGTATACTGTTCATTTTTCCAATATTTTTTAAACGCAGATAAAAAGTATTTTTCAGTACCTAACCATACTTTTTATTTTTTTGGGACACTAAAAATATGAACAATATGCGTTCGGGGATTTACTGTCAGCTGCCGGTTATTAGCCGAACCGGGGATTTACTGTCGGCTGTCATTTATTGCCATTCATTTTGTTCTGTGTTGCTTTCGTTTTAAAATTAAATAATATTTAAGGAAGAACAACGTTTTATTCACAAACAAGTGAAACAACTCTTTGTCCTACACCAATACTTACACACACCGTAATTTCATTCCCAAGTGGTAATTACATGATTATGACAAGTTATTTTTTTATATACATGTACATGTTTCTTTGGAAAAATAGCAATTTTTATTTGTAAACTAGTTGGACGTTTCCAAAAGACAGTAATATACACGATGTACATTAATTTACGAATGGAAATCGCTATTAGTTTACCTGTAGTTTACGGTAAATTAGGGTAATTTATTGTTATTTACCAAAAATATATTACGGTTATTTACCACAGTAATATACGACACAAATTTTTTACCACGGTAATTAATTTTGGTAATTAACACCCGTAAATTACCAGCGTAAATAACCTAAAATATAAATTACGGTAATTTTACATCACTGAAGAAAATACATGCAAATTGAATAGTCTCGATTCTTACACAGTAGAAATGTGCAGGAGAAAAGGGGGATAAATATACGAAACTACTATACTATATAATATATTACTTTTAAGAATTTCACAAAAAGTGGGTACATTGAGGAAAACCAGAGGTCTGGTAGTCTGGTCGGATGTTAAGGATTTCTTAATATTCACTGGAAAGCTCTTAGGTCTAAGGAGTCATCCACTCTAAAACACAAAGGAAAAGATTTTGAAATGAACCAATATTTTTCTGAAAAGCCCGATTTGAAAATTGAAATGTGGCACTTATTTGTACATACATATACATAGCAGATCATAAATATGATACAATCGGCATAATACTACTTTGTTAATTTTTTAAAGTCTTTTCCTGGATTTTGAGCATACCTTGTGTTATTTCTGGTTATATTTTGTCAGTTATCTTAGTTAGTTAACTTAGAGGACTTGTCAGTAAATATCTAATCCTATGATGCAATAATCAGTAAAAACAACAAAAAAATATCGATTTACAGCACTTTAAAATTTCAGAATAAAATTGTTATAGGCAAATATAATAATTGAAAAGTTCAAGTATTCCTCAATACTCTAAAAGGCTTGTAAAGTCAGAAAGCTCAACATTATATTTTTTAAAACGTTAATGTTATCTCCATTCTCACACATGCAAAGGTTTATTGCATAATATAGTGTCCCTTGATGCATTTGTGAATTCTGCCCAACACTCAGACTTGAAGAAGGGTATTATGTATGTTTATTATATCTTATTATATTATATAGTATGCATTATGACCATTAAACATAAAAATGTCAGTATTCTTTGATTGAAAAACCCTCGCAACAATGAGGGCAAGCCCAACATGCATCTTACTATTCTCTTTTTTTGGATAATAAATACCCTATTCATATTTAACTGGACTGGATGCCATAATATGATAGAAACACTATGTCATTTATAATATAGGATCTTGTGACATATCGGCATCTTTGATTTTACACATTTTCTTTTTTTTTACTAGAAAAGGAATGTCTTATAGTGTTCTTTAAGTAAAACGAATTTTGGATGGACATTTGAACTGCACCACTTCACAAAACCACCAAAAATAGAGGCAATGCAAATCTTAAAATGAATTAATGTTTGCTCCAAACAAGAGTTCTCCATTTCACTTCAGCCCAAACCCAATGACTGATAGCCACATTAAAAGGCTTGACAAATGACAAGGCTCTGGCGGTTAAGTAACTGTCGATGGCTGCTTTTTTTAGAAAGTTTGGCTTTTAGGTGCAGCACGGGTATGAAAATGATTATTTGTTGAGCTTGAGCATCTTTTTCTCTAGAAACTAGAAAAATTAAGATCTGTTTGTGCACCTTATTTATTTTATTTTTATTATTATACGGGGTAACCCCATTAAATAAAATTGTACAATCATCAAATTAACAGAGTTAGGCTAACAACTGCTAAGCTCCAGTCCATCAAGATACAGCTAGGAAAAAGTCCAATAAAAGTAATTTAATCCAGGCAAAGAAAAATAAATAAGCACTGAATCGCTAACCACTAAAGCTACAGACAGTCACAAAATGAATACAAAATTGAATATTGATTAAGTATTGAGTAATTTACAGCAACTAAACCGTTAACCAAGACCTTGGATTGAAAATCCCTATCACCAAATAATAAATTTAAACAATATTTTAGCAACTTTAAGTACTATCAGGAGTAAAAGGTTACAGTACCTACATGCCTATCACAATAGGACGCATTTACTTAGTCTAGTATAATATTCAATATTGACAGTATCACTCAGACTTTATACCATTAAGGTACGTGTATCACATTTTTGTACATTCTTTTAAATTTAGACAATTCCATGTTAAAAATATCGATATTTTGAGTATTTAGTAAGGACAGATATCTATTAATTGGACTGTTAGCGCCATACGTTGTTCTATGGAAAGGAATGTTGAAAGTAGGTTGGTTTCTCAAATTATGATAATATGGCACATTTAGGGTTATCCGGCTTAAAAGTGTTGGACAATCAATAATACCATTTATAATTTTAAACATAAATGTTACGCCAAGCATGTTCCTTCTTTCGCTAAGAGGGGGCATATTTATTTGTGTTTCTATGGCGCTATAGTCATGGTCTATAATCCTAATATTATTTCTAAATGCACACGCCCGCAAAAACCTGTGTTGGACCCTTTCTAAGGAATTTGAGTGAATTAGAAAAAATGGTGACCAAACAACTGAGCAATATTCAAGCGGTGATCTTACTAAAGAACAATATAACATTCTGGTGGCTACATTGGAGAAATATTTGGAATTTCTCAAAACGAGGCCTAGCATTTTTGACCCTTTAATAGATATAGCATTAATATGTTCGACAAATGAAAGTTTTCCGTCAAAGATGACACCTAGATCCCTAATTGATGATTTGTATTCAAGTTGATGGTCATTAATGAAGTAATTTGTTCCAATCCTTTCAGGCTTGCGAGTGAAGCTCATATAACAACATTTGTTTACGTTTAAGTTCAGTCTATTTTCCTGGCACCATTCTGCCAAGCGATTTAAATCTTCTTGAAGAAGCTCTTGGTCTAAAACACCCTCAACTATTCTCCAAAACTTAAGATCATCGGCAAACATGCCGCATCGGCTATGCAAAAAACAGTTGACAATATCATTAACAAAAATATTGAACAACAATGGTGAACTATGGCCCCCTTGGGGAACGCCGGATGTAACAAAAATTATGTCTGAGTAATAGCAACCTATTTTAACTCTTTGGGTTCTTTCTGTCAATGAACTCTCCCACCATAATACAAAATCCCGATGAAAGCCCATCCCAAGCAACTTTCCAAGGAGAATCCTGTGATCGACTCGATCAAAGGCCTTAGCAAAGTCTGTGTAGATAGAATCCGTTTGTTTTCTGTTCTCCATATTTTCAAGAATGTCTAGCTGGTAGGATGTTAGATTTGTCACAGTCGATTTGTTCCTTGAGAAACCATGTTGCTCCTGACAAATAAGGCCTTTGCATTGCCACATAATCTGTCTGGTAACAAGACAGTCGAGCAACTTTGGGATAGAGGATTGTAAACATATGCTGCGGTAGTTTTCAACATTATTTTTGTTGCCGCTTTTGATGATAGGAACAATATTACTTTCTTTCCATTTGCTTGGAAAGACCGATGATCTCAAGGAACCATTGAAAAGCAGATATAGAGGTAATAAGGAGAAACATTGACAACTCTGAGCCAGTTGTCTTATGTAGTAACTAGAGTTAATGTTAATAGAAAAAGCACCTTTTCCCAAGAATGATTTATACAAAAGCTCACCAATATATCAGATGTGTCAGTTGTTTAATTTATCTGCTTCTATCATTGAGATAGACTTATTTAGTGTTAGGCAGTTCAATTTAGTTTGACTTGAACACGTGTACATCTTAATTTGGTTTCATGCTGTAATCAGGCTGATACATATGCTTAACATAATCAATACGGCTTTCGCAAAGAGAGGTCGACAGCGGGTATATTGGCCTATGTCACATGCTAGCAGGAACGTCAAACTGGTGAGAGGAGTTTGATTACGGGGAGTGACGCCCCCGCCATTCCGAGTTGCCACGGGATGTGGCCCATCAAATCCCATCGTCCTCCTCCAGGCTGGAGAGCACCAAAGTACAAAGTCTGGAGCTGATCAATGACAGTTTGTGACAAGAGGGGCTGCATTGTATTGGCTGGCAGGAACATCAAACTGGTGAGAACAGTTTGATTACGAGGAGTGACGCCCCCGCCATTCCAAGTTGCCATGGGATATGGCCCATCAAATCCCTTCGTCCTCCCCCAGGCTGGAGAACACCAAAGTACAAAGTCTGGAGCTGATCAATGACAGTTTGTGACAAGAGGGGCTGCATTGTACGCCATTCCGAGTTGCCACGGGATGTGGCCCATCAAATCCCATCGTCCTCCTCCAGGCTGGAGAACACCAAAGTACAAAGTCTGGAGCTGATCACTGGGGAGTGATCCAACAAACCCCATTTTTACCCCTGTCAGACTAGGGACCGCCAATGAAATTAGTCTGAGGCCGATGCTTCGAGTGGAAGCGGCCCTAGGTGGTAGATGCAGAACCCTACTCGCATCGTCCAGTGAAAGACCACCCCACCAGAATTGGGAGGCGCTAAGTGGTTTTCCCAAATCACGTTCCGCTTCCGCGCTGGTGGTCCCAGGTTCCACAGTAGGAATATATGGACATGATGGTGCTTCCAGGATCAAAATATTCCGGAAGTAAACTCCCCGGCCATTCGGATCTCCGGGCGCTGGGTGGCCCTGGGAGCCCTTCATTCCGCATTTCACAGACAGCAAAGGTACCGAACCAATTTAAAATAGATTTCTGCAACATAAGAGGCCTAAATACAAACATAAATTCGGTACACCCGCATCTACAAGCAAATAGACCACACATACTAGCCTTTACAGAAACACAAGTATGTTCTACAGCAACAACAGTGAACTACCCCTATCCTGGTTACGACTTACATACTCGATTTAGATATAAGTTCGGAATATGCCTATTTGTCCGAAGCGACCTTTCATGCCACCGCGAGGAAACACTCGAACCGAACAACCTTGACGTCATGTGGCTCAAGTTCACCGCCAAGGGATTAACGAAGTTTATATGTTGTCTCTATCGCCCTTCGAGCGATAGAGCCTACCAAAGCTTTTTTTCAACACTAGCTACCACTTTTGACTCAATACAGGTCGATCACCCCCGTTCAGTCGGTGGTGACCGACCACTCATAAAGCCATGTTGCTCCGAATTTATAAAGTGTTTACAATCCCAAGTAAGCTTCGATGTTATAAGCCTATCAAACAACTTGGGAATCTGAAATTGGGAGCACACCGCCTTAGTTACATCATCTCTGGGCCCATATTTATAGATTGGTCTCAGAAAACTAAATTTCCACTCATCGGGAAAGGTTGCACTAGTCAAAGATTTATCGAACAATGCTGCAATCGGGTTGGCCAAAGTGAATATGCACTTTTGAATAAGAAACATGGGAACGCCATCAGGACCACAGGACATCTTTGGGGGCAAGGAAGAAACAGCCTCAATAACCTCAGCACAATCTAAATGGTATGATGAAACATCCAACATGTCTTTAATGGTGTTGCTGGGAGCATCAGAAGAAATTTCATTACTATAGACCGCCGAAAAAAATGAGGCAAAAAGATCAACAAGCTGTTGTTTGTCTTGGCTTTTGAATTCGCGAAATGTAAGCATCATGACAAAGCTTTCTCTTTATTTTGCACCGTTCTCTTAAATCAGCAAACTCAGCATAACCCTCACCATTACCAGATTCTTTATAATTAGCATGACTGATCTTTTTATTTATAATTAGGCTACGTAATTCTGCATCAAACCACCTTGGAAATGTCGAAGTACTGAATCTTTTCACTGGCACATAACAATCTCTACCCTGCTTAAGAATGTTATAAAAGAAAGACACCGCTTGATTAATATCCATAGACACCAGCTCACTCCAATCCACCTCTGCAACCATCTCTGATAACCATTTAGTGAAATGTGATCACCATTACGAAAATCATGAAAATATTCAACATAATGTGAGGTAGGCAGTGGCGGCTATTCAGCGGAAGTAGGGGAAGTGCCACTTCCTCAAGAAAATGTAATTTAAAGAAATACAATTAATTCATTCATCAGTAAAGTACTATATTTTAAGATTCAATGATAAAATGTTCTTAGTTTAGAAATAATCTGTTTCCCGTTACCCCTCTAGTAACTAATAATTCAATTATTTTCAAATATTAAAATCAAAGCATCATAAGAATCTCGCCACCTGCATATTGCCCGTTAAGTCCACTATGGAATAGAACAGAGGTGAACCCACATGAAAATGTTTATTTCTTTTAGCGTACGCGCCGACAGCAGTAGCAATTTCATTATCATTTATGTAGACCTTTATGGAAGAGGTATTGCTCGAGAGCCGCCGAGTCATCAAAAGTATAAGCGCAACTAGTTGGTTGCCATGACAACGATGACGTCGTAATGGTCGTACATTTGTTTGGTTTGTAATGATTGGAAGAGCTGGCGTGTAGCACTTCCATTCTCAGATCAACGCGAAAGCAGGTTGTTTCGTTTATTGCGAGTTTATTAGGGGACATTCCGCCGTGAATTCTTGGAATTATTTTTTATTTACATTTTCTATATATTCTAGTTTCAGTGTGTTATTCGTAGACATTTGTATTAGCAACAGAATGATTTTTTGCTAATACATTATGAATATATTTTATTTTTTGATGATTTACCTAAAATACCGGTAATAATTATTAACAAATTTTGGCACTGCGTGGACCCCAAAAATTTTTCCGCTGTTCCCTCTGTCGATGTCGGCAGCTCTTCCCCACTTTTCAAAGCCGCGAGCCGCCACTGGAGGTAGGGCAAGACAAATCTACCTGCACGATAATATCAATGGCAGAATGATGCATACTGTTAAATAGCACAGGATCAGAAGCATCCTGGACAACCAAGCTGCAACGGTCTGAAAACACCAAGTCGAGAATCACGCCTCTGCTGTTTAAAGTGTTATTAAATTGAGAACAGTTATAAACACCAAGGCAGTTAATAAATTCATGTGCAGGGCACTTCACGTGCATTAACTGAGATACCAAATTCACCATTGCACCATTCAACATCAGGTAGGTCAAAGTCGCCAGCAAGCAGTAACTTACAATTTGGAAAATTATCATATACATACTCAATACAATTGCTAAGACCAGAATAAATATCATTTCCTGAGTTAGGGGGCACATAAACACACCCTACAATCAAAATACCAGTCAAAATGTGTAAACTAACAAATATTATTTCTACATTTACAAATGGAATGTCTACCTTAGTTGCATTTACATCTTTCCTTACAATAATCAAGACATCTCCTCCTCTGGCTCGATTATTACCTGTCATCTCCCTGTCCGTTCTAAAGACATGAAAATTACTGGGACATATCTCTTCATCTCCAAAACTGCTGTCTGTCATTGCCATAAAAAAAAATACAGCGTTTGTTCGAATATCCTAACATTTCATTCAAATAATATTACATTGGTTATATAAGTAAATAACTAGAAATGCTTGCTTATAATTATTTATATTTCTTTCTAAGACATAAGAGAATGAGCGAACAAAGCTTTTGCTGAGTTTAGCATTTTTTCTTTGTTTTGTATACCTATATGGAATAAAACTCAAACTCTAATTAGTTCAGAGTGCCAACAACCGAGAAACCTTAGTTGTTCAGTAAGTAGAGCAAATTTTATTATCGTTGAAGATGTTTTTGCATTAAAAAAATGTAACAGGCACATATAATCATCGTAAAACTTGTCACCGCTATTTTTGACAAATCGTCATCGTTAGGTCTGTTTATTGTAGTCCTAGTTACATTTTGACAGACAATATTACTGTCATATGTTTAAATGATTTACTATTTAAATCAGAATTCTGAGAAAACATCTTTATACTTAAACTTGGTTCGTAATAAAATTTAAGTTAAAAATAATTTTCTTGGTAGTGAAATAATTCAATATATCCTTGCAATGGCAATAATAGCATAAGCATGTTTCTTGATGGACTTAATTATTCTCACATGAAGGCAGCGTGGCCGATTTGCTCATCAGATTAGTAGTTTTATATATTCTCCTTTAGCAATATAGTCTTAATCTGTTATTGTTATTGTCTCAAATAGGAGCTATCAGATCATAATCGTAATTGAATCTAGGAGCGCCGAATATTCTTAAAAAGTTAACTTGGTATTATAAAAACTCAAAAATGATAAAATTTTAAGCGGACAGCAAATCAAGATGTCGACTTTCTGTGTTGCAGTCTTTAAATAAGTCTAAAATTATTTTCCTTTCTAGAATAAT
>MU182515.1:213126-259471 GCA_016904865.1 Pissodes strobi | reverse complement strand
AAACATCTTTATACTTAAACTTGGTTCGTAATAAAATTTAAGTTAAATTTCACTGTATTATTTAAACAAGCAGAAGTTAGTTTCATTGCAAATAGAACTTGTAGCTTTCGCTGGAGATATTCTGTTGTAGAACTTCGTACGCGTTTACTATTCGAGAGTGTTGCTTTGGCTGGATCAAAACAAATTTATATGCTGTACCCTGATCTGGTCCTAGACATAGCCAGGGGCTTTTCCCGCCGTATATGGTGATATTTCGTGTATGACTTCGAGATTGGTTGACCGCCTACTTCTTGAATGCAGGAGAACATTGTGCTTGAGTTCAACAGCCTAAGGAATTTATCGATTTCTGCCCAACGAAGGAAATATTGAGTTTAAAATAAAAAGGGTTGATGGAAGCGAATAAGATAATAAAAGTCGTTTTCTTACATCAGACTCATCGATTTCTTCGGGATCGCGAATTCGTAAGCGTTCACTTCCTGTGCAACATTAATTAAAGCGAACGAAGGATTTTCGCGTCTGTTACGGAGTCGAGCTCTAGTGGTAAGTAGCAAACTCCATACCTGTTCGCTAAGAGATAGATGAATAACTTTTTATTGCTCTCACTCATTTACTTTAAAGAAAACAGTTACCCGAGGTAGGCAAAAACAACTCTTCACTAAAGTGACATAAGACCACCTATATTTACTGTTTAAACAAATAGTACTCTGTATTCTCTCTTTTTGTCTATACAGGAGGAAGAGAAGGAGAACAAATGGCAGATCCGCTTGTCAGAAGTAGAAAACCGGGATTCGGCCCAACTGCTTAATGAGAAGCTTCTAGTGCTGTTGGGATCAAATGTAGCACAAGTCGAAAAGAAGGGTCCTGAGATACCAAAAGACCTAGGTGAGAGCTGGAGGACCTTACTAGCTACAGGGAAAAGCACTGGAATATGCAATAATATCATTTAATAAAACTTCTTTAGGCGCGCTGTCACTGGAGATGATGAACTTGTTACAAAAGTTACAAGATGTGTGATACGGTAACCGGTAACAAAAGTAGAGAACGAGATCAGCGAGGCCAAATTTGATACCTGCCGGTCCGCAATTCAAGCCGACCACAGAACCTTTTATCATTGTCTCTTCCACGTCATCCGCGCCGAACTCGCCTATCTTTCTATAACAAGAATCGATCGTTGAACGGTTAAGGTGATTATAGAGCAGCTCAGTGATGCAAGTCGTTTCTTCACAGATCTGCTTCATATGGTTTCAACTGTACTTACAATATATCTAGTTTTATTTTATATTATTGTACACTGTATACAATTAAACCCATTAAATTACCCTTATAACTTTACAACTAATAGATCTTTACAATTTAACACTCAATGATTAACTATTAACTACATGCGTTCTGCGCGCTATTTATATCTAGTCATATAATATAGGGACTATTCTGGAAGCGTCCGCCGCCGGCTTCTGCATTATTCCGGTCCGGCCACACTATATCGGGAACCTTCTCGGTCGGCGATGACTCATACGGGAGAACGTAGGCGCGGCAAGCTTAGTTGTGTAGGGTAGCACAAAAACATTCGGATAGTCGCTAACCGTGACAATATTAACTGTTTGCTTAATCAAGCAAAACCAAAAAGAACCAATCTCAATCGTCTAATAATGTTTGGACATAAAAGATGCTATATACAAGTTATTGGAAATTGGTTCAATTTGTAGAACTACTCATTGCAAGGGTCAATATATTTGAAATATTTTTCTGACACCAAAGAGGATTTCGGAGATTAACATTAAATTTAAAATCACTTAATAAATTAATCTCGAGTAAACATTTTAAGGTAAAATATTCTAAAACAGTGTATAAATTTAAAGATGCATATTTTTCGCGTATTTAATTTTAAAAATGTTTTGTACCAATTTTAATTACTTTCCCTTTGGTTTAAGCTATGCCTCTAAAATTTTACCAAAATGATGAAGCTCATATTAGCTTTGCTAAGGGAGTTGCTGATTTCAGATTTATATTTAGACGATTTTTTCATAGTCGGAAATACGTTTTTAGAGTGTCAAAATATTATTATTCAAACAATACAGTTCTAGAAAAGTTGGGTATCCTAATAAATTACAATAAAAGAGATCAAAATATCTCTATGATTGGATAGATTCGACTGTCTACCTGAAAAGAAGAGGTCATGATTATTGAATTGTTCTGTTCGGTTCCTTTCGATTCTTTTGGGCTCTGACGGCTTTCCCATCAATCTACCCGATTTCAAGTGTTCCTGCGTTTGTGAGCTTAGCTAGAGATGGGGCGATCCTCCCAGATAGGTTATCACTCTGGTGTGCTTGAGGCTTGAGGTTGTCGACTCTAAGTCATCTCCCAGGAACGAACATTCACAAAACAACCAATATTGTCCTCAGGACACAATTGTAATTTTATGCAAGGTACAACCAGTTTCTCAGTGACGGCCCCTGCCGTGGGTCACAGGAGCACGTGCCCCCCAAAAATTTCATAAAAACCATAAAATAATATACCTATTAGACACCTATTCCTATTATGCCAATAATAATATTAATAAATATTTGTTAATTTTTCAGCTTAATATTTACCATTACCTAATTATCTACCAAAGTACTAGAGCAATTTACTAACATACGCACACGTTCTCGCGTCCCGATTTTACGTCACAGATCGTCATAGAGCACGTTGTATTCTATTTTGTTTACGCTGTTGCTATAGCAACTACTGTTTTCAGTGCCGCCTGGAAAGGCCGATCGGCGCACATTCTTAATGTGTCCACTTGTCGGTATCCCAGAGAATCTTTTTCATCTGTGATTTTCACCGCTTGTCTCGTTTGTTTTGACTGGAGTTTTGATTAAAAGTTTGCGATTAAAGAAATAATATAGTGACGATGCTGACGCGATTCTTTTAATTGAACTTAGTTACACATGAGTTTTATCGAGAATTTTGTGGATAAGTGAATGTGTTCTATGATAAACTAAGAGCTAGTAGGTAGGTAATTCCGAATACTTTGAACCATTTTATTTTTGTTTAGTGTTTAATAGAAATTTACGGCGAATTATTTTGTTAAAATGAATTCAGTGGCATATATTTTAAAAACACACCTCTAAATTATCAGGACAAGCTCAGTGTCAAGCAATTGGGGAGGCCTACTTCTGATTTAGTTATAAGAAAAACTGGTACGGGAAAACAAGGGAATTTAATAGATATTTCAAACGTGAAAACGCATATGAAAAGTTTACGTGAATGTGTGGCTTCCTATTGGACAAATTGTCGATCCTCGCCGACGTACGGGAGGTAAAGAATAAATAATGCACTTTATTTGGGTATTTTGGGTCAGTCAAGTAGTTGCATATTCGGTTCGATTTACGTTTGCCGTTTTTCGGATTTATGTAATTAATACCAGATGGTCAAGCTGGGAAGGATGCTGTTAATTGCGTTGGGCGGGTTTGTTGTTAATTATTAAAAATTAAGTGGGAAACTATTAAAATATTTTATATATTTTTATTTAAAAGTGAAATAGCTATATGCTTATTACAATTACATAATTATTATTTTTAATTGAAACCTTATATCTATGCAAAAACTGGTTTGATTTATGTAAATAACATTCATTGTCATGTGTACGTTTTTTGTTTTTCCTATATTCTTATTCGTAAATATAAATATATTGGTCATAAGGGGCCCCACGACCTTTTTGTTTTTTTAACGACTTTTGGGCGAAAATTGGGCGTGGCTCTCCGACAATTTTAGCGTACGACGGCGGCGAGCTTTTAGAGGCTTTCTATTTCTGCGCCTTCCCACTTTATAAACCCAGGAGCCGCCACTGCAGTGTCTTGTCAGATCCTCTGCAGGGCCGGCCCTGCCTTAATGCGAACGGAGCGTTCGCTTTAGGTGCCAAGTCACAGGGGGTGCCGACCGGGCGCCTCAGATGTAAAAGTGCACGAAAAATTGGTATAGGAGTATATTAGAAGCAAGCAAGGAGGGGCGCCAGAATTGGATATCGCCCCATCTTAAACTAGCCGCGGGCGAGCACTGGTCCTCTGGTATTCCCGCAGAGCTATCACCCCGATCCTGATCTTACGTGCAGTAGCGCTCCAGAATCCTAATATAGGAATCGACTCTTTACTGTACGACTTATCTTGCGCCTTACCAACCGACCCGACCATCCAATTTCGCCCCAACGGAGCCCAACACGCTTTCACCCGCGAACCGCGTGCAAAATCATGCAAAAGTCAGGTTATGAAATCAAACCATCCAAAGTGTGAATGCCGCCGAAGCCAAACCGGAGGTCCATGCTTGAATTGATATTAGGTAATTAGAAATTTTCGTATATTTATTGGGAGTTTCATTTCCATTGTGCATACTAAGCATTTTGAGCGAGAAACATGTAAGGCATTATTAAAATCAGGTGGGAATTAAAATTCAAAAATTATATTAACCTCAAAGTTGTCTGTCTGACGAGTTTCTATGGTGACGTAGTGATATAACTAGAAACAATTCATCAAGGCTCCATTCTTTTAGTCTAGATTTTTTTTCTGATGCCTTACCTACAAGCTGGGGCATATTTTGTAATGACCAGAAAAGCCATGGTTACTGGATAGAGTTTGAGAAAAAAAAATCGTATCTTAGATAGACATTTTTGCAGCATGATTTTGCTCCATCTTGATTAGAAATTCTTAAAAATACGTAACCTTATAACTTATTTATTTATTAACATGTACAGGGTTATCCAACGAGGACTAGACAAGGCGATTTTTTGACTTTCCTTGTACTTTTATAAAAGAAAAACTGAAATAGCCATCTTATGTAACTTTCTCCCGCGAATTCGGATATGTTCAGCAAAAAACAATTGAACATCAAATGTGGTAGGGGTCACTTTGATATATTTTTAAATGGAACACCCTGTATATTACTACATTTTTGGACTGTCTAGAAAAATCTAAACACATTTTGTGTATAGTATCCTATACCTATGTTTAGCTGTTTACCAAATATTGACAGTTGAAAGTCGGGTATTTTGACACTTTGACAGGCTCTAAAATCTAAACCGCACGAGATCAAAGAAAATGGTTTGCACATTCCTATCTTACGTTTTCATAAACTATCGAATGACAGTATCTTCGAATTTAACCTGCGGATAAAATTAACCGGAACTTTTAAATCTCCGGTTAAATTCAAAGTTACTATCATTCGATAGCTTACGAAAACCCAAGATAGAAATGTGCAAACCGTTTTCTTTGATATCGTGCGGTTTAGATTTTATAGCCTGTCAAAGTGTCAAAATGCCCGACTTTCAACTGTCAATATTTGGAAAACAGTTAAAGATGGGTATAGGATATTATACACAAAATGTGTAGATTTTTCTAGAGAATCCAAAAATGTAGTAATATACAGGGTGTTCCATTTAAAAATATATCAAAGTGACCACTAGCACTTTTATTTGATGTTCAATTGTTTTTTGCTGAACATATCCGAATTCGCGGGAGAAAATTACATAAGATGGCTATTTCAGTTTTCTTTTTTATAAAAGTACAGGGAAAGTCAAAAAATCGCCTAGTCTAGTCCTCGTTGGATAACCCTGTACATTTGAATTGGTTACCTCACGGGACTAATGAATTACTTAAATGAACTTAAACTAAAACGGCTCTTTTGGCCACAGTACCAACTTTATCACGGCTTGTATTAAAGACGTCGAGCGCACTATATTTATTTACAGTAGCTGATATCTGGTTGATTGGACTAAAAAGTAGGTACCAAGTACGACAATAAGGTAATTGCAGAGAGGGGATTTACTACGATTTTGATAACCAGTGATGTGAATTTGGGTTCTTAATAAGGTTATTGAGTACCTTGAAGGGCAAAACAAATATCGTAATAATCCTATTTGGTAATATATGGCGGCCAGAGTATATTTGATAATTCCAATATGGATTTTAGGAGGGAAGTATATAAAGTCCTTAAAGCAAAAATGTTAGTAAGTCTCTACTGGTTCGCTTAACAAAGTATTTTTTGCTCTACCTATCACCTTTTCAAAGTGCACTGAAAATTTTAGTTTGGTATCAAAATATACGCAAAGACACAACGTTTAAGCAAATTCACAGAATTTAGAGAGCAGCGTGATACGTGACCCATTAACGCATTATTACACACTCCCGTCCCCCATGTTTGCTTCCTTCGGACGGTAGTTAGCGCTGGTATCGTTATTACGAAAATAGGGTTTTATGCGAGAATGAATATTTCAAGTATATTAGCATAGGATTATCCTTTTCTGGGAATATTTTCATCAATATTTACAGAATGATTTATATGCATAATGTTTTGAAAATATTCTAATGGGAATAGAATATATAAAAAACATTCATAGAATATTCTAACATCAATCACAACATTTTAATCCTTAGATTGCTATGTGAAAGGAATTAAAACTTTTTAAAACCACGCATGTCAGAAATGTATATAAAACTTACATTGTTTGGCTATTTTTACTTTCACCAATTTCGATATATATTTTATTTAATATTTAAATTCAAACACTAGCAATAAATCGCTGAAAACCACCATCAATCATGGCATGTTTACACACACAAAAATAATTTCGTAAGGGGGTTCTGGAAAATGAAATGTTCGGGTTCGGAATTAAAGACACTCGATTAATTTACACACGTTTATTTTCAATGTCTAATAAAAAAATTAGTATGTGTGGTGTATATAATAAATCTCTATAAATAGGCGGTCAAAAAATTCTTGAACATTTTCAGAACAAAACTGCCGAAATACTATACTTATAACAATTCGATAACATATTAATATAAAAACAATATTACTAAAATAAATCATTCAATATGTCCGTATTATTTAAATGAATAGAATATACAATTCGAAAATGCATACACGACATTCAAATGGCAGTAGTGTGCGATTTCTCTAACAAATAGACACTAAAAACGCACATGGCGTTTTTATTCGAAACTACTCTAATAGTTTGACGTGTAAAGTTGTTTTATTAAAGAAAAAGCATTTTGTACCCAAATTTAAATTCACACATAGAAATAAAGAATGTTAATGATTGTTGTTTGCATAGTTTTAAATATGATGAATTAAAATCACCTTTACAGCTTAATTTAAAGATAAATAATTTCAAACAGATGAACTAGGCTCGCAAATTTTAAACGAGTTGCGTTAATGATTAATATTTGATATGACTATACCAATAGAATCCGATGACGATTCAATCTGTTTAAAGATTTACGAATTCCGTTTTGTCTCTTTTCCAATGTTTTTTAAGATGAAGCTTTGTGCGTGACAGTGGGCAACATGTTTTCGATTTTACAAACTAAATTTAGATTAATTTGTCTTTTGAACGGGGTCTATATATCAGAATGTATACGCTTCGACACATACGTTAGCTACTCAAGATGTCCCAAAAGTGAGAAACTTGTCCACTAACCGAAAAGAACTTAAAAAAGCAATGCCATTGTGTAAATTCGAGTCCTCAACAGCAGTATCAGGTGTATAGGGCAATGTCCTTGGCACCTTTGGCTCTGTATTATAACACAAACAAAAAAAACTACGTAGTCAGTATGGTTGTGCCAGATTCGAAGTTTGCAGGAATGCTCTTTTGGACCTTGGTCATTTTAATACAGATACTCTGGATCAGTGGTTCCTAAAGTACGGGGCCGCGAAATATACCTGTCTATGTACTAATGCAATGACAGGAAGAGACATCCAACGGGCGCTGAGCAATCACTAACTATAGATGTGTCCCTTAACTTCATAATGAGTTATCGGAAGGTACATTTTTGCTTCTAAAGCAATCCGAAGATATATCAAAATTGTATCTTCTATAGTCCTAGACTATACGGAATATACAATTTATTTGGAAAAGGTTTCATCGGTGTCATGAACATTTTTAGAGTTGCCTCATTTACATCTCACTTTTTTTAGATTATGCAATACGAAATAAAAGCAAAATATATTTCTTCCACTACTAGCTTAATATCAACTATTAATATTGACCGATTTTAAATTTCGGAAGTTGTTTTTCTGTATCTCTTTTTTCAAAATATTTCATCATTCGAGGCTCAGGCAATAACTGCGTCTGTCTAAAGCTTGATTAATAAGTTATTAATAATCCAAGAGATTAAAATACATTGCTGTCCCAGTTTTTTAGACTTAAGAGTACTTATGATCCTATGGTCGGAAATTAACCGGTTTTGTTCCGAAAATAACAGTCGCGGTTCTTGAAAAAAATTGGTTAGTTCTCGACCACGGTTTCCTGCAATGTGTGTAACCGGCCATGAGAGTTCGGTTGCGTGTGATTTCGCCTGTCAGTTGTCATGACAACCCTAATATTTTGTCTTTTTACGGTAAAAAAATAATATAAATGTTTTTTGCCCCTTTTTAATTCTTATTCTAAAATGAACTGTATGTAATGGCATACGCAGCGATTAACCCTGGTTAATGCTGGTTACTTTCGGACACCATTAATTCGACAGACCCTCAAGAACAACATAAAAAAAACTCGTCTGTCAATTTTGACATATTTAGTGAGACCGGAAATTGCGTAACTAAATTCGACAAATCGTCAAAAGCAAATTAAAAAAAAATGCCAATTAGCATTTGTAAATCTTGAAATTTCAGATACGTACTATTATCTAACATCCCCGGGATAAATTATTGCAGTTTAGATGGCTCTAAAGCTATTCTCAGGCTTTTGAAACATCTGCAATTCAAATTTGATCTGCTTGCCTGAGAATAAGAAATTGTCAGTCACGAGGCATCCATTACCCGTCATATTTGACAACTACCCAAAAAATCAGAAACGGCTAACTGTAGCCCAAATGTCAACAATGTTGCCGAATTACTTATGTCATTACGGTCCAGTAAATTGCTGTCAACTGCCCTGGTAGTACAGTGGTCAGATTTTGTGGTTTGTGCCTGTGATATGGCGGATCGGGTTCGAATCCCGTCGGTTTTTTCTTTAAGGTTATGTTTGTAAAAGGTTTTTTCTTCATTTGTGACCTGCCTTGGGTTAGTTTTTGTTGGTTGTGCTCCCAAAGCGAGCGGAGGGTCATGAGTACAACCATTTTTTACAATATATATATTTATTTCGACAAAACAATTTGGCAACAATGTTAACATTTGCTCTACAGTTAGCCGTTCCTAACAATTCGGGACAAATGTATACAAATGTTTTGTCAAAACTGATCAAAAAGGGATTTTTCTACATGATTTAAAAATTGGTACCCGCTGGTATAAAATTGGAGAAAAAACAAGTTCTTGTATTCTTTTAATGTGACAGGGTCAAACTTGACAGATATTGTGAACAAGCAAAACTCGATGTGAGAATTAAATTTCAGTTGAGCTATTCAATAAAAAATAATTCATATTTGATGCAGACTTTTTTTGATGACCTTGAATAAGGAATATTCCTTCCCTGGGACATTGATTCAGAGAAAAGTTCGTACAGCTTCTGACGTCTAGCCAAGCGAAATAAAATTTTAATCTGTTGTAATAATTATTAATCTACAATAAAGCAACACGGCTGCTTTATTGTACAAGCAGCAAATTATTGTTTTTTTTTTAAATCGTGACACCCTTCACTTTTTTTGTGTAAAAATGCACATTTCAGACTATGTCGTCATCATCATTTTTCTGATCTGGCAACCCCATATTTCATGCTTATTTTTTATACATCTAGTAGGTGTAGCTGTCGATACGGCATGCATTATGGAATATCTTAAATTTCTGAGTTTACATAGAATTTTAAACGTTGTTCGCAAAGCATACAGTATGTCCAAATTCGAATGAACTCTATACCACGTACCTGCAACGAACTCGACTCCAATCGAGATCTTCGAAAATTTTGTCAGAGGTAAGAGACAATAACTAACTAAATTGTCTCTCTGTGATTTAACAATAAATTGTTTATTTACTCTACAAATACTTTCAGTTTGAAATGTATGAATTGGCTTGCCCGTTAAAGCGTACGTTTTCAGTGAAATATACTCCAATGTGTTCAGTTCGAGTGCGTCATTAAAGTGTTTTTATTTATAGACGAAGTGGTTTAAGTATATGTACTACTCTTTAATTATGACATACTTCCTACAGATATACAATTATTAGATTCCCATTATCGTTGTAGACTATCATTCCACTATCTGAAATACTAAAACTCTCAATACCATCAAAAACAAGCAGGCTTTGTGCAAAACATGTACTTTCAGCCGATAGTAAAATTAAGCCAGGACTAACGGTTAAACTGTTAAAAACAAATGCTGTACCAAATGTATTTTCATTTCAAAGACATTTGTTTTCTTAAGTATGAAAATAGAAAACCAGGGAAGATAGTAAAAAATCATAAGAAATTTGTGTATGTGTTACAGAAAGGTGAAGATTAACATATGGACATCAATTTACCTTCTAGTCAACTCTTAAACGGAAAATAAAAAGCAGAAGTTATCATTTTTGTTCAAAACTTGCAAAAATATCATAATATGTTCTTAATAAATAAATATTAAATACATATTGAATTATGTAGGTAAACGATTTTCGTTTAAATAAATAGAACTGCGTTTAAACTAATATCGGTTACATAATTTAATTGTATTTAATTATTTATTTGTCGAAGAATAATATGATATAACTAAGAAAATATTAGTATAAAAACATAAAATATGTTTCCAAAATAAAGTAAAAATATAGAATATTTAAAACCATGAACGTTTTTTTCATATAATACACTAAGATAGAAAGAGACAGATAACTCGTCACGACTGCGTGTTGCTTAAATTCGAATTTTCCTTACTTTTATCAATCAGCGTATCCGTCCCAGGTACAGAGTATAGGGTTGATTGCCAAATTCTACCTGAATTTTGAATTTTTTCACAATTACTTCCTGCGAAGTTCAGACAGTTTGGCCTTTGTATTGATGTGTATATTTGACTTCCAGTTACACTAGAAGATGTCAATAAACAAAATCACACAAAAATGGGATAAGAAAGCACAAACCGCAAACTTTGGCTCCAAGATTAAGATTATGCAAGCAGAAAACTTCTAAACACGTCAGAACTTCAGATGTTAACATCTCAAAAACAATGCAAACCAGGCATCTAAAAAATATGTACTATTCCATTTTAAGGAATCAAAACACGACATATTCGCATCTTCTTTGAGTAAGCCTGTACAATATGTAAACAAGTTCTCTTTAATAGAGACAAAATTAAAATAAACATTTTATATTTATTTCAGTAAAACTGTTCACTGTATAATTACTAGTTAGTTCAGAGTCCTTATGTAACAAGATGACACATTTTCTATGCAATCATATTGACAACTACTAGATTTGCCAAAGTCAACATGCAAAATAACGTGTTGCTATTTGAGAAAACGATGATGACGTCACAGTTCGGCAGAGTTCTAGTATAGTCGAGCTAGGTTACCGCAAGGAAAAATCCAAAGCAAATGAAAATCTGGATACACATTTAGAAACACTCCTTTTGCATTAAGTAAATGAATCTATAGAAAACGTAGTTATAGGGCAAAGTATTTTTTCCACAGCCGCGAGCCAAATAACTAATAACTAAATTCAAATTAAACCGCAAAATCGACGAATGCCGCGGATCCTTATTTTATGCTCTAGAGTAGAGCGTCCATGAAAAAGAAAATTCTCACTTTTTCCGTCGAGTGTGCTGTGAATAGTCATGTCAACCGAAAATAAATAGATGACAGTCGTGCGTTTGCTACAGTTGTTGCTGGCACACCTGTTCTAAATATGCCCGAATATAATATGTTAAAAATGACAAGTCATTGCAAATATCAGAAGAGAAGAATGTGCATTTAATTTAAAAAAATCCGGCTGTAGAAAAAGGTATGTGTGTCTTTCGAGCGCAAAGTAAGATTGCCGTTTTCGAAAGATTACCGCGCCCCGTTACGTCTCAAGCGGCAAATCGTTACTTTACGCTCTAAAAACACAAATAACTATTTTCAGAAATATTTCGATAAGTATTAGTCCAATGAGAAAACATTTAAAACAAAAGTATTAGTTTATGAATTATTTTATCGCAAAGTAGTTCAGTATACCTCGAAATAGTTTTTAGCTTGTACAAAGTGTTCCAAAGGCGAGCCTCTCATTGGGATTTCGGAAACTATAGGATACAAGATCAGTTAAATTGTGGCAAAAGGTGCGGAAATAAATACCTTATTAAGTGTCAATAATTTTGGAAACATACTAAAATTAAAACTAAGTCATAGTTTTATACGATAATAATGGTATCCATGATTTTTATGCCCTTGGTCCAAGAGATGGATCGACTATAGCGCTTGTTACAAAACATATCTAGAATTTGAGTAGACTTCAAAGTAATAATAGAGACTTCCATTTAAAATAATAAATCTTATGTGGTGTCTGAAAATATGTATCACTCTCTAATGCTTTGTTACCGCTGCGTACTAGATTTCATCTAGCGGTTCCTAATATATTTGACCGTTTCCAATTTTTACGACAAGCTGTGTGTCGGTGAAACGGTAATTTATTGTTGAACTCTAATAATTTATAATTAAAATTGACTTTTTTTATTTATAATAAGAACGCATTCCCAATTAAACCAAAACTACCATAATACGGCCTGATACTTTCAAAAGACGATAAAAATACATGCGGTTGCATTTAATGAACACCTGATATTCGGCCCGTCGTGCAATTTCTGTGAATATTGACATTACCTTCGCCAAGTTCTGGTTTTGACACAGTTTTTTTATTTAAATCATCTTATAACTAGTAACTAGAGGGCTACGGCCTTTTCGCAGGATATTTAAGTAAATCATGTAGAAAATTCTTCTTTTCATAGCAATAGTTAGAAAAATGTAGTTTGAATAATTACTGTTTTACTGGAAAAATGTATCAAATAGTACACAAGAACCCTAATGTTTTCAGCTTAATGAAAAGTAAGTCTTTTCAAACATGTACGCAATTTCTCATCCATTTCGGATTGTTTTCTTTATTCCTGTGAATTTTTGGCAATTAGGTTTGTAGTTTAGGCTAATTTATGAGCGCATGCTGTACCGTGTCACATGATTCGATCTAATTAAAGTATATTCGATTATAACATAAACAATCCCTATTTACATCGCCACAAACCAGTTCACCCGCCCAAAGTGTTACCGATATGTATATAAGCTATTCACTTAAGTATTATGTAGGTCAGAATATTTTTCCTAGGTTAACACTCATTCTACCTTACAGCATTTATTTACAGCAGTCTAGTATATTACAACTTTTGTTACTGAGTATCTGGCCAATCTCATTAGCCATCTTTCTATGTAAATTGACCTTGAGCGCAGTTTAAAACAGTCGATGCTCAACATATTTTACCATAATTGGAATATTAATATTTTCTTGGACAATTTTCAACGTATTTCAGATATATTACTAGCGGCTTTTCTTGGCGACTCGTAAATATTACCCAATAGATGATGCTTACGAAATTTTAATGTGGGAGTGGTTGCCAATGTAGTGCGCCAATTGCTTTTAAGAAGACATTTTTGCAAGCTCATGTTGGAAGACAGGATAAAGGGCTCACTAATCAATAAAATGTTTCAAAACCAATATAATATTTTTTTAAAATTACCAATATCAAACCGTAATGAATATAACAGTTCTTATAACGTTTTAGCATTCCATTTAACAGAAATATATATAGAACCTCTAAATTGGAAAATATAACCTTTTGTTTCTGTTGGGTGACATTTCTCAATTTAGCGTGGCCTATCACTACGCAAACGCCATACTCAAGTAAATAGCTTATAAGCACTGTCACGTCGCCTCATATCAGAGTCTGCTATGGAGTGTGAAGTAAAAAACGAGAATATTACACCTCGATATTCTTTGCGAAGTTTAATAATAACAAAGACGTTTAATAAAAACAAAATGAACCAATTGATAAGTTATGAACTCCATTATCTCACTACTTAACAAATATAACTGTTTTAGTCAGTGTCTGCACAAAAAAATACAACATCATATTAATCTGGAAAAAAACTTAAATGGTTTTTAGTAAACTAATAAAAAATTGTCAAAACAGATGTAATAATACAAATAATTTAATATAAATTATTGTCTTAATAAGATTAGCAGTATGAAAGCAATATGTCGCTTTCTAAACCACTGTTCAACTGAACTGCAATCTCTTGTTAAAGTTTTCGAAAAAAAGGGTGATATCAGAACACAATATATTTCTTATATACAACATAAAGAAAATCACTTTTTTTACCCTAAATTGTATCGGAATAATCAGTAAGTTTTTCAAAAAAGCATGCTTTTTTGCCTAAGTCTTTCGTAAATTTAAAAAATTTCACTGATTCGAGGTTCAAGTTCAAGTCAACTCAAAAATTATTTTTTTTTATTCATAAGACTGTCTAGAAAAATATATCTGTTCAAAGTGGCAGTTGTAATCATCCAATACCAATTCAGTTTCACAGTTTTTTTTTTAGCTTTTATGGGTAAAAAAGTTTCTCATTCAGGCACAGAACGTTGTGAAGGAGAATCAGATACTTATTTTAAAACGAAATGATATTAGGGGTAACGAGCGTGAGACAAATTTAGTACCAACACAGCAACACATTGATGAAGATTACCATTACAGGAACATGTTCAAAGATATGTTTGTGCTTAAAAATTCATACATGGAAAATTTGTTATGGCCTCTTGTCAAACTCAAGCTTTGAAAATTTTCAATTTATTCTCGTATTTTGAGAGTTATCAATTCAAAATGTCAAGTCAAATGTTTTCAAAAAGGTTAATGATGGCAAATAATGATTTTGTTTGATTTATTTCAAAATTAGAAGTATACTTCACACACATTTCGATGTAGTCTGTAATAGTTTTGATATAGTAGAGCAGCGGATAGGCTTAACTAACGAAATCCAATTATCCAATAATTCTGAAAAATTTCCACTACAAAATAAGGTTATATTCTAGATTATGCATATTTTATAGTTGTTTCAAATACATCAAAATGGGAATTTTTAAGCTATAAATAAAAATAAGATTGTAATTGGTGAAATCAATCAACGATTTTTCAAATTGACATAGTTTTTTTTATTATGCGATATATGTTTGTTCAATTTCGTTAAGCTAAGCCCGAGATACGAAAATTTTTTGGTAACAATATTTGATCTCTCTCTCCCACCCTCCCTCGTTAAATCTCTATGTTAAATGATTTTTCGAGATAAGCCGTCTTAATTGTAGTTATGTATATCTACATAAATTTGAATATGAATATCTGTAGAATCCAAACGGAACAGATACATTTTATTATTTTTGTTTCTATTTATCGTTCGTTTGACTTTGACATAAACTTTCGGTTTAACCGGAAGTAGCTAAAACCAGGAAAATGTTAATTCCATTAGCTTAATTAAAAACTAAGATAGGAAAGTGAAATCCGTAAGCTATAATATGGTTTCCACAGGTATTCAAAGTGTTGGAAATGACGTTTTCACATGTCAATATCTCGAAAACAAAAGAATTTGTACATATGATGTATAGAATTTTGAGTCGCAGCTATTTTGTTTTAAGCCAAGTTGCATTTTAAACAGAAATTCTATTTCAGATTTTCAAAAATACAGGTGGAGCCAAAAAAATTGTCGTGTTCAGTCCTCGCTGGATCACCCTGTTCACTCGGTACTCCATAAAAGAGTGATCGGGAAAGCAAATTTGTCCAACTGAACCAAAAAATAATCCAATACGTTTTAAAGCTTGATTAGTATTTTTTGGAAACTTAAAACTTTGCACTTTGGTCTTAAAGTGTGATTCTGTTGGTTTTCCAGCGAACCCAAAACTAAGAAAATCCATCTACTAATACAAAAATTACAGAATCAAACAACATTCCGGCTTTTTTTTCAGTCACCCTCCTTTTTTTTAAATAAGGCTTTTGGCGCAAATCAAATACAACAAGCAACGTATATCAAGGGTCGCAGTTCAATTAAACAGTAGCCAAAGTGGTATATTTCAACCTAAACTAACGCAACTGATTGCACTACTTCGATGAGGCATTGTATCTAACTTAAGAAAAGTTCTAGATTACACTTTTTACTGCATACAATTATATTATTTCATAGTGACTAACGATAATAATAAAAGTTGTTAATTCTCCAATTCAAAAAATGAAAAACATATAGCAGCTATCACGTTGAAATAATAAGATGGGACCTACAGATGAACGATTGTTGTATATTTTTGCATAAAACAACTAAAAAACAGACGACATATATAGCTATAAATATTGGTGGACGAAGACGATTTCCGATGTACATTAAAGTCCCTACCGCCCCTAGTCGGCATAGCAAACGACCTAGAAACGTCTTTACGTAAGGCAATGTTGGAGTCGCTAACCTTACGCAAAGGGATCTTTAGTTACTTTCTAGGCGAAAATCTCGGATTCGCGGGCATATAAATAAAGCTGCGCAATTCGTAATTCATATCTATATCGTGGGCAGTCGCGGTGTCCATGTCCGATTTCCTCATGATTATCATTCGAATGTCGCTGTGGAGATATATTTTGCCGGATTTCGAACTCATAAACCTGAAAGGAAGAGACAAAAATCAGCTGTTGCTCTTACATGAAAATTCAATATCTAGAATAATTAAATGAACCCAAATCAGGTGAACTTTATAATTATATTTTAGTTAGGTTAATTAAAATTAGTAATTAGCATAGTGATTGCGAATAATAGTTATTACTTTAACGTTTACGTACCTTACGTGAATGAGAAATCTCAACCACTTTGGAATGAGTTCCAATTTTTCATTTTTATAGTCGGTCGGCATATAAAGTGTGCGTTGACGGATAAACGTTTGAGAATTCGGTGGCATACCGGAAAGGTCATACGGCAAAACGAACATCTTTACCACAGTTCCAAGTGGATTAAATAAGGTCAGCTGAACCGTTCCTACTTTCGGGATGTTGTAACCTTTTTTACCCAAACTTATATGGCCCTGTAAACAGATACAAAAGACATATTTTATAGATATGACCAGATACTAGTGATGGCCTATTTTCGTTTAAACAATTAATGGAACATACAGACAATTTTTCAATAATATTATACTCTATTCAATTTGAGTGACTATAACAGCTATATATAAATGCATTCCCCAATTTATATATGCAAAGGAGGCAGGTTGCAACGATTTAATACAACAAATACTTCGGCGTAAAAAAAAATAATAAGCTGAACATACCAAGTATGGAGTCGACACCCTATCATGATCACCAAAAGCGTAAAAAAACGCCGTTACTGGAACGAAAATGTGCTTCGGTACAAAAGAACCACTGGCTCCGAGTTCGGCCGTGAAGCCATGAACCGTCGATACGGGTTCCAATCTTCCATTCAGCACGGATTCTTCGAAGGTACCTAGAAGAAGAAAAAAATAATACCGAATACGAAAATAGTTAAAATGACTATCTTATTTTAATTAGAAATAAATCGTAGCCATTATGTATATCACTCATTCAGAAGATTAATTAATGTGTATTTTATTATTTTACTTAAATGTAGAGACAATGAAGAGACTGGTAGCTGGTCCCGTAAATTTATCCACTGTTATTTATCTCTTTTTGTTTCACGTAACTTCCTATACTTATTTCCTTGTCATTCATCTAGGCAAGCGAACGTAGGTGGAGCAGTCATCGCTTTCCTGGTGGTTGCCAAGTTGCCTCCAGTTTCTGTATATAAATGTTGATGTTATTTTTTTTGCTCACGCTTGATTAAGAAACAAAAGATGAATGTACCATGAATCAAAAATTTTCAATTTGACAACGCTGAACTAGAACGGTGACGCGCGCCGATGACAAGCCAGATTTGACATTTTTGTAATGGCCGCTTTCTTTGGTTTTGCTGTTTATGTAAATTATTGACTTTTATTAGTGATTACCGAGGTGATTACAGTGTATATTATTTAATTTTCTGCTTTTTAACAAAGAATTTATGATAATAGTGAAGTGTGAATCTGCAACGTATTTGTCCTTATATTATTTGCATTTGTCATTCAGATGAACTTATGCCACATTCGATTGTTTTTACTTTCATTTCTTAAAGAAAGATTACCAAGAAATAATAATCGAAAGTAGCATTAGTGCAATTTAATTAAATTTCTGTCAAATGCACTTAATTAATAATTGAAAGCCTTTACAACTAATAATCATAATAAATATGTGTTTGTATTAAATTCATAGTCTATTTGGCCATTCAGTTTTTTACAATGTTATTTCTTTTAGTGATATTGATTCGTAATACATGTAAGAAAAATATATATCAAAACCAAATAAATGACATTTTGAGTTATAAAGGAGTATTTATTTAATTGAACATCCAAATTTTGAAGAAAAAAAAGATGGTTAATTTGAATTTGGCGGGCAAATGACAGCGTCCGCCCCGTGCGCCATCTGCGTTCACTTGCCCTGAAGACAGACAAAGAAGGCACGGCAGCTTTCTCTCTCTCGGATGATTTATTAACATAGAGTTGCGCGTCTCTTCCTTGCCTCTGTTGAATGCACAAACTTAAATATATACGAAGTAGCAGATACTAGCTTGGAACCTAGTTCTTCGAACTCGCAATAGCGACCGACAAAACGACCGATGCAAAGTGTCTCATTTATTTTTTGCAGTAAAATGTTACAGGAGTTTAAATTGGTACTTTCTACGGGAATTTAGATTGGTACTCTTTAGGGGAAAAACACTGATTGACCCATCGCTAACTACACCACTGGTGGCATGTGTAATTTTCCAATAGTGTCGCTCATTATTAACTCAAAATAGTTGTAAAAAGCGAAGGACATGTATCAATTTTGAAACAAATAATGACATTTTTACATTTATGTTGACATAATCTATTTCGGATATTAAGCATTTCCTTGCACGTTTATAGAAAATCCTTCTTACCACAAGGAATTGTAGCCTGAAGGATACTTAGCGAGAGACATAGAACAAACAAATAGGATAAACAGACTAATAGCCTGTGTATGTCTTAAGCTTTTGCTTGCAGGGAACACCCCAGGCTAATTTTATATTGGTGTGGGGTACCAGGAACAACCACAGCAGCTGTGGAACTACCTTGGTCAACGTCGAAAAAGCGTTCAGATTGGAGAAACGATATGGTGAATGATTGAGGTGATTTGATGGGTGCCCCAAGAGTCACACATAGGTCCAGTGTTGTTTTTGTTATTTATTATGGACGTAACGTCTTGTTTTAAAGTTTCCGACTGTTTGTTGTACGCTGATGAAATTATATAGTGTTGAAATTTTAAGTGTAATTGATGCCCTCCCATGGGAATTTGATCTATTGGTTGGTTTGTTTTATAAGGAAACTGAAAAATAATTTATAAATATGTTTCTTGTATAAAAATAAATTATTACATTAAGGGGGTTGTTTTAAAGTTTATACAGTTTTTCAATGTCTTGACAAAGATTTACTTTTAATTTACATATTGACCAAATAGTGGCGTAGTCTTGAGACTACACAGAGTTTTATTCAGAAAAATACAAAGTTCAAGAATGATGCTAAGGCAATAATATGTTCCCTTTACAATGGTGTACTGCTGTGATTTGGTGTCTTTACTATCACTGTCTTTATTTTGAGCACTTATTGTTGAGACATGGCTTACAATGTTTTAATTTACCAGACTAAACGAAATTTTTGCTTTGTGGCTTTAAATTTCTAGAAACTAGACGCTAAAATGTGTATGTGATGTTAGAATATTATCCCAAATAGGATTTCGTGTTTTCGTGTTTGCATGTAGACGACTTAGGGCTA
Source organism: Pissodes strobi (assembly GCA_016904865.1). Taxonomy (NCBI): domain Eukaryota; kingdom Metazoa; phylum Arthropoda; class Insecta; order Coleoptera; family Curculionidae; genus Pissodes; species Pissodes strobi. The sequence goes on along the minus strand of MU182515.1, from coordinate 239,655 downwards.
ATTATGAACAGAGGGGCTTTGTCAATTCTCTGACTACAAAGCAGATCGGCCGTTTCAGATGCTTAAATACGCTAAGGGCGACTATTTAAATTTTCTGTTTTTATTGAGGTAAATTGTATTTGTAAGGTTTAATTTTTTGTACCATGAATTATTATTAGGTAAATAAACAAACATATGTAAGGAAACACTTAATTTCCGAGATAAGAGGATTAAAAAAAAATGCCAATTTCAAATTATTTTCAACCGTAATTACAGTCCTTTGATTTTTACGGTTAATTTTAGATAATAATGACCTACAATCTTGAAAAATCACTTATCACTAGTGGTATAGTAAAGCTCGTACATCGTACACCAAGCAATAAAACCCTCAATATTCGACCCGAGGCATGTTACCGCGTATACAAGAGCGACAAAAATATTTGTAGAATTCCAAATGTCGTCAAGCGAGGAGTAACCCAGTTTAGGCTTAATAATAATAATTTTAAAAAAAGTCCGCACCATATAGGACATTTTGTATGAATCTGTTCATGTGAAATTTTGGCATTAGCTCGATCTAGGCTAAAAAACGCAGACAAAAGCAGCTGATATTGGTTATACAGGATGTCCGGATATTCGACCGACAACGCTTGACAGATGATAGCCCTCGCAAATTGATGAAAAATGATATAGGAACATATACCCCTTAGGTGCCTAATATTCGAATCTAGTGAAGGGAAAATCGGATAATTTTTAGAATCGAATATCTTGCATTCGAATACTTTTGAGAATCGAATGATTATTCGAATACAAAGAATCGAATTATTTGGATTAGTCACGATATCCCAACTTCGAAGTCTCGTTCTCAAATTCAAATTTACAAATTGTCTGATTCTGGGTTGTTTGATCTGGAAGTCTTCATTCTAGATACATTTAAGCATAAGAGCAAAATATTTTACAAAGATTAGCGAAAGCATTCACGATTAAAAAACAAAATATTGGTTAAAAGTTGTTTTGTTTAGATATTATGTAAAAGTTTATTAAAGATTTACTAAAATCATCACATTTTAACAATTTAAATTTGAATTCCAAAAACTCCTGATCGTCTGCATATTGCAAAAATATGTATGTGATACCTGCCGACTACCGCATTTAAAATTAATAATAAGAAGAAAAATGTTCAACAACTAAAAAACTACCACAGTAATTAAACTACTCTATTTTATACTTTTTACAGTATAGCGTTTTCGATTATTGTTCACTATAATGCAAAATAAAGCCCGCTATTATTTGTTGCTCAGACGGCAGAAGAGCATAATCGAACAAGTTATAATATATTCGCATTTGACGCGAATTGTGCCGATTAAAATTTCATTTCGATTCAACCAGCATTCGAGGGACGATTCATTCGTTGTTAGCGCATTCGAATATTTCTGGTATTCGAATTCTTCGTTGAGAATCGAATGCAATCGAATGCAAGCCAGAATCGAATACTTCGATTATTTGTATTCGAATAGTCCCTTCACTATTCGAGATACATGGTATTAAAGTCCAAAAATAAATACGATTTTTTTGCAATAATTCGCAAACTGAAAAAAAAATTTCTTTCAAAATTGGTAAGTGACCTCCTCTTTAAAGGCCTCATATTTTGACCACTAACACGCTTTTGACTCTTTTTCCAGTGGCGTGCTACAGGGGGAGGCGTTATTTTAACTCCCTGTAATTGTTACGCCACTGGGTTAATGACGATTCTTTGCTGTTTTTAATTCCTTGTTTATTGTTCTTCAAAAAAGACATAAGGTTTAACTATGCTAAAAGCAACAGTTTTCGAGTTATTTGTCCTCCAGTAAAGGTTTGTCGCGGCTTTTATTAATTATCTACCATGTATATTTTCTAATAAGCGTATTTATGGCGTATTTGGTGTTGAGTTGACACTGACAATACTTGTGTATGTAACATTACCTGTCATAAGTGAAATTTTTAGTTGAATCTCTAACAAGATTTTACATTAATTTTTCTGTCATTAAATAATGAATTATTCTTTCGACGAATTGACTGACATGCTATTAGCATACGGAGAAGCTGGGAAAAATGGTAGACTGGCAGTCAGTACGTTTGTACGAACAAAAGTTCCCGAATCAGAGAATACCTCATCATTCAACGTTTAAGAATGTGGAAAGGAGGCTTCGTGATACGGGTAACTTACTCATTAAAAGGAATAATGCCAGGAGGCCAAGAACAACCAGAACTGTTAGACTTGAAGAGGAAATATTGTCACGATTTGTATTTTTTTTACTTGTGACGCCACGCCTTACTTAGCGTGCAGGAGAGTAGCCCAGCTTTAGGATCGCACTACGTCAAGTTGAGAAGAGATAATAAAGGAGACACATTGATAAAAACAAGTTTATTTACAAACAAACTTAACAACGGGTAGACTGTATATTAATAAAGGCTTGTTTACGTTTATAGATGAATTAAGAGTTTACACTATACCCAATTAATATTAAATGCATGTCTCCTCGAGGGAGGTTTAGTTCAAAGTTTTTCTAGAAAGCGACTTCACTATTTTATTAATAAAGTTTATGTGAGCGGGGTTGCCTTTTATTTAAGTATTCGTTTTGATATTTATATGGTAAGTCTTTCTGATTTAAGTTTGTCACAGATTTCTAAGGCACTTGCACTACTTTTAAAACATCCCCAAAAATCCCTTTACTGGAAATTTCCATACTTCACTCGTAGATTCGATTCTCTCTACTTTTTAGACTGCCCCAGTTGTCATATACCTGTGCATACGTCCATCCAGGTTAGGTAAGGACCTGACCACCCTGGACCTGTGTCCAGGTGTTCACAGATATGGGGGTCGTGGGATAGAACAACTAGGAGTGTACGCACCTATGCGCTGTATCCAGCTAGATTGAGCGGAGTTGAGAGACCCGAAAACCTGATGAATTTGGTGTTTGCCTGCGTATTTATATGTTACAAAATGCTGATGGCTGCATCATTAAGGATTAAAATCGCTCCCGTCGAACGCTGCAGTTGTTTATAATTAACTGTGAATGTTTATATAATATTTGTCAAGTTCAAGTTCAAACTTAGGACAGGGTGATATTTAATTTTAGTAATAATATTTTTGAGAAACCTTTAAGTAATAGGACAATAGGCCGGGCTTGAACGTGGGCAGTTCTACTGTAGAAGAAGTTTTGCAGGAACAACTGCTACATCCTTATAAATGCACCCGAGTACAGGCATTAGAACCCATCAGAGACTATCCCGTGAGAGTGGATTTTTCAAATAGGTTTAGACAAATGTGTCGTGAAGATGAAAATTTTCCCAAATATGCTTTATACACAGACGAGGCGAAATTTACGAGGGAAGGAATTTTTAATGCACGCAATTCTCACGTATGGAATGATAAAAATCCACACGAAATTCGTGAGCGTGGGTTTCAATCAAAATTTTCGTTCAATGTGTGGGCGGGTATCGTTGGAGATGTAAAAGTTGGTCCATATATTCTGCCTAATAAACTTAATGGAAGTATTTACAGATACTTTCTTCTTGAAGTCCTTCCTGAGATTTTGGAAAATGTGCCGATGGCCATTAGGCAGAATATATGGTTTCAACATGACGGCGCGTCTGTTCATTTTCATAGAGGCGCCAGAGACTACCTAACTGAACAGTTTGGAGAAAAATGGATCGGGCGGGGTGGACCTCACTTGTGGCCACCTCGATCACCCGATTTCAACCCGATAGATTTTTTCTTGTGGGGGGTACATGAAATCCTTGGTGTACGAAACTATTGTTGAGACTGAGGAAGACCTGATGGCAAGAATTCAGGGTGCTACCGAAATAATTCAGTCTAATATTTTGCTCTTTCCAAAAACACGTTTTGAAATGCGGAAACGTTGCAGATTATGCCAGCAATGCTGGCCGACATTTTTAACAGTTATGTAAAATGTTTGTTTTTTAATACTTTTAACTTTGTTTGCGTTAATTAAATTTTTTCTTCTTGTGTCTTATCCGATTTTTTATTTTTCCATTTTGTGATTATTGACTAAGACATTTTGAACCATTTGGAAGTAAGTAACTTACTATTTACTAAGTTATTCAGACAAAACAAAGATGTCTATAATAATCCAATTTTCAAAATGATTAAGAAAAGCCTGTACAAGCCTTTATTTGAGATTAAATAACTCAAAAATTGCTGTTTTTCACATAGTCGAACACATATGACAGGTAGTGTTACATACACAAGTATTGTCAGTGTCAACTTAACAGCAAATACGCCATAAATACGCTTGTTAGAAAATATACATGGTAGGTAATAATTAATAAAAGCCGGGACAAGCTTTTACTGGGGGACAAATAACTCGAAAACTGTTGCTTTTAGCATAGTTAAACCTTATGTCTTTTTTGAAAAACAATAAACAAGGAATTAAAAACATAGCAAAGAATCGTCATTAACCCAGTGGCGTAACAATTACAGGGAGTTAAAATAACGCCTCCCCCTGTAGTACGCCACTGGATAGAGTCAAAAGCGTGTTGGTGGTGAACATTTGAGGCCTTCAAAGAGGAAGTCATTTACCAATTTTGAAACAAATATTTTTTCAGTTTGCGAATTATTGCAAAAAAATCGTATTTATTTTGGACTTTGACACCATGTATCTCGAAAATTAGGCGCCTAATGGGTATTTGCTCCTATATCATTTTTCATCAATTTGCAAGGGCTATCATCTGTCAAGCGTTGTCGGTCGAATATCCGGACACCCTCCGGATCTTTTTTTCCAAAGAAAAAGCAGATTTTATATTAATTAATACATGTTTGTGTCAAAAACATTATTTGACACGAATCAACCTGACTTCTATGAGTATTTTTTGCTTCTGGAAAACTTATTTTAATCTATAATTTGAAAAATCTTTAAACATTTCAAAAATGTAGCGTCCATAAAATAGAAGCATAAAAGCATTGCCTACCGTAGAAAAATTACCAATGCACATATTTTTTTAAATTATCGATACACACAGTTTTTTACACACTTTTCTTCTGAAGGTATATTTTGTGATAAAACAAAGATCTACTATACTGTCTCAGTCCTCTCACAACTCATAATAAAGTAATCTAATTATGCACCTCTTCCGCCGTCGCAAGATATTATTTTATTTAATTTAGGCTCTGCTCGCTCTTCTGTGTAAGCATCCTATTTAAAAACAAAACAAAGCGGTTACAGCTGATCAATACAAATTCATACTGAGCTCAAAAGCACTGCTTGCCAGTACACCAATTCGCCTGTATTCGAACTTCCGGATGGCTCTGAGTTTGTATACATGACAATAAAATGTACTGTTGGTATTTTCCAAAGACAAATGTGTGGAGCGTGACCGATTATACAGACTTAAATAATTTTTCTAACGCGTCAAAGAAACATTCAATTATTAACTATTATTATTTTGGTCGATCATGGCAAGTAATTTTTACCTTTTTAAATGTTTGCCTAAACTCTACTGTATTAAGAATTGCACGCCACTGTAGTACAGTACTTGCGTTGATTTAGTCCCTACAATCAATAGCATATAGTACACAATGCTGCTCTATTAAACAAAATATAACTTTGATATGGATCTTACTCTTGATTATGGAGACATTCATTATTTACTTTTTTGTTTATGTTTTGTAATTGGGTTAAATGTTTTCTACATGTAAATTGAAAAAAAGTAAGTACATTTTAGTTCTATGATTTCAAAGTGCTTGTCCAAAAATGATGACTGAAAAGTTATCCAGTTTTGCTTTTTTGCAGGATTACAATAATGAAATGCTCCTAAGTTCCTATTTTTTTTTCAGTTAAATAAAATTCAACTTTATCGACGAAGAGCTGAAAAGCGAAAATCTTATAATAGCTGTTAAACTGCTTTTGTATTTTCTGCTCTTTCCTCAGCGCTCTGTTTATAAATAATATCACAAAAATCGTGTAACTTCCAATATTCGATTTTAGTTTGAACATTGATTCCTCATAATGGATATCTAAAAATCTATGGATTTATCATACTATGATTTACCTAACAGAAACACTTCGATGAACCTTTTTAAAGACTCTGCCTTCATAACGCTTCTAAAGTCTAAACTAACAAGGTAAAGAAATGAAGATATTAGAAAAATAGCATTACGAGCTTAAAATAGTCGCGCCCGCCGACACCTATTAAATTAAATTATTTACGGATTAAACAAAAAAAGTGTGAGAACCCAGAATCAAATTCGCGCTTTCTAACGATATACGAGACATCTAGGGTTGCGGACGGAATGTTTAATAATAAAAGTAGAAACATATCTAACAATAATTAATATTATGATGTACAGAAAGTAATGTAAGTACGTACATCCGATCCTTCCTCATTAACTAGGAATCCGCACTTTTCACTAAGACTCGAAAATGATTTACCAACCTAACAAGCTAGTGGGCCGTCCCTTGCGGCGATATATGACCGGGCCAAGGTCTCTCTTTGGACCGGTATATATCTCGGGGCTGCAAGGTGAAACGATGCTTCCTTCGCTCTCGCTTTCCTCGTCGGTGGAAAAACTGCTCGGAAACAATGCACTGAAAAAGGTAAACTTAATGTATTAAAACCAACAAAAATAAATTTTGCATCAGCCTTGCGTTTCAAATATAGTGTGGGCTAGCCTGGGCTGGGCAAGAAATTAATGTTTTACTCTAAAGTTAAAGCTATATGGTAGTTATGTTTTTTACTTTAAAGTGGTAAGGTAAAATATCTGTTGTGCTTAGGAAGCACTGAAAAGTATGCTACAAAATGTTAATATGCCCTGGCAAACCAACTCATTGTTAAATTGTATGGAAATCATTGTTTCGCGGCCATAATACTGTGGTATAAGTTTTTGAATAGTCTGTTTTTGCAAGGTCAGAATCGAGATATAAACGAGATGGTAGTTCGCATGAAACTGTCACAAGTATAATACGTCCACTTCTTCTTAAACTGTAAGAAACCTGCAAAGAAAATGAGCTCGATAATGAAAGACAATTAATACTCCATGCTTCAAGTCCAGCAGAAAATGCAATGGTCGGGAGACGAGTCGGATTTCCGTAAAAGGCATCTTAATTGACCGCTAGATATATAGATGATCTTCTAATTAGCATTGTAGAACCGCCATCAAGAAATCGGGTTCGTCCTACAGGATCCCACCGTGCCCGCATTCCCAACTATCTTCAAGATTTTGAAATTGAGAGACTGGAATAAGAGCCAGCTACTCCACCAAACCTGAACCCCATTGATTATAGATGAAATTGGTGTGGGTTAGTGCGATGTGACGTCCAGATACCCTCTTTCAACATTTGATGAGTTTCGAATAACCACAATGAAATAATGGGATAAACTAAAACATGACCTTAATAACCTCATAAGCAGCACATCTCGAAGAGTTGGAGCTTGCCGAGTTGTTAAAGGAACGTAACGCGTTATTAGAGAGAAAAATTGAATTTATGTTGCACCATTGCCTTTTATGTTATCGAAAGTCACGTAGTTCATCTCCATCTCCAAAATGTTCTTACATTTACTTATCCTAAAACCCTTATTTCAAAGGTATTACAATTGGATGGTGCAATACTATTTTTTACTGAATCAATATTCCAGTTTATAAACTGTGTCTACTTACTTAATATTAGTACCCACTAAACTTACATCCTTTCACAGCAAAATCACCACTAAACTTTTCATCACCAAATTATCTAGATTTCATTGACAAAACTAGAGATATAATGTAATGAAGCTGAAATGTTAAGTTCTCTTTAATTATATTCATCCTTCCCCAGTGTGCCAATTTCACAAATCTTGCAGTATCTTGAGGAATTACTTCAGGTGAATAACTTTGACAAAATTACCCAGAAATAGTTGATTACAGCAAATATTTGCCTGGATCAAAATTACTTCTATAAAGCACAATAACAGCTTATATGAACACAAAGGGGCAGTTCTGAACATCTGTTTATCAATCAATTTAAAAACCACTATACACCCGAGGACTTGGATGTTTTTATAAGTGGTACAGGAATAATCAAATAAGTAACCCATAAAAAGCACTAGACTATTCAAAGAACAAAGTTATGAATATATGAAATAAGCTACATGGACTGCAATAAGAAGTATATCGGAAAAACAGGATATAAAGTACGACAGCTTAGAAAAGATATAAGACAGTACAAAACTAAAAAAGTACAACAAATAATTGAAGACAACAAAAACATGAAGGTACTCAAATCGAGAAATTCCAAGGGAAGACAGAAAATAACAAAAATGAAAGATCAAGAGGGCACAGTGATTACAGATCAAAAAAAGATTGCTCGAATAATAAAGGATTTTTACGTAAAACTGTATTCAAACAACAACCCTAAGCCTTATCAGCAGAGGCCATTGGTAATGAACGTGGGTTCAGAGATATCCCTGCAGGAAATCCGCTTAGCACTAAAGTAGATGAAAAATGTCCCAGGGAGGACAGGATCAACACTGAGATGCTTAAAATGGGGGGAGAGGTACTGATAAAATCTTTACAAGTTCTCTTCAATATGTGAACTCCTTTTTGGATTTCGATTTCTTCTGTCTCCATGTCCTCAACACGCACTAGTGCCGTTTGATTGTAGTAGACATTTTGTATTAACCGTATATCGCTTGGATCCAGATTGATCCTTAGGTTCTCTATGAGTTTATCGTGTTGGACCTTATCAAACGCCTTCTGGTAGTCGATGAAACAGACGTAAACATTTTTGTTGTATTCTCTACTTTTCTGTAGCAGTACTGTGATAGCAAACAATGCTTCTCTAGTTCCCAATCCTGCTCTAAAGCCTGCTCCCAATCCTGCTCTAAAGTTGTTCTTCACATTTTCGATATATTCTCTGTTGGATTATTTTCAAAAGTACTTTTAATGTGTGACTCATCAGGCTGATCATCCGCTATTCATCACAGGACTTGGGTTTTTTTTTAGGTAAGGGAATGAAGACCGATTTAAGCCAATCTTTTGGTATTTCTCCTGTTTCATAGATTTTGTTGAGTATTTTTGTTAGATAGGTCGTTTCTATCGTCTAATGCCTTTAAGAACTCAATTGGAATGTTGTCAGGTCCAGCTGCTTTTTTGTTTTTCGAAATTTGTATGGCATATTCTAGATTAGTATAGATTTAGTATATTTATTTTCCTCTAAAATATATCGCGTCCTTTTGTAGTGTTGGGGAAACACCCCAACAAGTGTATTAACTTGTCATTTTTCACCCGATAGTTTGGTGATAACACCCTGTATGTATGTAGCAGAATGAGTCATGATTGATCCACGAATGGATTTATTTAACCCCAGATAAACAGAAATTTGGGCATTTAAATCAGCATATGTCAGTTCTTTATTACCCCTTAGTCCAAACCTGGACGGTCGATTCCATTATTATAAAGCTAAATGTCATTCCGTCACTTCAATCGTGTGTAATCGTTTTCAATTTAATATATCCGTGTCTCCGTCAGTGTTTAGTAAACAGCAGTGTGTCAAAGAAAGAAAGAAGATGTTTTCACCCTCTCAGATAAAACCGACGCGTAACTTTCCCGCGTTATTGTCCCTCCCGAGATCGTAAGAAATATCATATTTCAGTTCAAGCGTTCATTCGAATGGCCAAAGGTCAAATTCCTTTTGGGCCAATTTCTCTTCTTGTATGCACAGATATTTGTAGAATATCTAGTGTACCTCAGTAACCTTTGTTCACACTTGGACAAAGACCTCATTTGGGCAGTTTAACCCAATTCCTCAAAGCCAGAAAGATAATGTCCCCTTTGGAAAATTGAACGTAAGATTGACATTTCTGGTGGAATAATTTCTACAATCAAGGTGAAAGCGGGATTTTATGGTTTCCGTAAAACAAACAAAAGTTAAGCTGGAAAGTAACTAAGTAAAATCTCTCCCCGTTGAAGATACAGGTAAAGCAGTCAAAGTTCAAAGGTACGATGTGTGAACGTTACTAAGTTGGAGAAACTAAATGTATTAAAATAATTAAAGACCGAAAACTCAGTTTAAATCACAAAATCAAGAACTTTCAGTAGATATTCACTTTATAAATAACCTATTTTGTAATATTAGTTGTATGTGTGAAAGGATGAATGCTTGAAATTAATATAGAAAATACTGTATATTTATATTTATCATAAATGCAATTTACACCTGCATTATTAAATTAAATCAAACCAAATACATGTTTCAGTTCATCCTATAGATATAATCTCGCTACCCTATGGTAATAGTTTATTAAAAGTGGTTAATTAATAACTAAGATACCACCCTCCTTTCTGGTTTTAAGCAATAGTAAGAATCAATTATTTATCCCGGCCATGTAGCTTCATTTATTTTTTTTATAATGACTTAAAATATCTTACTAATCTTTCATCTAATTTTCTACCAGATTTTTAATAAAAATTTTAATCAAGCCTCACAAGGAAATTGGAATTTTAATTAAAAATAATAAAATTTCTGTACCACATTTTGAGAATCTAAAAGTTATCTCAATTCATTAGTAAAACATGTAAAAAAACACGTTTTTTATTTCAAATTATGTATTAATTTCGATTTGATCTAGTTTTTTAGAATATAAATACTTTCCATAAGTGTTAGGTAAGTTGATTTAAAAGACCCATTTTTATATACATAATTATTTTTGAAAACTTCATCACTGATGCTTTCTTTATATAATTCATTGTATACTGAAATTTTTGAGAAAATGGCTGTTTTCGTTTTTAATGTATTAAATAGTAAATAGTAAAAAAATATGGTGAAGAAGCGAGAGATTATATATTACTTTTAAAAGCCACATCAAAAACTCGCCATGAGGTCTTCAAATATTGACAAGAATATAAACCGTAGGTTTAACCATAAAAAAGATTCTCAATCTCAATATTTTGAAATGTAAAGCCATTTTATAATACGACAGTTCTGAAACATTTTATAACAAAAGTTTATGGTTTATGTCGTCACAATAATCGGTATAAAGTGTATCAAGTCTAGATCTGTCAACTATTCCAAATTTACTGCGGTTTCGTAAATTATTGACACTGATCTAAACAGTAGGTGTTGTGGTGGGTACATGTCTGAAACTCTCAAAACACATGTCAAGGCAAAAAGTGTTCACCCAATCTAGTGTATGTATATTAATGCTCACAAATATTTGTGTGCAATCCTACCTTTTAATAGCGGAAACAGAATTTAAAGTCGAATCGAAATCGAAACGAGTGTTTCCTTTTCGAACCGGTGCAGGACTACTGCTGAGAGGTAATCCTGTCCGAGCATCAAATATCGTCGACGTTGTATTGCCCAAATTTCTCCTAAATTTCGTTTGGTCTTGAATAGAAGGGATATCGCGGGCGCTCGTACTACGCGAACTGTAAGAGCCCGCTATGGGATTTTCGGAGGAGGGCTCCTCATCTTCGAAAGTAATTTTTTTCCTAGCTCCGGTCGATTTAGATATTATACCGTTCGTCAGGTTAATGTTTGATACGTCTCGCATTTTTTTCGTCGTTCTTATGGAAATCGGACTATCACAATGGTTATCTACATAGATATTAAAACTATTTCTCTCCCTATGACTAAATAATTTATCACTTTCGCTCATATCACAATAAAAATTATCACACTCACTCGTCTGCTTAAGCCAGATCGGCTTTTGAGCGCAGCGGAAATTATTAGAGTTAAAATTCTTTTTGCCGCTACGCTCTATTGCGTCCAACAAGAGTTGGCCTTTGTCCTGGACTGTATTGAGATCATCAAAGTTATGGCATCGATCGTGAGACCAAGTGCATCTTTCGAAATCCATTTTGGCTTCCTCTATTTGCTCGGTTAAGCCGTTAAAATCTGAATTCTCGTAACAACTTCTCATCCGAAATTCCGGCGGTTCCATGTTGCGATTGGACTTGCATTTTTTTACTCGAAACCCCGTATTATCGCTCTGACAAACTGTATTGCTCTTTACATTTATGTTTACTTTCACGGGATCGTTGTCTTCCATATCCTTGCACCAATGCTTTCCTTTTACGGTACAGGAGGTATGCATTCGATCATCCAATAATTCAGTTTTAAGTTCCATTTTCGTACTAGATATGTTAGGATCGAATTTAACGAATTTCGCCGAGCAGCAAGAGGTACAATCAAAGGTTGGTTTCCTAGATGTTCTCAGTGCACTTAAAAAAGAAATACTCAACGCGGTTCCGTTGCCGAGATCTGACACGGGAAACTCATGTTTGGAAGCAGTCAGCGAAAATGTGAGAGGAGCTAATAGTTCTTCGGGGCTTGATAATCGATAGCGCAAATTTTCCGACGTAATTGGAGCCGCCTTATCCTGCGTTACCAACCAAGCGGTAATCTGGGAGAAATACAACTGGGACCGGATGGCACTGATCAACTGGTTAATGCTAAATGGCGTTGGAGTCGACGTACTTCTGAAAATAAAAAAAAAATACAAATGTAATATAGTATATCAAACAATAGTCATATTTATATCGATATACTACAGACTATCCACAAAAAGAAATGTGGGTTTTTTATGCTGGGTTACCCGACTTTAGCCGGGGTGGATAAAACCAGTTATTTTTAAATTCCTTATAAAGAAACCGTCACGTCCTGGTCATAATGGGTTCTCACCACTAAGAGCGCCAACATTAAACTTTGGCTTTGAACAACTATTTACATTTTGGTTATGTTGTAGGAATCATTACCCTGAACAAATCTCTTATGGACCAAAGCTTCCTGAGCTAAGAATAATAATATAGAAACTATAAGCTTTAAAGCCAAACTATTTGAATACATTTATCAGTTCTAGAAAAATGTATAGTGATGGAAAAGTTGTTTTCCATCCGACAAAATCTCCTCTAGAACCTGTATTTTGCCCCATCTGCTGCAAATGTTCGTTCTGAAATGCTATAATTTTGAAATTCGTTTTTAATGCAGAAAACTCAAAATTAACGAGTAAAATGTTTTTGCTTACGTAACATAAGACTTACGTTAACATTAATTTTAAACTAATGTAAGTGTTAGCCATTTTTTACAACTTTAGCTACCACTTTTGATTTATTACAGGTTGACTAAAGGCTCGTTTTCACGTGACATTAAACTGTGACTTTTAGTGCCACAGCATTAACTGTCATGACAATTGTCATCGTGAAAACTGAAGTCGCGTGGTAGTCGACAATCGGTTAATGTCGTGACTTTAATGTCATGATATCTAAATCTGTTTGATTTTAGTGACACTTGTTTGTAAGTGCCACGCTCTCGACGTGGTGAAAACAGTATTGTCGCCTTATCGTGACAGTGTTTACTTCACTGGATGCCATATTTGAAACAGTTAATGTCACACCAGTTAAAAGACGTGAAAATAAGCTACAAAAATTGTCGCAATGTCATGACGATGAAAGTCACGACATTTAATGCCACATGAAAACGAGCCTTAACGAACGACACCGTCAATGACAGTAGAGAAGCTTAATCATTTGCTTATCAGCTGTGGGCTTATTCAACTTGTGGACGAATGAACGCGGATCTGAGCGAGGGGATAATTTGCTGCTTTTTTGGATAATTTCCTCATCACAAATCCGGATTATTAGACAGTTTCGGTTGGTCTGTCAATAGGCACTTCCTACCACAAACTTATTTATTGAATTATGGATTTATTACACTACAGAACACTACAAATAAATTTCAAATGGTATACTATATACTAAGAAACTATACAAAAGCTAGAGATAATCAACTGAGGTTGCTAGGATTCAACATCAGTCTTCTAATTCTAAATAAGGGTACGTTAAAATATCGAATCCTATTGAAACTGAAGAGGATCAGAAAATGAGACGTATATATTATTCGTAATTATACCTTGAAACAAGAGTCACTTTAGGTCCTTCTGACGCCTTAACAATCGCAAGGATCGAAAAAACCGAGACGATAGTTTGATAGAGAATTCATAGAAGAAAACTCCGCTAAATGCGTTTTGGTGAAAAAAATACGGTTTTTATTTATTTTTCTCGACAACTAATCTTTTTATCGCAAAGCCAATTAGTTGGAGAGAATCTACTACAAAAATCCTATAAAAGGACACTAAGAAATAGTTGCGCGTTTTATTGCCATTTCAAGTTTCGTCCCGACACCTGGCCGCATATTTCATTACTAGAAAACCATTCAATATTGAGAATTGACGGTTTTTAAAATTTTAGTTCGATAAATCTAATTTAAGAATAATTACCAGCCAGCTCGTAGCTATTTCCAACAAAACATCCCAGATTCGTAAACCTCAATATATATATTCGTTATAATAAATTGGAAGAAATTTTCGTTAGTTTTCGTTATTTCAGCAATTTTACGAATTTGAATTTTAGCTGGCCGCAGTGGCATTCCCGTAGGGTTTGCCATCCATGTATGCTCAATTAAATTGACCAGGGGCGCTACCGAAAGGCTAACCCAAACTAACCAATCATGTAAACCAAAATATAGGGAAGTGGCGAAATCTTCGTGCACGTAACCTATTTGCGCTACATGGGGACGTGTTTCTTACTTAAATCATAGCTGTTAAGAACCAGCAGTAGGACAGATTCCAGCAGTTCACTACAATCAGTTATGTTGTTCAAGAATTTATAGAGAATGAAGAATAGGACATCTTTGGCCTGTGTTCTAGACTGTTCCTACTCAGATAACACAGCATCAGACCAGTATTCCAATATGTTGCGGACGAGAGAGATGTAAAGGGAAGCAAGTGCTTTACTATCGTTCATATATTTATTTATTCGCAAATTAAAAGTTTATGGTCAAATATTACACTGTATTTGCTGATGGACTCAATATTATTGCTACTCTATGATTTGCATATCTGTAAAACCTAATTGTTTGCATTTGCACACATTGACGTTTAGCTGGTTGGACAAGCACCAGGAGACAAAGCTGTTCAGATCTGTCTGCAGACCATAGGGGCTATCGGCGTCGATTATGTAAAGTTCAAAAAATGAGGTCGTTCGCATACATCGATCCTATCCATTGCAGATAGTATCCAGATTACATAGATCCTGTCCATTGCAGGTAGTATCCAGATACCAATATCAGAACTTTTTCATGAATGAAGGGTGAATATCCTAGTGACCAGTGAAGAAACTACAAAATCTTGCTAAATCGCCACACTTAAATGTCCGGAGAATTTCATTCGTTACTATTGATTCGAACACGGATCGATAAGCCACAGTAATGGTCAACATCACACTTATCACATGACTTTGTAAAAATATTTGCTGTCATGGCGCTCCCAAAGATGAGCTTAATTGGATGTGTCAAGACCACACTTCCTGAATTTTAAAATTATTGGAACACAATTGTGTTTTGATCGGTTCCAAAAATGCCAAATGAGTATCGTTACAATTAGAATTGGTATGGCTGAACCCTGATCCTGATCTCGGAGACATGTTTGTCGTTCCATCAAAACGTGGTTCCCACGTCGGCGTCGGTCTGTTCTTTGTTTATTGTTAAATTATGTGAACCTTTTCAAAAAATGTAACTTGTAATTTAAATTTTGAGGTGACCGTTATCGTTTGATGTAGTTTTTACCTCTTCGTGGATATGTCTTTTTGTTCCACTGACAAGTAACACTGATGATTGCTCCGGCCGAAAGCGCTCTGTTACGCTAGTTTAGAGGTTCTTTTGGATTAAAAATTGTATGCATGGAATACAAAGTGTTTCATTTAGTATATATAAGAAAAGCTTATGTCTAACTTTAATTCGAGTATTGAAGTAGGCTACGTAATCACTTGAAATTACGTATCATTTGAATGTTCTATAAAGTTTATTTTTTAACCCCATACATTTAGTGAAGTTTGTTTGTGCACTTAGGCATTTTTCCTCTTTGAACTGATGGCTGATCCCCTCAAAGAAAATGATGTAGCAAAAGTCCATCATGGAATCGACGTGTCATCCAAGGTTGGTAAAAAAGACCAGTTTACCCAATCGTAATAACGACTAAGTTCAGGATAGTTTGTGTGGGGTAACTCGTATACTGCAATAGTATTCTGGTTTTTCATGGATTTAATGTGGATCGGTACTCCGTGTGACGAAATCACTGATATTCAGAGTTCTGCCAATGTGATTCTGTATCGAATTAAACTGTTGCAAAACTTGGAAGTACACAGTACCAATAAGGACCTCAGCGTCCCTAAACGTGCATTCAATGCAGATTGTACTCAAAAAAAAACTATGACATATACTTGTTGCTCAAGAGACACACTTTGTGACCCACCCTTGCTACCTCGATGACTACCTCGACCCAGAGATCCTCATATTAGTTGATTAGTTGACGGGAGGTGTAGGCATGATGGAACAATTCAGTGAGCTCGGTACGGTAAACTCACTGACAGCCCAACTTGTCTTCGGTAGACTGTGTATTGGGAACTGAATAATCCAAAACTGAAAAAAGCGTCGTTTAGCTAGGTTTCGCAGAATGCTATTATTTCATTGTTCCCAAACCGCAAACATTTTGATAACATGCACTTAACTAGGAAGTACGCCCTCGTACGGATGAACGAAAATCGGATTGAGATTTTGAGCTTCGGTTCTCGACTGAGAATGCTCAACCAACCGCGAAGAACTCTGATAGGATATCGTCGGCGTAATTTTAACTCGATATTGACGTGGTTTAACCGCCATAAAGAAATAAAATTTGTAACACACAAATGTTGAACAAGATTTTGTATATCGTTGGTTTACCCATTGCGAGGTATAGAGGGGAAGATGAAGAAAGTGAAGACAATGTAATTGTAGCAAATTTGTCAAAATTGAATCATATAATACAAATTCCATCCAAGTTACCGTCCAAATGAGAACCCGACAAATGATGCGAAATAGCATTAGGTAAAAACACTAAGCCTACATGTACTCGCAGCGAAATCATATTTTTCGAAGATGGAAACCGTATAAACATATAAGGACAGACACAACCAAAGGATCAGAAAATAAATGGTTCCAGCAACTCCAGAAACTTCCAGGCTGTAACAAAGGCAGAAGGTAATATTTTACAAAAACATCAGTTTCATTTCTGACAGACGAACACGGCCGATGGCGATTACAGCCTACACAAAAAGCAAGCATGCCCATCACAGCCAACGTTAACCCTTCTATAGCAGAAGTTTGGGTCGACCGGACTCTCAGAACTTTGGTGCATTGTTTCCTAACAAAACTGTATGCACCGTATTTGCCTATTTAAAGGTTAATAAATTTATAAATCTGGTATTATTTTGTCTGGTCTACGGACGATGACATCACGCACCAGCATGGATGCAAGAGAATAGTCAGGTCAGACACAACGGTTATAGTTCTTTCTGCCTGTCTATACACATGAACCAGATTTTTTTTCATTGAGTAATATTGCTTCGACGGCAGTTAGAGGCTGACTCTGGCTGACTGACCAGTTGGTTTTTAACGTGTTTAATTATTTTGCGGCTGAAAAACAATGGTCGGCCTGTTAAAACATTATTGAGATTACATGAGGTAGCTGATGCTGCCGGAATAAATCTGTGCTAATGAGCTGTCCAACAAAGAAGTTGTTCAGAAGATAAACTTGCTTTAAATAATATACTTCTTGAAGTAAAATGAAAAGAAGTTGCACATGTTTTAACAAGAGATAGCCGAAAATAATTTGGTAAGATGCCGATCATGCACTGAAACTGGAGTGTTTATTACTCTCATTTGCAAATAATATGAAAATCCAAATAGCGTCGATGAACTTATTTGGGTCGCATAACGTATGAGCATATTGGATGAAATGGTTAAAAATACGAATTTGTCACATATTGAATATTTTAAAATATTTACTCTGGCACATAACACAAAATATATCAAATTAATGGCCGGCCTTTATTTCAGTTCTAATTTAATTGTACGAAATAGGTGAATTAGTATGTGCAGGTCAACAAGAAGAAGAAGGAGGAGGGACCCACCACCATCCCACCAGCGAGTCCTGAAGGGGCTCGCCAGTGCCCTTGCCCTGAAGGGGCCAGATTATATGAAGACTCCTTCTTTGTTTAGTAAGTCTAGATAAATAAGATTGGTTCTTAGCGAACCAGGTTCCAAAATTTGCCCTGAAGGGGCCAAATTTTATGAATTCTCGTTCTTTTTCCTAAGTCAGTCTTTATTATACAAATAAGTTCTTGACGAACCGCATCAGGTTCCGATATAGCAAGAGCCACCTACTCAAAGCGAGTAGGTGGATAAGTACCAAAAGGGTAACCCGGGAGGTACCAAAAACCCTCCAATTTGTTCTAGAGAAAAGAAGTTCCCTACAGGGATACGTTTGCTTATATGATTTCTCAATTTTCGAGATCTAGAAAAATTGTTTGGAAATTACATGGATATCGATATCGACATCGTAATAAGCATGTGCACGTCAACAAATAAAATGATCTCGGATTTACGTTATTCGGGCAAGAGAAATAAAACAAAAATAAGATTAAACACAGTTGTTTCGAGATCCATTTTGCATTCGACAAGTAAGGAAGATATACAAGTTTGATAAACTACATATATCTTCTATCTTCATACTAATAGATAAAAAGTGTCACAACTACCATAAGTTTCCTGTTATGTTTAATTTTGTTATTACCTGTTAGGACTAGCAATGAAATGCCATTGTTCTAGCGGTACTGCGTTATCTAAATTATCCGTATCAATGTTGCCAAGTTCCTTACAAACGCACGTAAAAAGAACTTCAATGCAAAATGGAACTTCTCTTTTAAACAGCCTCAGGATGGTGTCGCGATTCCTTCTAAATGTTTCACACTGAAAACAACAATATGTCAATAAATCAAAAAATGCTTTTCTTTAGAAGAATAAATGTTCTAGAAACGAAAATTCTAAACATTAAAGAAAATAGAACGTTAAGGGCACTTTTAGTGAAAAATGTTTACAATCCGAGTTTCATTCTCGTTCAATTGTAACCAACACTATAAATATCATTATGCTTTTACGCGCATTTACATATTGATCGCCGCGACAAGTTCGCTGCCCTTATGTCGCAATAATGCATTTTACTAATGCCAATTCTGCTGGTCAAACTAGTGACAAGCAACAACAAATTGCCACCGAAACGCCAGAAATGACGTTCTTAATACGCTACAATAAAAACGCTTCCATAAGCCACGCTTGCGTTTAGATCGCAAATCGCAGCAGATTTTTTAGATATGAGCATCTGAATTAATTCATATTTAACAATAATTGTATCAATTAAAAGAAGGAAATAAACGTCAAAATCCAGCAAAACGACTTTTTAATAAAAAGACCTGCATCTATCAGCAATAAGAAGGATATTATTGCGAATTATAAGTCAGTCGAATGAAGGAGATCAATCTTGAATATATTTAATGTTTCAAACTACTGTAGGATAGAAGATGATATTCGGGTTCAGGCAATGGGAGATCCTTCAAGTTTCTCGCATTAATTTAATCTTTGAAACTTGCAACTATGAATATGTTCAATAAATATAAACTTTTCATATATGTAGATGTTTCATTTTAACAAAATTTCATAAATTTGATGATGAAAATAAATCCAAGCCCTAATTGTGTCTCATATCTCATGAAACTCAACATACTGTGGCTTAACCTTATCAATAAATCAAAATTTAAACAAGAAAGTTACAAAAACATTTATTTGCCCAAAGTCAACTTCCAAGTGACTGGTGGTTGAATTATGTTTGATACTGAAAGTATTTATTAATGAAGTTCAATTTAGACGAAAACTATGGAATTTGAAACTGAAAGAATATTGAAATTGCGACATAAAAGGAAAATCATGGCTATAGCGGTGCAAAGATGGGAAGAGCTCGATAATGAGGAACAAACAAAGAAGGGCCATTTTCTAAAATACGAAAAAAATCTCGTCGTCCGTATTTCCTCTTCTTGCGTTTTTTTTTGCAAGCGCCGCGAATCTGCGGTAGCTAAAATAATATTTTATCCATATAACCTGCGATCCTGTCGCGGCGATCAAAACGCAAGCGTTTCTTACCAATCACTGGCCGAGGAGACATAAGGATCAAGAGGCCACTCACTAAATATGGACGCTTCGCGCATGGAGATAAGCCCTAAGACGTGTCCTCAAAAATATTAAAATTTCATGCATTGTTCTCCGCTGGCTTCTCTCGCTCCGGAAAATGAAAACTACCCTAAGGGATGTCAAAATCGAAAAAGAAAAACCGTTGCATCCATGGACTGAAGCCAGCAGTAACGCAACTGAACCGCACACTACGTCCAACGATGATCCATGCTAACCAATCATTACATGTAGTGTTTGTACTTAAATCAGGTCGAGAAATACAACTGGTTACCATTAGTGATTATTCCCACGTGCGAAACGTCGCATATCGGTATTTAGTGGTTGGTCTCTAGATCCTTCTCGAGGAGACGGTTCTATCGATAACGCACCTCGATTGACTACTAAGCGCCTTGTCTTTGCGAACGTATAGCCGATCCCATGCAAATTAACAAGCCTTTCATCATATACATACCAAAGGGTTTTTGATGTCACACCTATGAACTCGACTAACTCCAGTTATATGGTTGCAATGCGGACCTTCGTGAAAATCTTTCGATTTCGCGTGTCCGCTCTCCGATGGTCCCGGAATTCGTCCCTCGATCACTAAAGTGGCGACAGCCACCAATAGGTCGCTTTCATTCAAACTACTGCTCGATTCCGGATGGCAACCAAAACTATGCATCTGAAAGGAAAAGGTAGGTCATCAAACAAATTATCTCGTAGTTGAAGGCAGAAAACTTAATACATAATAGCTATTTTATGCATTTATCAATCATCACACTCACCTAGAGCGTACATAAAAAAGTATCTTGCTTATTTAGCCTAACTATTACATTCCAAACAGCGCAAAAAAACAGAAGTACAATGAAACAGAATATAAAATGTTCAACATAAGTAGATAATCCATACCTATTTTGAAACATAAAGAGCCTATTTTTCATAAACATGACGTTAGATGTTAGAAATGGGAGATTACCAACCGGCAAAGCCATTCAATTAAGTACCATAAGGTACGGTACTTGCAAGTACTTTACTCAGCGCAATTTCCAGTAATTAAAAAAAACTACTGATACCTTTGTACTCGCATCAGAAGTTGTATCAGGTTTTATAATACCAATTTCTCTAATTAGCTATAAGGCACATGTCAGAAAAAAGCTTATATCCATGAAAAAAGTAACTACACAATAGAAAAGTCGTTCTTATGCAAATACGTGAACCACGAGAGGCGCTGCATCGTTGTAACTACTAGTGAATTAACAACATATTTCAAATTCGCGTTGGTTCATTTGGAAGATCGCGTTGCCAGACTGTATTATATTGCGTTAATACTGAAGAAGAATTATAGACTCATGATGTGCCTTAAACATTCCTACATTATTTAATGATTTCTTACTGATGAATGGTGATACTAAAATTCTATTTTATTTATAATCATAAAACCGTTGTTTTGCTCATTAATTTATCGATATAGCTATTAGTAAGGTTTCAGGTAATCTTTGCCGGTATTTTGATTGCCAGGCTAGTAAATAATATTGTAAGCGTCGATTTCGATTTCCCTACAAAGATAAATTTGCAAGGAGTGGATTACGAACTGTGGTAAGTATTTACTTCATATTTATCGAGAAAATAAATTTGGTTTACTTAAACTAAGTTACTGCACGTCAGGGGCGGAATTATAAATACACTAAATCACTACGACACATTGTACGAAGTAAAAATATTTAATAAACCAAGATATAAATCCTAAATTATAATAATACAATAGAAACTAAAATCATCTAATCACAATCATGTTCAATCAGCAAAAAAATAATTCTCCTAAACTAAATTTTACTTGTTTTTCATGTTTTGCAGTTATTTTTCATTGCAAGGAGTTTTTGTAATAAAAATGTTATACAATAAAAAGTTTGTTTTAACACTAAACGGTTATTACTCTATTCCAAGTGATAAAATAATAGCCAAATAAATAATGTAAGATTTTCAAATTGAAAGTGTTACGGATCGTCTACAATACAAGGATGTTCTTCTATTGTATAGAGGTGTTTCAAAAACGCATTGGCCAAAATTTAGCACTAGATTCATTAGCAAGTCAAAAACTACATATACCCTTATGTCCTAAACTCTTTCAAATTTTAAGCTAGGTCAAAAACCCTTACAAAATTAAAAATATATAATATATTGAAAATATAACGGCATAAGTTATAAGGGACTTCACGTGTTATGATCAGATTTTTTGCATTTACCAGTGGAATGCATAAAGCCAACATAAAAAAAAAACTTGTACTGACAAAATTAGAACACCAATGTTTTTTTTTATTTTACTTTAGGTAAAAACTACATAAAAGTGATCATTTGTGTTTTTTCAGTAGTGAGTTCATTTTGAGAAAATTACAAAAACTGTTTACTGTATGTCACTGTCGCTTATAAAAGTTGAAAGCACCAATGTTTAAAAATGTAAGCTGTCATATATATGCTTATATCATAAAACGAATCCAAAATATGTGTTATTTCAAGTTTCCAAATATACAGAGTGGCTGAAGCCCGGATCTTGAATTTTTTCCGCCGGGGCAAAATCTGCAAAATGCCGCCCCCCGCCCGCTTATTTTTTTACCTTTATGATCATCATCATTTCAGCCCCCTTATATATTTATCTATGATTTCAGCCATCAGACGCCCACTGATAGACATAGACCTCCCGAAAAAAAAAAACGCCACAACGACCGGTTGATGATCAGCTCTTTCTGTGTTAATCCTATTTTTACAAATACATGGACGTGTAGGACATGAGTATTTTAATTAGGATAGCACAGGATAGGGTCTGAAATAAAACGTAAGATTAAAAATAAAAATCAATTATATTATTGTATTGCACACTGAAATTACAATTTTACTCTTCGGGCCTTTTGTTCTGCAAACAAATCGGCCTTGTCATAATCAATCTCATGTGCAATTCGATTTTCTATCGCTAAGATTGCTAGACTCGATAAACGTTCCTGGCTCATAGAGGATCGCAAATAATTTTTAATAAGTTTTAGTTTGCTAAAACTTCGCTCACAGCTTGTGGATGTAGTAGGAAGCGTAGAGTAAATTCGCAGAGCAATACAAATATTATGAATTTTTTATATCATCAAATAAAACCGGATATTGCTCTTTAAAAATTTAGAGATTCTGGCAGAATTCAACGGTGTTTAAATCTCGCTCGTATTTCCAGATCTGCTCCATACTTTTGCAGTTCTTCAGATGACATATTCAAGATTTGCATTATAAGATCCTTTACACAAATAGTGCACTATATAAAAATCGGCCTCTCCTATTGGTCGATCCGCATGGCCCTCCGCTCGTTTCGCTCGCTACGGGGACTCAAGTAAAGGAAACCAACTAGGTGCTAACCCAAACTAACCCAAGACATACCCAAAATCAAGAAAAAAAACTGTTTAGAAACATAATCTTAAAAAATAATAAAAAAAGCAACGGGGTTTGAACCCGGGCCGTACAGGTGAGACCCAGTTATCTAACCCTCTACACCACGAGAGATCTTGACAGAAACTGATTGCATCACGAAGACAGATTGTAATACGAGATGGATCGACCAAGGTAGATTTTTACATAGTGCACTATTTGTGTAAAGGAACTTAAAATGCTCAAGATTTCAGTACCATCAAGAAATGCAAAATTCAAATTCAGCATGTTAGCACAATCAACCCTCTGTTTCATTTCTGATATTAATTCGGTCAAATACCATCATTATTTCTTTAGAAAGAGTTGTTCGTGATTCGTCATCACACATCTAATCAAATTGTTTCTTGTATTTCGGAATTCATTTATTTGGCAGGATAGGCTCAACGCCAATTTCTAAGCAACTTCTATAGCTTCTTTTATCCAATGTTCAATTGAATTTTCATTGTTTTACAAAATTTTGAGCCATTCATTAAAGCGACGGAACGCGCAAGGATTATATCTTCCTTTTGAACTTCGATATTTACTCGATTGATTTCGTGGAGAATATTTGCCCAATTCGTCAAATTCAGAATAAGTTTATAATTCTTTAAAGCAATTAAGAGATGACCTGCCTCGTACTTTGCTTCTGGGCATGAGAAGTTTGCTTAACTTCTTCCAAGCCTACCACTACTTCTGGCAAATTGTTTAACAGGGCATTCACAGCGACATGTTTCGGCAACCATCTCGTCTAACTGCTTCCTTTTAAATTGGTTTTAACATATTTTTTCATAATATCCCAGCAAGTAGTGACAAAAAAACCAATATATTTTTTAAATTAGTCTAAATAGCTGTATAACTTCCTGGCATGATGAGACAGAATGGACACCTACGAGATTTCAGGAGTGAACCAAGCACGGTACGAACTCTGCCAGCTGATTCCTTTCAGCAATCCTGGCTTGTACTTCTTTATAGGTGTCAGCCATATTGGACCCATTATCATAAGATTGACCACGACATTGTCCAATATCTAAACCATCAACTCTGTCAATTTTTCTATAATCTGTTGACAAATATAGTCTCTAGTCTTTCCAGCAACTTCTATGAAATCAATGAAACTTTCTTTTATTTCACACAGATCACCAGTTTTTTTACATATGGAATTACCTGGCTAATTTGTGCATATATATGATACTTGTCCCTTTTTTAAGTGTTCTAGTTGAAACTTAAGAGTTTAATTATGTTTGGCGAACATGTAAATTAAATTCAAAAAGTTTCCTTGACAAGTCTGAGGACATTGTGTGATGAAGTCGCTTGGGGTTTCGTGGGACCCACGAAAAGAAAGACGGTTCATTGATGGATACAATACAGCATCCATAATAATGTTTGAAACTAAACACGGGCGTGTAGTTTCGAAATATAGCTGCATCCTTTTCGCAAGCACGCTAACCACCCTCAAATATAAACGCGTGTCACTTGCCAACTGCACTGGCTGCCGCGCACGTGCGCATCTGCGATTTCCGTGGGCGAGCGCGGATGTTAAAGTACTGGACGCACTGTTGCCAACAGTACCATAATTATGCTATATGTCCAAAATTTGGCCCGTCTTGGTGTTTGTGTAAATGTACCTATATAACACTTATAAAGGTACGTCTGTTGTACCATAATTCTTTCCAAACCAAGTTTACATGTCGTTTTCATTTAACGGCTGATAAAATCCTCAAACGCTTTTTAGTTTCATCCTTGTTTAAGTAGAGAACTAAACAAAGATGCAACTACAGAGTGCCACTCTACGATTTTTGGCGCTTAACGCAGCCATTATTCCGCCAACTATTCAGAGATGGGATGAGTTTCCCTTCTTTTATTATCTTAACCCACACTAAAAATAAAGAAATTAGAGGCCTAGCCCGACGAACAATTGTGAACGTTAGCCGTCAAACTCATTTGCGGATAATAAGACAATGTCCATAGAGGTATATAAAAATAAAGAGAGTATCCCTTCCCTTGTAAAATATTGGCACGCCGTTTAATGATAATTGACAATAATGACGTATGATGTTTACTTATACGACATCAAGGGCGACTTACTGAACTAATGCTAATAATCTACGTTGACAAAACATGTTCCTGTTTTACCGACAGAAGAAAGGCGGCGGGCTATTCAAATGTTATTTTTATTTTAGTCGTATTCCATATAACTAGACGGTTTATGAATTTATTTGCAACAAATTATTACAGCGTTTTTCTTAATCGAGATTAAAGCAAAGAGAGAACCCTGTAATTCAGGGTGTAAGAAAATATACACATTTTGCATTTTGTTACAAAGTTTATAAAAAACATGTGATAATAAATCCAATCAAAATAACATGAAAAAAAACTCTTAACAGAACAAAACAAAATAGGTAAATAATGTTGACGTATCACAATATATTTCTAATCAAAAAACTAATTAACTCGAATAGAACCAAAAATAAAATTTAACAGTAATAAACATCTTAATGAGGGAAACAACTGATATCTTAAAGTAAAACTGAAAGCACTTCTATATATTTTATTTAAGAATATAAGCAACACGAAAATGTTGACTGAAACGAAAAAAAAATAGCTGCATTCCAACGACTGCTACTCGCACCACCAATATCTCCATCCACCATCGCCCCAGATCAATTTTAAATTAAAATAATAAATTGATTAAACCGGCTTTCTTTAATCAACAACCGTCAAACCGCCATTTTTGAATTCTCGACAGCATACTTTTAGCACAGCTGTGCTTTTTAGTTCCACTGACGCTAGCGCCTCCATGCGCGGCTGGAATTGCGCAGGGCAACGGTCAAAGTCAAAACTCAATGCCAATTTTCCCATAAGAATAAAACACTCTCTTTATTTTTATATTCCTCTATGGACAATGTCATTTTCATTCCTGCATGCGCGCCATGTCTACGTGATGCAACCAGTCGTTTGTATGTGCCGTGGTGGTCTAGGGGTTTGCATGATTAGCCCTCACTTCGGCGACTCGAGTTCAAACCCCGTCGGTGTTTTCATTTTTTTT
>MU182515.1:169391-213026 GCA_016904865.1 Pissodes strobi | reverse complement strand
CCCCCCCCCCCCCCCCCTTCCTCCTAGATCCGGGGCTGTAACAATAGTGTGGCAAAATCTAATAGCTATTTTATTATTAATGATATTAAAAGTGCTAATACAATAGTTCTAGGGAAATAACAGCCTACATTGCAAAGTTACCTACTTCGAGTACACAGCCATTTTTTTAAATTATTTAAGCTTTAAATTATCTTTTCTGGAAAACGGTTTGTCCTGCAGCGTTGCACTAAGAGAACATTTTTCGTGCAGTTTTGTCTACAAGACCATAACCTGAAGAGAAAATAAAAACATTCTTCATAAAAACATTGAGTGGGATGCCCCATAGTTTATTTTCAGAGTATGGCACGATGTAGTGACTATTTGATGCGAAAGCTAGTTGATGTATCTCAAACAGTCCGACAGATATCTATTTAAAAAAATTATTTAGGTGCCCCCCTTGGAGATGACCCTACATTTATGTGAACTTTTTTCACATTTTATTTATCATTCCTGTAATTTTATGACTACGTACCTGAACTAAAAATTAAGCATACTTCTAGTGCTGGCAACCGAAGACGGTTTTTCGGATAGTCGGTTAACCGGTTTCGGATTATCCGCGGTTTTTCAAAAAACCGAAACCGGTTAACCGGATATTCGGTTAACCGATTACCCGATTTCTCGTTTAACCGATTAATCGATTAACCGGTTTCTCGGTTAATCGATTATTCGGTTATCTAGTTACATGGCACTGGGCCACCGGGTTCTCAAGTAATGGTAAAAAAGATAGAAAGTAAAGTAAAAACTGGGTATTTGGAATCGTAACATACCACATACCTACTGGACGGTGATTATATTTGGAAATGCTTTTAGAGTGCGATTGAAAAATAATATCTACCTTTAATAGAATACCTTTATATTTATTTAAGTTTTAAAAAATTGTAATATTTTTTCTGCTCAGAATTTATATCGATTGTAATTTGTAATAAACAATATTTTTAATTTAATTATTATCTTGGGGTTTATTTCAATAACGACCAAAAACTGGAATAAATTTGGTTCACTAGAATTTAATGATTGTGCCCTAATCGGCAGGGAAACTGAACTAATGGAAATATTTTTTTAAGAACAAATTATAAATTATGATTAGCATACGACTGTGTTAACCGATTAACCGGTTATCCGATTAACCGGTTAACCGGTTATCCGGATACCCGGTTTTCACTATTATTCGAATACCCGGTTTTATCCGAAACCGGTTTTTAAGAAAACCGAATAACCGGTTTCAACTTTTCACGGTTTTTGAAAACCGTTTGGTACCTACCGGTACAATATTAAAATAAATATCCATTTCTTACAACCTATGCTTTATAATCAATGTTTTTTTTCTATTTCCAGATATTTTTCAGATTGGGAAACCAACTTAAAAAATTGATAATACAGTACTGATTTTAGGAAACAGATTATACTCGTATTAAATTATAAAATGTATCGAACGTATATTAACTAATTAAAAAAAAAATAATTAATATTTCCATTAGTGCTCGCAACGTTTCTAAATATATTATGAAGCCTACTCGGAAGCCTATTCGAAATTACAACATCTTATATGAGGAAACGGTAATTTAGAATAAATATTACGAATCAACGGAAATAATTACTATTTCATGTCAAATCATAGCCATAAACTTGCTGCTTGCTACCTGAGAAGTGAAAGTTATAGGCATTACTGTGATTTCAGCGATTTGAAAGTAAATAAGACGGTTTAAGAAAGAACGTTCTATAATGTTCAAAATTAATTATATATTTAATAATGGCAAGCCTCGGCGATGTAAAATTACTTAAATATAGGGTGTGCTCCAATCAGCTGCCAACACATATTAATAAGTTGACGGTTTGACTACGAGTTAATATAAAGCAATCGAATATTGAAAAATAAAACGAAATCAACATAGACCTAATGTGAAATTATGTATTTCTATCTTAATAGAACGTCATGAAACAGAAAATTATTACTAGTTGTAATACCTAAAAACATTCGACAATAGAAATAACTATTTAGCTGCTTGTGTCAAATTAACCGGGACAAGATTCTCAGAATAAGAATGAAAATAATTTCCTGGTTCATATACGAGGCAAAACAAACTGATGCAGAAATAGGAGGATATGAAGCAATTGTATACAGTTTCCCACTAGTACTGCGCATGCGCGAACTTGGCATATTTACGAAGCCTGCGAGGCAGGTTTAGCTTGAGCATGCGCAATTTGCGTAGGAATTCAGTCTCAAGAGCGTCGTTCCTGTATTATTTTTAAAATTATGGAAATGTGATGCTAAGTAATAATGTACTATTATGTATATACGTTTAACATATAATCTTAACCTATACCGATCTAAACACTTCATACTACTTTATTTTGTTGTGTTCTTATTTCTTTTTATTTCACAATTTATTAATAATGGAATCAATATCTCTTCATATTGACAAATACTATGACAATATTCCTAAGCTTAATAAACGGTTTTCGTATTTAGTAAGCCTCCGCGTTACAGAACCTCAGTTAAATAACGCCGCCTGATTGGTTAGATAAGCACGTCTGTTACACTAGCGCCGCCCGTCAATGATATTTACGTTTTTTCACTACAAATTATTCATGCAATGCCCTCTGCTCGCTGCGGGGCACAACCAACAAATTAACCCAAAGCATGCCAAAAAAAGTAGCTAATCCAAAAAAAAAAATTTTAAAAATTGCAAGCACCGAGCGTCGAACCAATTACTTCGCATTCTAAACGCGAGAGCCTTACCACCTGAGCCAGGCGAGGCGTTCACATTCCTGATTCTCTCGAAAAGCGTCATACATACGGGGTTGGAGTTAACCAATCAAGCGGCCTTATTTACCTGGGGTTTTGTAACGCGGAGGCTTCTTAAATACGCAAACGGTTTAGGTGCAGAGCTAATAGAATTGTCCGGGGTTTTTAAAATATCGATCTCATATGCCACATATTTCAATCTCGTAAATCATAACAAGAAGACTTTTTATAAAAATGTCCTTTTCGCGAGATACTCTGGCAATTACTTGTACGCAACCAAAAACCATTAGCATTTCCTAAATCTTCGAAATATACTCTAAGGAAGCAACAATGACAACAGCGTAAAAAAATTGAGCGAGTCTGCTAGTACTCAAGACACTGATGTGTAAACATATGTCCTATATCGACATCATGGACATGAAAATCTAATACCGCCCTAGCGGCTAGCTTTTAAGAAGTGCCACTTGACTCGTAGCAATCGCGGCCGTCCTGGTTTAGCTTGCTCCTCAATTCCCAATGCGTTATGATGTCACATCGGTTTACACATTTCCGTCCCATTTGCAGAGATTTATCCTCATAATTTACCCTCATATCGCCTTGTAACATGTTTACACATCAAAAACACTAAATTGAATCCGAATTGGTCCAAACATTAGACTTTTATCACATAATTAATGAATTTGCTTCAGTGAAATGTCGAAAAATAAAGTAGTATTTTTTTTGTCAATAAACTTGTTTCAATTTTTATTAAGATACGATTTTTATTAGTGCAGCAAAAGTAAACCATCAAAAACATAAACTTACATGAAGGGGGGCCACCGAGGGCCGGTAAGCCTAGGGCGCCTTGGACCCTCAATCCGGCCCTGAGAGAGGCCTCATCGAAACGTGCGTCAGGACGGTACACATGATTTTTCCGACGTCTTACGACGTGTCATACTCTAGGGACATTTTTTCACATTCTAGTGATTTAAAAATTAGAAAATTCAAATCTAAGAACTGTGTAGGACGATATAATATATGGTCAGTCAACAAGGTTAATTATTGGGCCATATTATTCAAATTTTTGGCTCAAACATTCTTCGAAATGGGAAATTTTGGCAGGCGTTCGTGACACTGTAGCGTCGAAATACAGGCTGGAGAAAAACTGGGAAATTTTGATTTGCCTAGCGAAATCTCAAAATAAAAACTTGGCAACGCTGGTCTTCTGTTGAAGATAGGAGGTCGAAACGCTCAACAACAGCTTAACTGTCTAATTGTCTAATAATGAATGATTTGATAATTGAAACATGCCGATCCTTAAAACTGTGAGAAGGCAAGGGTACCATAGGTATCACCTAAGTATTTCGGATTAAAATTTTTAGTAAAATAAATTTTAGAAGCTTCTAATTTTTCGTAGTCAATTCATATGCTTAGTGTTTCGTATTTCCAAGGAGTTAAAGAAATCGCTTGAGCATCATCATCACAGTTTATACCGTCACCGAATCAGTTATACAACTGTTAGTGAAGCCAAATTCTATTTTTTCATGGATTCCCATATTCCGAGCATGCGCATTATTAGTTGGAAACGTCAGAATTATACGGCCAGCTGGGCCGTGGACAGAGTCGGACTAGGATCTAGTAATAGGCATATAACTAAGTCTACGAATTCAATGCACAAAATTCGCAAAAGCAGTCCACAAAAAGCACTACAAACAAAGTCGACTCTCGAACAAACAAGATGGTAGTTTTCGCTTCCTTTTCAATAAACATACTTTTCCTGTCGCCGCGCAGTAAATCAATAATCGAGATCTCATCTTAATACAAGCACAAGACAAGCCTGTTTTGTGCCTCGTTTTACGGTTAATTCTCGCCAACACTATCTCTATCTCTTTCTCCTTACAGGCGGTATCTTATTGAAAAGAGACATACATATATGCCGAACTGATGTTTTATTTATAAAGGCAGCGTTCACTCATTGAACGCAGGCGCAAGATAAGAACTCCCAGCTCTCCTATTGGTTGAAGCGCTTGGCTTTAAAACACGTGGAGAGTTGTTTAACTGATTCGAGTACCGTATAAACTGTGTCATCATCACTTGAATGGAAATATGGTATTGTCAAATATAAAAAGTACTAAAAGTAGAGTAAACGTTTCCGACACCCGGGTCAAAGGGTTTCAGAGTTGCGCGCGCATTACATTATTGACACACCATATATTTATGGTCGAGCGAATCGCTTTCAACACGGGTTCGATTCCCGTCGATGTTTTTTTTTATTTGTTCAAAGTTATGTTTGTCTCTTTTTTTAATTAGTTGCGCCCCGGAGCGAGCGAAGCAAGCGGAGCCTCATGCGTGAAGTGAAAATTAAATGTAAAACAACTCTGAAGCCCTTGTCACAGGCCGTTTTGACTAGCGTATATCGATGCGTAACCAACCCTAAAATTCGTCACCCTTCATATGGCTCCGAGCGCCTTCGTGGTTAGTAGCCGAAAACCCTCGTAGATATTCCGGCTGATCTCGCTTCGACGGTCTCTAGATCGAGAAATAAAATAAAATTCGCGTTGCTAAACAATTCGATTTCGAACCAATTGAATTTAGCGCATACTGTTTTGGATTGGTTGATGGGTTAGGCATCGCACGTAGTTATTTAATTGCCCCTGAATAATTGGAAAATTCTATTAATTGGATTGGCTTAATGACAACGCCCTTTTGGCTACTGTGAGTAGTTTTTTTTTTGGTGGATGCCTATACATCGAAATCCCAGGTTTTCATCGTTTAATTCACTTGGATGAATTCTTGAGAGGAACATGTGATTGGTCATGCCGTGCATTCATTGGTTGAGCGAGTTTTTTCTCGTGTGGCCGGCTGGTTCTCGGATTTCCGATCGCTTGGCGTCACTCTTTACGTCGATCTTGTGAGTCAAGCAGTCATTTTGGACACCGGTTGGAATTAATTTTTGATTTTACCTATTGATGGGATTTTTCCAACCGGGTCATTTTTAACAGTTTCAGTCTTTAGTTGTGCCTTA
Organism: Pissodes strobi; assembly: GCA_016904865.1. Classification (NCBI taxonomy): domain Eukaryota; kingdom Metazoa; phylum Arthropoda; class Insecta; order Coleoptera; family Curculionidae; genus Pissodes; species Pissodes strobi. The sequence continues at coordinate 207,237 of MU182515.1, read as the reverse complement.
TCTTTTCTTAAGTGTTGGTGTCTGAAACTGTCCTTTGTGGGATTTGAATGCTGCTTTAGCAAGGTGAGGTGAGTTTGTTGTGCAATTTTATTTTGTCTCTGTGAAGGCTATTATTTCAACATTGTGTCGACAGTGGGCGGATTTTTAATTCCCTTTTTAATCTCTTACAGAGGCCCACTTGCACAACTATCTAGCGATAAGCAACTGGCTACCCCTACACAGGTAAATTATTGTTTTTTTTAAATTCTGATTTCTCTTTTTCCTTGATAATTGATTATGATTATCGAGTTATAATGCTCGTCAATTAAGAGTTACATGTGGAACCTTGAATATGTGTTGTTTCACAGGGTCCTCACGTTGGGTCTATTACTACCGTTGGGTCTATTCCACCGTCGGATCCATTGCTACCGTCGCGTCGGTTTCATTGCTATCGATGAGCATTGTTAGCGACAGGGTGTTCCTTGGCCACGCATGTCTAGCGGTACTACCTGTATAGTCTGTATAGTGAAGGACTACATTCACCTGTCAAGGAAGTGTGCTTTCTACCGCGAGCAGTTCTTTTCTGGTAGCTGCCTGAAAAGCTACTCATCGGCCAAGTGAGCAATTTCTTTTTTATTTTTTTATCCATATATTTTGCGGCAGATGCGTGTAATTAACTTACGATCTCTAATTATTTTCTTGGCTTTGTTTCCGAACAAAGATTAACTTTTTAACTTTTTTTCCTTAATTAAGGTAACATTTAGTTATTGTTATTTTCTTTAAATGAACTTTGAATTTTTGGGCTAATCTTGTCTAGCCTAAGATGCTTCATTTTATTTAATCATATTCTAAAATTCAGATAGATCCGTTTGATCCAGAAGAAATCAGATTTTGGATAATTTTTTTTTTTTTGAATTTTTAATTGACTGACGCAATAACTTGTAGGTCGAACTAGTTTTATTATTATTCTCAATTTTCACGATATCTGGCTTACGTTAGATAACCGTAGATCAGATAACTACTAGTTTTGATACGGCCTAGTAGACTTTGCGTTATAGTTAATTTTTATTGTGGCCTTTGTTGTTTTTTATTCAAACAAATGGTTCTTCATTCTTGCCCTACCGGCAACTTGACCGGGGATTACTTACGTGTAAATTGACATACGTTAAGGTCTGTAATTGATTAGAGGCTATAATAACGCCAGGTCTAACTAGTTTTTTTATATATTGTTTTTGCGGCAGTTATCAACGTAGCTTAACTGAACCGAATAACCGTAGTTAGTTAGTAATACGGCATTGTAACGGATCATGATTCGACGTCCGTGAATTAGTCTTTAATTAAGTGAACATTCGAGTTACTTGAACTTTCCTACAATATTGATGCTATTTTCTTTTATTATTATTGCATAAAGCGTTCGTCGTAAATTACGATTGAATATTTGGGTGTTTGTTAAGATAAATCGTGTAATTTATCTCTTCAAGTAGCCGTGTAAAGCCTAACTTTTCTCGTTAAAAATACAGTGTTACCATAAAAATTGATCTGCTGAAATTTTCTCGTCCTTTGATCTTTCTTTTTCTTATGACCAGCTGTTACTTCATTAGTAGTAATAAATTCGATTCTTTGTTTGTTTATTTACCTGTTATATTTAATTAAATCTTGATTACGACTCCAAAGGAAAGGCCCGCTTGAGTAAGTATGTGTTTTTATTAATTTGCGCTCAATAATTATTGAAACGTTATTTCTTTACTTTTGATTAATATTCGAGTATTTGTTTATTTATCGCTTTCTTTAGTTATTTTTGATTATTTTTTGAGTATTTGTTTCTCACCGACTTTAGTTTTCCGTTTAATTTGGGTACTTGCTTACTACCGACTTTGATTTTTGACAAATTTTTGAGTAGTTATTTTCCATTATTAATACTGATATATTGCCGGCTTATTTTGTTGTTTTATTGATCGGTTTTCTTGATAGATATAAATAACGAATTTATGGTATTCATTTATTTTGTCGCGAAGCTTAAGCTAAAACGAGTTTCATATTTCAACTTTGGGGTATTTCCCGCTTGTGCTGTCTACAAGCCCGTGGCGCCTTAAATAAATCAACTCACCCCTACTCTCTGACATTTGAGCTAGGGCCTAATTTATACGCTCGGCGACAACTCGTTTTAGCCTACGCATTGACACACTTTAAATCATTCAATATCTATTTTTTTTAAATTCTCAAAATTCAAATTGTTTCCTTTCGATTTGGGATTATTCACTCACAGTTCCTTCTAAGAGCATAATACCCTGTGACTCTGTCCCCGCAACGTCTTGTAAAAAGTGGTCGCTGAAAAGTCAAATAATATCCTGAGTTTCTTCAACCAGAACGAGAAAAAGGCATAAAATTATTTGAAAAAATAAAATTCAACGCATTTTTCGAAAACTAACAGCCTCTGTGGTTTTCGAAGTTTTTTAGAGGAGAATATTAACAGTATGTAGGTGAAATCGGTCTGCACAAATTGAGCTGCAGGTCTTGTAATACAGGTCTTTAGAAAATATTTTCTCCATTTTATATTTACACTATGAAGATAATCTATAAGCCAATAAAATAAACCAATTTAGATTTATTTTGATATCTACGATATTTTAAGAGATATTGTTTTGCCTTCAAAAGTTTGCCATTTTTATGGATGTAAGGTGATCTAGCTTCTGCGTAAAACGAAGCGTAAAAACTTGAATTGGTCAATTTTTTTCTGAAATTAAATTTGCGAGACGAATTAAAAGGTCATTGTGTGAGCCTCTTTACAGAATCACGCACAACATATAATATTGTGACCTCAACATGAATACAATTCACTAGCTTGGAATAACGGCAATGAATAATGAACCCACCTTCATCACAACAGCCAGGAAAAGTTGTTTTGACGTGACATCGAAATCACAGTACAAGGTAGACACGGAATGCTTAGAACTGGTAGTGAAATGGTACGAGAATCGGTTGGTACAACCTACCAGAGAAATTAAAACAAACTAACGGGGACTAGGGCAATACCGACTCAGATAAAGGTCCAAGAGGTCAGGGAAGCCAACAAAGCTAGACCAGAGGTTAACGAAGGGACTTAGGGACACCCGTCAAAATTAGATGGGCTGTGAACTAATTTAAACCATTCGAATCACACTAGGACTGGATGCCATCTATCCTATTGCTGAAATAGGAATAGAGAGAGAACCTTGGAAGACTTGATGACCAGACAAATAGATATTTCGATCTATTAGGCCTACATCGAGTCTAAAATTGCTTGTGTTCATTTGGCTTGGGGGTCATGCCTCTAATGTGGTTTTTAGTTTGCAACGAAAGACGATGCGAGTAATCGAAATATTATAGAGCTGAATGCGGACATCAACTTTAAAATTCGTACTATTCATTGTATTTCCATTTATCAGTGTGTCATATATGCCAAAAACTTATAACGTCTGCTTATCCATGGAAATATAAATTAAATGACGAAAATGGCATTGCCCTAGTAACCTGATCGGAAATAAATAACACACCAGATCAGCAGCTTGGAGACAAAAATATAACCCGGACCTATGTTTTGTATCCGGCGACCAAACTAACCTTCCACTAGCAGCATCACGACAAGTCCTACCAGACTTCCCACGTAGCCAACACCGCCCAGTCATCATCGAGAATGGTATCACAGTTCCCTTAGTGAGATCAATTCCTCGCCCCAGGTGGAACTTCAGAAGGGCAAACTGAGAAGACTTTTCCGGAAGCCTAGATAAGTGCCTCGGCTGGGTTCCTCCAGAAAGTCGAAATTACCGCAGGTTTGTAGTAGCAGTGTTGAGTTCGGCGAAGAAGTCGATACCTAGAGGATATCGCAGGGAATATATTCCTGGGTGGTCGGAAAATAGCGAAAAGCTGTACAAAGAATTCCTCGAGAGCGGTGAACGTGAGATAGCGGAGGAACTTCTGCATAGCATAGATAGTGCGAGACGGGAAAAATGGCTTGAAACAGTCGAAAATCTGGATTTTAAAACATCAAGCAGAAAAGCATGAACCTTACTCCGCAAGCTGGGTTGTGGCACTCACCTCCAACGCGACTGTAACCCCATACACTCCAACAGAAACGCTTTCCATATTGTAACCACCTCTAGAACCGCAAAAGACAACCCACATAGTTCTCGGAAACTAGAAGAAATACAAGGTTGGTTAAATGGAGGCAAAGTTGCGCAATTTGATGCTGATCAAAATGCCACCTTAAAAGTTAAAAAAATCCGAATACTTCCGAAGATATTTAGAAAAAACCGAATATTCGCGATTTGGTTTTTATTTTTTTATGACTCTATTTGAATAGATATAATAAAATAAATTTCATATTCTCATTGCTACTTTTTCTGTTCTACAAGATGGTGTTATCAGATTTTCAAACCGACGTTTCGTCTTTGAGCTGCCATAATCAACTTTGTTTTTTAAATACGGCCCTCGATTTTTTATTACGGACTTTAAGAGCTTCTAAAGTTCCAACACCAATGATGTATCGCACTTGTTAGAAAAAATCATTTTAATGATTTCCTGGTAAGATCTTACAAACACATGTTTTCTGTCTCTCTCTAACACATGAGGTCTTATGGAAAATGCCATTAATATGAATTTTTCGAATAAGTGCGATACATTATTGGCTTTGGGACTTTAGATGCTCTTAAAATCCGTAATAAAAATCCAGGGCCGTATTTAAAAAAACAAAGTTGATGATGGCAGCTCAAAGACGAAACGTCGGTTTGAAAATCTGATCGGTTTGAAATCTTCGGAAGTGTTCGGAATTTTTAAACTTTTAAGATGGCATTTTGATCAGCATCAAATTGCACAACTTTGCCTCCATTTAACCGACTTCGTATCTCTTCTAGTTTCCGAGATCCCAATGATGAGGCTCGAATTTGGGACACCCTGTACACAAGAGTCTAGCGACCCGACCAAATTTTCGATACCAAAGGCCACCTATACTACATAGGTGGCCTTGCGTGGAATATATTCACAAAGAAGGGGGATTCTTTGTGAATATATTCGCGGAAACACATGCAAGCTACTGTAGGTATATCGACTATAATACGGCTTTTATTAAATATATCCTGGTTTTTAGTTAAATAAAGCAATATATTTTGGAAAAAGTGCATCCAAAGTACGGGCACGTATTACTATAAGTAATATCACTTTTCGCATGGCCCTCCGCTCGCTACGGAGGCTCAAGAAAAGGAAACTAACCAGGTGCTAACCCAAACTAACCCAAGACATACCCAAAATCAAGAAAAAAACTGTTTAGGAACTTAACCTTAAAAAAAAATAAAAAGAAAACAACGGGGTTTGAACCCGAGCCGCCGGCGCCGATAACTGCCGCTGCCGAGTTCAGACCTAACCATCTAGTCCTCTGGACCACCACGCCTTATACTGTAAATCGATTGCATCACGAAGACATAGCGCGAATGCGATCACTTGAGTCAACGCCATCTGCACTAGATGGCGTTAGAGTCGGTATCGAAAATTATATCGGGTTTACAGACGCTTTTATTATGTACAAGAGAATCTGAATATTCCACTCCGTTCACCAGTGAAGAGATCACAGTAGCTCTCAGAAATACGCAAACAGGTAAAGCCCCTGGCTTCGATGGCATACACCCAGAGTTTCTTCTGCACTGTGGTAAATACACAAGACAATGGTTGGCCCGATTCTTCACATATCATACAAACAGGCAAAATTCCTAACCTTCTTAAACAGTCAAAAATCATAGCGATATTGAAACCGGGCAAACCAAACAACATGCCACAAAGTTATCGCCCCATCGCACTTCTTAGCACGATTTATAAACTTCTAGAAAGGCTCTTGAATAACAGAATCAGCCAGAAAATATTGGATAAAATTCCCATTGAGCACGCAGGTTTCCGCCCCAACAGAAACAGCACGGATCAAGTCCTGTCATTAACTTCATTTATAGAAGCAGATTTTCAGAAACAACTAAAAACAGGTACCGTTTTTATAGATTTGACGGCTCCGTATGATATATTATTTATAAGCTCATGCGAGTAATACCCTGCAGGAAAACAGCAGACCTGATAGATGCCATGCTCTCCAACAGAAAATTCCGAGTTTTCTTGGGAAATAGTATGAGTGGGCAGAAGAAGCTGAATAACGGCTTACCGCAGGGATCAGTTCTTGCCCCTCTCCTGTTCAGCCTATATATTGCCGACATGCCTGAGACTAGATCGAGAAAGTTTCGATACGCAGACGACTGGGCACTTGCTACAAGACATAAAGATATCGAAGACACGGAGGATGTTTTAACAACTGATTTGCTGACTATTGGGCAATACTTACGCAAGTGTAGACTCCAACCAAGTGCCGCCAAAACAGAGACTTGTTGCTTTCACCTGAACAACAAACTAGCCAATAGGGAATTACAAGTGCATTTTGAAGGTGTGCTACTCAAACACAACATACAACCCAAATATTTAGGGGTTACTTTAGAGCGAACAGTGACTTTTAAAGAACACTTGTCGAAATCAGCAGCCAAGACCAGAACGTGAAATAACATCCTCCAGAAACTGCGGCACAACACGGGGCTCATCAGCCTCTGTACTGAGATGTTCAGCGTTAGATTTGGTATATTCAACAGCCGAATACTGCGCCCCAATTTGGCTTAACAGCGCCCACACTAGTCTAGTTGATACCCAGCTAAACCAAACAATGCGGCTCATAACAGATACGATTAAACCAATACCTACTCTTTGGCTACCTACGCTCAGCCGCATTGCTCCTTCGCACCTTCGCAGAGAGCACGTACTTGTCAGAGAATACAAGAAGATCATAAATAATCCACAACTGCCGATCCATTCCGATATACCTGTCCTCGAAAGTAATCGACTCCGGTTCACACTGCCAAGTCACTGCATGACGCTGGTTTTGATATAACCACAGATCTATATAGCTACGCAACAGATACCTCTTCCAAATCACTTCCGATTCGTCTTCGGTCGAGTGTAGACGCGTTCGGTGATGGCTCTTTGAGCGCCATTGGCACAGGCCATTGAGCGACACGTGGCAAACGTTTAGTGACCGTTTTTCTCCCCGAGGAAGAACCGGATGTCATAGCCAGCGTAGTCTGTGCCTTTCATAGCTTAGCCAGAAGCAATTCTGTGCCTTTCATAGTTTATAGCCAGAAGAAATACCCATTCACGCCGGTACCCAGGCCGGGAGAGACCGGATGTCCCTGTGGGACCATTTCTGTCTGTGCAATTCAGTAGCTTATATTTGTGCAAAGATCGATGGTCACGTGATGGTTTAGAGCCATGGTCATCAAGTAAGAGCTGGCAATTGCCTAGGAGCAACGCCATAATCAAAACCTGGAACCTCTTCCAATGCTTTTTACGCGGGGCCTAAAATGTTCACCGGCTTCCGCGAGCGGGCGGACCAGTCGTCTAGGAACGGGTCGGTGTTGCCAAGTTATAACGTCGAACAATATTCCGGCTGACTTTTTGACCCGCTTAAATCATCTTGTTTATTATGAATATTTATGTATCAAATTAGCACAACATATTTTTTTTAGAAAAATACGATTTTTACATTTTTTATTAAGTATGATAGTTTATTAATAGTAAAACAAATGAAACGGCAATTTAAATGAACAAATTTATAATATTGATAGTAAAGTTTAAAACACAATTAAATGGTACTTTGACATGTCGATAAACATTTAAAAAATTCCTTTGATCTTCGAAACCAAAACCTGCGTAATAATATTATTACCTAATACAAATAAGAGATATTACAGTATACGTTAACAAAAATTGTAATGACCTTTTACACCGATATTTAAGGTAAGTTTTAACCCATGTTCAAGCAAACACCATTTACTGAATCTGATAATGAACTTTAATTATACATAATATATCACATACGATTGCCAAGATAATGAGTAATACCATAATGTGATATAAAAGGTAAACTACAGTTCGCGACTTGGCAACACGGTGGGGCAAAATACGTCTAAATAGGACAATATTTAAGTTTATTGCATTATTGGCGAGCGACACTTTTAATACCGAAGTAGGCATCTGTTGCGTAGCTATATCGATCTATGATATAACTGCCCGTTGGCGAAAAGAATGGGAAGACAACGCTCCGCTCAGCTTTCACAACATGCCTTGCATATCCAGCAAGCCTTTAGGATTCAACATGCCACGCAAAACATGGTCAGCACTAAATAGAATTAGATTGAAATGGGGGAGATGTGCTGACTCACTTTTTAAATGGGGTAAAAACCTTTCCCCCCATTGTGACTGTGGAAACGATAAGCAAACAGTCCATCACATTGTTGAAAACTGCTCACTGAGGGCCTATATACTGGCGAACCATATGACTTCCAGATAGCGACTGAGCAACAATTGAATATATAAATAACTTAGATGTTTGTTTGTGAACTTACTATTTTTTTTCTGTGCATTGTTGCTTTTTCTTGTTTTTTTTTATTCATCTTTATTATTATTTTATACTTATAATGTGATTATGCCAAATCCTAAATAAATAAATTATAACCTATATGTGAAAGTTACCCCCAAAGCTGTTTAAGATGTGCATTAAGAAATACTCGATGGCAAAGTACTTTGGATGAGAATTTACGGGATCAGCGGGAAAAAAAGACGGGAACCTGGTAACAAACAAATGACGTGTAGCATAACTGGCATACCGATCCATAGACTGGTCTAGGTTCTACCTCACTATGCTTTCGCCAGGCGGCTGTGAGGACAGAGAGCAGTGGTATTGTGCTCTCAGTGATAACGACCTGAGCAGTTCCAGATGACTAACTGCCATATTGGCCCCGTTACTAACTGAATAAACTGCCATTCCAGAATCGACAATCCCGACTGGATCAACAGACATCTCAAACTTGACTGGAAGCAAGACTGGAAGTGAAATATTTGTGGTACTGATCCAACTTATTGACCTAAAAAATACTTTACGTTCCGTAAAATTCGTTAAAAATGGGAGTCTAAAAACGAAGATAATACAAGATAAGATAAGATACACTTAATTACTTATTATGGTTTGTGGATGACAGAAGCCGTTTTTACGTAATAAATTGAACTAGTGCCATTATACACCCTCAGATCTGGGACTGAAGCAGTGTTATTCCGTTGACTTAGTAGGCAAAAAAGGCCATAAATATAGAACATACATTTATCAACTGAAAGGTCACGCAAATAGTCTCACTTGTGTCGTTTCAATCATGACTTCATAAGACGTTTGTTTATTGGCACATTATCATTATTTTACAAAAGTTTACAGAAGATCACAAATGGTTTATTTTACACCGGAATTCATTTACTAATCGTGAGAATTATTAATTAATTATAATTAAAAACATTTTTATCTTAAATATATATATTTATAGTTTACAGTTTGAACAGGTAGTAACTTCATGAGAAGCGGCATTAGATTTAAAAAACCTAAGATCGCAATATAAAAAATATCAGTTCTTAATCAATGGATTCAATGGAAATCAGTGTAGATATGGTTTGTTTCTTGTACCATAAATCTAACAGATTCATTACTAATGCTATTGATGCTTTCATACTCAGTTGGTTCGCTGCAAACCAGTCAGCAACATTTGGCTGGTTATGCTCAGTTATCTCCAGGCAAACTCCTTAACCTATCTGCTTAGACTGGTATCCTCTGCGAACAGTATGACATAAGAACAAGGAGTGACGATTAATAAAAATAAGCTTGTTTGATTACCGAACACAATCCAATCACAATCGCATCTTTGAGCTATTATTTTATTATTTGTCACAAAATCGTCTTCTTACCCTGTAATAATAGTTCTTCCATTACCCAACAGAGTGGTAGCCAAATGAACCTGAAACAAAAAGCAGGTATGAAATTACAGTTATAAAAATACCGAAAAACTAAAGATTCAAATAAATCTGTAGGGTCTCGGAAAAATAAAATCGGGTAGACCGCAAAATTTTTATATCGCGTCGAGACTTGTTGATTAAAGCAATTGCCGAGTCAACAAACGGTTACTGGAAAAAGCCACATAACCTAAATACTCAATTTAAAAAAATGAGCGATTCTGCTAGTACTCGAGACACTGATGTGTAAACATATCAGTATGTATACTCTGTATGTACAGGGTGTCCCAAATTCGAGCCTCATCATTGGGATCTCGGAAACTAGAAGAGATACGAGGTTGGTTAAATGGAGGCAAAGTTGCGCAATTTGATGCTGATTAAAATGCCACCTTAAAAGTTAAAAAAATCCGAATACTTTCGAAGATATTTAGAAAAAAACGAATATTCGCGATTTCATTTTTATTTTTTATGACTCTATTTGAATAGATATAACAAAATAAATTTCATATTCTTACTGCTACTTTTTCTGTTCTACAAGATGGTGTTATCAGATTTTCAAACCGACGTTTCGTCTTTGAGCTGCCATCATCAACTTTGGTTTTTTAAATACGGCCCTGGATTTTTTATTACGGATTTTAAGAGCATCTAAAGTCCCAAAGCCAATGATGTATCGCACTTATTCGAAAAAATCATATTAATGGCATTTTCCATAAGAACTCATGTGTTAGAGAGAGACAGAAAACATATTTTTGGTAAGATATTACCAAGAAATCATTAGAATGATTTTTTCGAATAAGTGCGATACATCATTGGTTTTGGGACATTAGAAGCTCTTAAAGTCCGTAATAAAAAATCCAGGTATTTAAAAAAACAAAGTTGATTATGGCAGCTCAAAGACGAAACGTCGGTTTGAAAATCTGATAACACCATCTTGTAGAAGAGAAAAAGTAGCAATGAGAATATGAAATTTATTTTGTAATATCTATCCAAATAGAGCCATTAAAAAATAAAAATTAAATCGCGAATATTCGGTTTTTTCTAAATATCTTCGGAAGTATTCGGATTTTTTAAACTTTTAAGGTGGCATTTTAATCAGCATCAAATTGCGCAACTTTGCCTCAATTTAACCGACCTCGTATCTCTTCTAGTTTCCGAGATCCCAATGATGAGGCTCGAATTTAGGACACCCTGTCTGTACATATATTTCGTTTCGTTCTTAGTATTTACGGGATATAACCGCTATTTATATTATATGTATGCTACATATTTGTGAAACGAAAGATGGTATAAAGTATAAATAGAATATAGAATTGTCGTTGCGTCCTTCGGTTTTGAACTACAGAAAAAAACCAGGGTTTTGCATTTTTCGAGCACCCCTTGTATCTCAATATTATCTCAGTCTATCGAGACAACGCGTCGCGTCGTCGCGACGATAAAGTGGTTCTAATAGAGAATTTTCGGTAGATTTCGATGGCGTAGTTAATATTTTTTCTAAATATTATCATTTACACTATGAATTAAATAAATCTCACTGAGCCGATATGAACTCGTACGTATGTAGGTTAGATATAATATAAGAGGTAACTTATGAATCCATTAAAAATAGTCCCTGGAGAAAACTGGTGAGATGCTGTGAATTACGTAAATAAAAAAGAACAAACATATGGAACCTAAACAACCTTGTAGCAAAAACTAGAACTACTTAATATTTTCCTAGAATTATCAGATAATTTGAGTGAAGTGAATTGACAGACTGAAACGCAGTATCTTTATAAGTATAAACGAAATATCTCTCCAGCTTGATCTTGGTTGATGTTTTTTAGCTTTTAGCAGCCAGTGCTATTTCACAATCCTCAAGCTGATTCTTTTTAAGTTGCTCTGTGGTCCACTCCAGATCAACCTCAAACTTGAGTTGCCTGATGGAACTGGATCCTTCTCGTTGATCTATTCTTTGGTAATGTTTACAATTATACTCGCATGGTCTTCTGGATAAAGCATCTACATTATTATGCAATCTCCCTGCCCTGTGCTTAACCTTAAAGTTATATTGTTGTAACTTTTCTTGGCATGACTTTGAGCGCCTAGGATCTTTGGATGGAGAACTACACCGTAGTTGTGCTAGACAGTCTCTTTGAAAAGTCCAGTCCTGCCATATCTATAGCACTGATTTGAATTATTTCGGCTTCGTAACCTATCGTCTAGGGACGCCCGGAATCCTTGTACTCACTCGACAGTCTCTTTTGAAATGCGCAGTTCTTCCACATCTATATCGCTGATTTCTAATATTTCGGTTACGTGGCATAACTTCTAGTGGTTTCCGGAATCTCCCTGTGGCCTGAAGTACTTCGGTTAGTTTCCTCAAAATTCCACCCGTCTGTTAATTCACAACTCTTCGCCGGCTTTTCTTCCTGGATGGATACGGCCCTGACTTTTGACTTAGATATGTTACAGGCCGCCTCGATTTCTAGGGCTCTCCCAAAACTTCACGGCTGTTATCAAATTTGACTAGACGTACCGTCTTCTGAATTTCACGATCTCTGATACCATCCGCGAAATATTAAGCAGCAAGTTCCCTTTGAAATTCTTTCGTTGCTCCCGGGTATGCCAATTGGACGAGACGTCTAACATCTACCTCAAACTCTTGCAGGTTTTCACCAGATTTCTGATGTCGGGATTTTACGTGTGCTTAGTACAAGTGTCTTCTCTGCTGGTCTTCAAATCGTCTCTCCAGGGCAGCTACAAGTATGACATATTTCCCCTGTTGGCTAAAGGGAATGGTCTGTAGTAATTCCAGGGCAGATCCAAGAAGCGATATCACTAGTGTTGTAGCCATTTCTTTGTTATTCCAAGCGTTGGCAACAGCAGCGGTTTCAAACAATGATTAACTAACTCCAACACGCGTTTTGGGCGCTATTTATATCAGTCGAATATATATCGGGACTATTCCGGAAGCGTCCGCGCCGGTTCTCCATTAATCTCAGCCCGGCCGCACTATACGAGCGTTCACAAATATTCTCGATAGGTGGTGATTCATGCGGAAACAACGGAGACGCGGCAAGCTAGTTGTATAGGGTAGCCCAAAAACATACAGATGGTCGCTAGTCGTGACATTTTTTTGATTTTAGCGTCTTCTAACTTTACTATTAATGTTTTCATCTAATATTTTTACTTTGTAAAATCTAAATTTAGATCTACCTGACATCACAATTATAATATAACATTGTTCTAATTATTCGCCAGACAAATTGGTAAATTATTAACAACTAAATAATATAAAATTAAAAAAATAATAATTCTTAAACAGTTGGCATCAAATTTTTTTGCAAGTTACCTTTCTCGCAATAGTATATCGTATCCTCTAAAAATTACAAATTCTTATTACCCCATCAGGATTAAGATCTTAATACTAAGAGCTTAAGGCAGTTAATAGCACATTACTCAAGACACTTAAATATAGATTATCTAGCATATTATAAGAATATTGTCATGTTATACATATTTTCTAATAATTGATTTTTGAAGTCAAACCATCCAATTGTTTAACCTTATTACCCGAGTTCCTAGTAAATTTCGAAAATATATAGGTATTCAAACCTCCACCACTGATACCAATATTTGGCCTAAAATATTCTCTTTAACCCTTGGTATAATTTTACAACTCTATTGTGGTCCACAAAATACCCACATATTTTGCGGGTTGTGGGCTGTCAGGAAGACAGACTATAGTTTGCACAGTTTAAACAGATTTATGAGTATTTTTTGTAAGAACCTCAACACAGGGATGACCATGACAGATGGATACTAAATCCGATTTTAAAGAGTTCCCTTCAACTGGCTGAACTGCGGACAAAAATTTGCATTTTATGTTTCTTAACATATTAGGCTCGCCTCGTAAAAGAAACTAATTTTGTGTGTCGTCGGGTATTAAGAAACAGATTATAGTTGACGACAAGACAAAAAATAAGAGAATGTACTGTAACTGTATAGAGGAACAGATATTTATTTATTCCCCCCCTAAAGGCAACTTTAATCTTGTAGTTTTCGACAACAAAGTACTAGCAGCGGTTATTTATCTAAGAAACATCCAAACTTTAAGCCGCTGACACATTGGAACGTTGCCGTTCGTCGTTCACATTCGTTTGCGTTGCTACCCGCTCGCTGGAAACGTTCCTCAAGGTCTGCAACACTTGAAGACCTGAAATATTTGCATCAACAGCGTTCCATCAATTCGCGCCCTTAAAGAAAACTTATTCTTTTTTATACGCCTCCACACTACAACATTTCTGGATTCGCCGTAAAACCTTTCCTTTTGATCTTTTTAATTTACCGGCAGGCGACGGGAAACGTTCGTTAGCAATGTTCGCATTGCCGACCCTTCGCGGCCATTCGCCCCCTTATAAAATAGCTGGAAATGACCGTCCACACCCCTGCGAACGAATGAAAACCTTCGTTCCAATGTGTCAGCGGGTTAGAGGTTCGGTGTTTTTTAGATAAATAGCGCTATTAGCACTTTTTTATATATAGAAATAGTATTTCAAGTAGTGCTGCCATAAAAACATCTTAAAAGGGTACTCTTAAATATTTTAGGAAAAAACGTGCTGCCAGCGCCATTTGTGTACTAATAAAAACATATTTAAAAATTATATATTAAGTAGTTTATGCTGTCATTAAGATATCTCAAATATTCAAACCATAAGAGGTACCTTACTCTTGAATATTTCAGATAAAAATGTGCTGCCACCGTTATTTACGTAACAAAAATAACCAAATTTCATATTTACAAAAAGTATCTCAAGCAATTTATGCTGCCATAAAAACATCTAAATTATGTATTTGGCTCCTAAGGGGTACTGCATTCAGCGCCGGATTAGCCATGAAGCAGGGGGAGCAACTACTTCCATCGGTAAATTTTAGGAGCGGCAGAAATAACAGATAATAGGTGGTCAGTTTTACAAAACTCAAAATTACAGTGATCAAGTTCATTTGTTGACAAAAGCAAAACTGTTAAAGGTAGTTTCCTGCAGTGCAGATGCTGTAATTAGTCTGAAAAACAATTTTCCTGTCATAATAAATGCTTTGCATACAGTTATTTGTACGAAGTGAAGTTAATTGACTCCTTACCAAGTTACAAAAATCAGAAAATATATTTGTCTGTGGCTATAGATATGAGACGTAGCTGAAATGTACATGACCTTAAAGCAGTTTTTTGACAGCATGCGAGAGCAAGATCAATTTTAAACTTTTAAATATGAAGCAAAAACAATTTCGCAGAATGAGAATTTTAGTTTAAATTCTGTAGAAACTGAAACTAAAATTCAAAATTCAGTTTGACATTGATTAGGTACATCTGCACAAAAATTTAAACTAGAAACGTACTTGACAATTATCGATCGCCTATCAGCAGATTTAGAAAGAAAGAAGGAGTAACCCTTACAAGAACATCCTTTCACGATTCCATGTATTTAGCGATTTTTCTAAATACCCACAAAACTGATACCAAAGTGAATAACACCACTTTGACTGATTATACCCAAATTAAAGCTGAAAAACTGCGAGATTTCCTTCCGAATGCATACATTTTAAGGAATATTTGGAAACATTCAGTGATATTAGAAACCGACAAAAAATGTTGGGCAGGTATAAATTTACGGAACGGGATGATGACACTTCTTGTCCGCACAAGTCCGCATTACTTTGCAAATTCAGGTAAAATTTTAGATATTACCTTTGAAATGAACCTAAATAGCCAGTTTAAATTGTGTCTTGGAGTCAAAGAAACTCTTGTGTTGACTATCATGACTAGGGGTGGGCAAAATAATCGATTAATCGATTATTAGTCGATTAATCGATTAATCGACTGCTCGATTATTTTATCTTAGAATATTCGATTATTTTTGATTAATCGATTATTTTCGATTAATCGATTAATTTCGATTAATCGATTCTTTTCGATTAAACGATTATTTTCGATTAATCGATTATTTTTGATTAATCGATGAATCGATAAAAGACTGATTTTGATGTAATTTTGTGTTACTATCAAAGGGACCTATCCTGAATCGTAGAAAAATATTTAATTCAAATGTGCAGAGGGAGCTAAGTAAGAAGCAATATTTTGAATTAATACCTTTGGGTCGTTTCAAAAATATTACGTAACTATGCATGTATAGGTATATATTGTGATTTTATTTTTCTTAAAACTCAAAAAATCTGTATGTAATAGATATCACTGGGATGTGAAACCCGCAACCGTTTTTCTATAAAAATAACTGAGATACCCAACAAAATATCACAAATTTTACACCTTAACAACCTACTCCCAGTACAGCCTACATCCTTTACATAATCATGTGTAATAAACTTAGTATTAATCACACGAGTCGCACTTAACTTTCCTCGGAGAAATATTTTTAACGTTATAATTTGTTACTCGAAAATAATCGATTAATCAAAAATAAACGATTAATCGGAAATAATCGATTATTCGAAAATAATCGATTAATCGGAAATAATCGATTAATCGAAAATAATCAATGAATCGAAAATAGTCGATTAATCGAAAATTTTCGATTAATCGAAAATAATCGATTAATCGGAAATAATCGATTAATCGAGAATAATCGATTATTTTAAATAATCGATAATCGATTATATATTTTGATAATCGCCCACCCCTAATCATGACGACACAACAGCGGAGTTATTTGAAGATTGGTTTAAAACTAAATTATTGCCTAATATTCCGCCAAATAGTGTTATTGCTGTGAATACCGCGAGTTATCATATTAGACAATTAAACAAAGCACCTTGTTCAAACAATCCCAAAGTCAAAATTCAAGACATATGTGCGATAATTATATATATCTTCAAAAGATTTATTGGAAGTGCTTAAAAGTTTGTCTACTAAAAACAATATTATTGTGATGGACTTGCGGAAAGTATGGGTTACACAGTATTGCCACAGATTACCTAGAATCTGTGGTATTGCGGTTGCCACTTTACCACTATTTAACCCCATTGAGCAAATATGGCACAACTTAAAGCAGGAATTAGTCATAATAATATTTCAGCTACACTTAATTCTAGTGTATTAACTTTATTAATTGATGGTGCAGCGAAAAAAAAAATTCTTAAAATTAACTGGGAAAATTGTATAAAACATGTAAAGGAAATAGAAAAACAGAAAAATTAGTTATTGGTCTAGATGACAGTAGCGATAGTGAAACAGATTTAATGTGTTATATTATTATCGTGTTATATTTAATTTAATATAAAAATCATCTCTAGCATGTTATTTCCTGCGAACGTAACAAAATTAAAATTACAATTAAAAATAAGCATGACTCCAGACCTGAACGGATTTCTGTTTGTCATTATAAACCTTACAGCTACAGCTGGGGTTGGAGGGTTTTAAAGTTCCATTGTTACGTTATTGGGATATTTTTTTATCTTTTGGAATTTTTAGTCGGTTTCTAATAATCCTGAATTTACGAAAACATAAACCTCTTCAGATATCACTTCCAAGTAAATATGAAGTGAAGTTGATTTTCTTATATAACTAGCGATGGCATCACATTTTGCATCCTGATGGCCAGCAAATTATGTTGTGGGGTATCCACACTATCAGCAACAGAAAATACATTTTATTTTTACATTACATATTTCCGGCTGGAAGAGCAAAGGTACGCCCATAGGATGACTACAACATGATTAATACAGTCAATAATAAAAATGTAGGCTTCTTGAGAAAAACCGTGATCGCATCCGAAAACTGCGAGCAGAAAACGGCCCCGAAGTGAAACTTAATATTAATTATTCTCCTCCTCAACAAAGCTGTTCGCAGCCCAGCTGAGTCGATATAAGAAACCAATAACGTAAATTAGTCCGGTCACCTTAGACGGTGCACTAGTTAACATTAGTTTAATTAATATTTATGTAATCTATACCTATTTTAATTTATGCATATTAGTTTTGCTGACTAGCGAGTCCGTTTTAATGTATAATATGTATGTATATCTATACTATTTTATTGTTATTAATTCGCTTCATGATTATATCTTTTATGAGCTTTAACACCAATCCACAAAGTACGTGAATATATATTTTTAAAATTTGTCTATTCTTCAATAAAAAGATACAGTCTGTTGAAGCAGTTCCATACTAGCTTAGATGTTATTTTTACAATGCTTACAAAATTAGAATGACTATGGATGTTGTTGATTTTTCCGAGTGATATAATTTGTCAGTTTGTGGAAACACATACTCGAATAACGCAGAATACTAATACCGCTTAAGTATAGATATTTTGATTACTGCGTGACCAGTGTCAATAGATACTATACTCGACGCGCCGAACAGATTCACTAATCGCGGAAATAATTCTTCTTATTTTATGATTGAATAACCAGTGTTTTATTTTCTTCATATCCATAATACAACAAATAAAATTAGAATGTCTTATCAAAGTTCCTATGTTTGGAATCATAAAATAAGACGAATTATTGTTTTAGTGATTAGGTACTGAATCTGTTCGGCGCGTCGCCGTCGAGTATAGTGCTCTAGGCACGGGTAATGTCGGACCAAAATAATAAACTACAGAAAGATGATTAATTCCCATGCCCTGCGTCACACCTACATCGTCGTCGCTGTGACGTTGCTGCACGATATCGTGACATTTTTTTAATAACTATGAAGAGGTACAAACCAAATGCTGGTTCGGTTTCAGTCGCATCTGGAATACCGATTAGACAGGTGTTTAAGTTATTGCCGAAATGGGAAAACAGTAACATTTCGCGGCCCAATTATTGCACTATACAGGGTGTCCCATAACTTATCCGCCATAGAGCAACAGGTGATACTAGTGATCAAAATAAGAAGATTTGTTCAATAAATGTGGCGGAAAATGTTAGCCGTTAAAAAGATACAGGGTGTTGAAAGTGAAACTTATTTTTCGAAAAATTGCGATAATTTTAAAACGGATAAAGATATCAAATTCAAAATTAGTGTACTATCGTTTTCAAAGGTGAGAAATCCGAATTCGGTATTAGTTTGAACCTAGGTCCTAGAGGGCGCTTGCTACATACTTAATGATGAATTAAATTTTGTATATTTTGTTACCCTGTAAAGCTAAGACTGTTTTGACTCCACACTAGAAAAGACTGATAATTTTTACGTAAAAAATGTGCTCTTGATCAAGATTGATTCCTCAAGCCGTTTGCGAGAAATTCGTCTTTGAGTATTCCATTGCACATCTTAACAATGGCTGAAAAACGTCCATTTCACAAAGTGTTCCATGGTTGACAACACAGTACTTTGCGATGACAATTATTATTGTAATTAATCTCTTCTGTCAATATATTGGGTTGATATATGTAAGTTGGTATCAATAATTATTAAAAATGCCTAGGCTTAATCAGTTTTCTAACCGTGATTTAAGATATATTAGGAGGTACGTAGAGCTCTACCCAACCAGGAACATTCCAGATCGACAAATTTTTCCAAGAATTTTCAACCAGTTAGACGAAACAGGATCGTTTTATAATAAAAATCCTGGTGGGCGACTCAAAAGAATAACGGTAGAACAGGAAGATGACATTTTGTTTCGTATCGCGGAAAATCCTGAGCTAAGCACTAGGCGTTTGGAAGCAGCTACGCGAATAAGTAAATCTACCGTCTCAAGAGTTCTTCGTACAGAGAAGTTGTTTGCCTACCATTTTACGCCTGTACAAAATTTGTTGCCAGAAGATTTGCCAGCCAGATAGAATTTTGCCAAAATGTACAAAATAAAAGAAACGAAGACCCTATGTTTCTGAAAAAGATATTGTTTACCGACGAAGCAACATTTACCAGACGCAGAGTTTTTAACTCGAGAAATAATCACCATTACGCCCTGGAAAATCCATATCTACCAAGAGAAAGACACTTCTAGCATGAGTTTTCCATCAATATTTGGTGCGGCATTATTTATAGTTTTTTTAATCGCACCATTTGAGCTCCCGCATATACTTAATGGAGATCAATATTTGCAGTTTTTAGAAAAAGATTTAACAGGCCCTTTGGATGGTATATATGCAGGATGGGGGGGACCTCCGCATTTTCGAGGTACAGTGCGAAATTACTTAAATCAACGTTTCCCACATCAATGGATTGGACGCGGTAGGGAATTTCCTTGGCCACCCCGCAGCCCCGATCTTAATCCGTTGGATTTTTATCTATGGGGTCATATGAAGGCTTTAGTATGCAATGATGAAATTAACACACGAGAAAATCTTTTACAAAAAAATCAAGAAGCTGCCATTATTATTAAAAATTCAGCAAATACCCTTCTCAATGTCAGGCGCCACTTAATAAAGAGCCTACGAAAGTGTATTGAGGTAAACGGCGGTAATTTTCAACATCTGGTAAAGTAAATTAAAAATTGCTTTTATGTGCGTATCCCAAATAAATTGAGTTCTACATACATGTTTTTAAAAATTCGATTTTTATTTTTTTCGGTATTTTTACATACAAAGACGAATGAATATTTCGCAAACGGCTCGAGAAATCGATATTGACCAAGAGTATATTTTTTACGCAGGAATGATGGCTCTATTCTAGTGTGAAGTCAAAACAGTCTTAGATTAGAAGGGTAAAAAAATATACAAAATGTAATTCATCATTAAATGTGTAGCAAGCGCCCTCTAGGACCTAGGTTCAAACTAATACCGAATTTGGATTTCTCACCAACGAAAACGCTAGTGCACCAATTTTGAATTTGATATCTTAATCCGTTTTAAAATTATTGCAATTTTTCGAAAATTAAGTTTTACTTTCAATACCCTGTATCTTTTTAACGACAAACAATTGCCACCACATTTATTGAACAAATCTTCTTAATTTGATCTCTAGTATCACCTGTTGCTCTATGGCGGATAAGTTATGGGACACCCTGTATAGACCCACGTGTTCAAATAAAGGAACAGTATTTGCTAAATTATTAGAGTGTATAAATCATTTCAATAGTTCAGAAAGCCGTACCTCTTACTTCTCGGCATCAAACTGTTAGGCAACTTATATAATTCTAGCATGTGCAAAAATTTAATGTTTTATCTCTAAGTGCGTTTTGTGTTTTTATAAACGAAGCCAATTAGGACAAAAGTGTATGTAAAGTTCTCGACATATTTTTGGGCATGATCTCGGTATACGCACGCCACTGGTGGAACCAAAAAACGCTTACTTATAAGTTCTAACATGTACAAAAATTGAATGTTTTATTTCTAAGTGCGTTTGTTTTTTTTTAAGTTTTGCACCAAGTGTCTTATAAACGAAGCCATTTAGAACAGAAGGGTATGTAAAGTTCTCGACATATTTTTGGGTGTGCTCGGTATACGTACGCCACTGGGGGACCTAAAAAACGCTTACTTACAAAGTTCTACCATGTGCAAAAATTTAATGTTTTATCTCTAAGTGCGTTTGAATTTTGTTTTTAACTTTTACACCCTGTGTCTTATAAACGAAGCCATTTAGAACATAAGGGTATGTAAAGTTCTCGACATATCTTCGGGCGTGATCTCGGCATACGCACGCCACTGGTGGAACTAAAAAACGCCTACTTATTAAAAATACCGTTTCAATTCCACTTTTTGAGGCGAGGAATTTAAATATTTTTAATTTTGTCCTGTAATTGGTGCATCTTTAAAACATCAAATTTCTTGCGCCAGCGTATCTTTATATTTATTTTTATAAAACTATCTCATCGTCAGTTTTATTTAAGTCGAAAAGGTATACTTCATACATTACGTGGCGAGTTTACTATTAAAGGCTTTACTGTTTAACCTATATCTTATGTGTATAGTAGTATTGTGCACTTAAGAGAAAAAGTTCCATATTCTCGACCAGCAAGCACCGAGATCGAAATATGCTTTTTCTACAGCCGCGCGCAAAATAACTAAATACTAAATTGAAATGAAATCGCAAAATCGGCGAATGCCGTGGATCCATATTTTGCGCTCTAGCGCGAACATGGAAAAGGAAATTCTCACTTTTTCCGTCTAGTGTGCTGAATGGTCATGGAAACCGAAGATAAATAAATGACAGTCGTGCGTTTGTTACAGTTTGTTGCTGGCAATCCTGTTCTAAATATGCCCGAAGCCCGAACATAATATGTCAAAACTGACAGTCATTTGCAAATTTCAGAATAAGTATAGAGAAAAATGTGCATTTAATTTTTTTAAATGCGGCTGTAGAAAAAGTTCTGTGTGTTTTTCGAGCGCAAAGTAAGATTGCCGTTTTCGAAAGATTACTGCGCTCCGCTACGCGTCGCGCAGTAACATTCTTTCTCAAGCGGCAATCCGTTACTTTGCGCTCTAAATACACAAATAACTATTTCCTTCAAAGTATGCATACTATTTTTTCTGCGATAGAATTTATTTTATAAAATATTGATAATTTCGAAAGACGAAACAGCAATAAGGGTATGACTTTTCCAGCCGACATTTTCTACAATCTAGTTCTTAATAGCAAATATTTCCAAAATAGTTACTCCTAACGATATTTACAAAGAAAAGCCTTTTTCGAAAAAAAAAGTGTAACGAGCAAATTTTATATGCGACGTAACTTGGCAATAGTCGAGGACGTGACAACCCTGCATGACCTAGCGAGCGCGGTGAAGGGGTGATGGTGGTATTCTGATTGGTGCATATCGACGGCGCGTGGGGCGCGACGGCGAAGTGGAGTCGCGGATGGTGCTTTATTATGATGATGGTACTCGTTAAGGTTTAAGGTGAAAACATTGGTGGCTGTAATAATAACGGCGAAATAAAATGAGTTAGTAAAGTGTTGTTTACAGATCAGAAGTCGGATAACCAACAAATGGTGTTATTTGTTGTGGAGAACGGTGAAAAACGTGATTTTCGGCGAGTTGAATCACGTTGTAGTCCTCTTTTCTTTGTGTCTGGAGGCGTCACAAAAACTCTGATAATTGGCGGCCGTTGTTGCTATTCTTGACAATTTTTGAGAGAGTCCCGATACATGAGTGTGCTGATTATTATTGTAAGAATTGTAGCGTTGTTTTGCCTGTGTTTATTAGTATTGATGTTTAAACACTTTTTTGTAGTGATTACCTATGGAGGAAGGTAAAGTGACGATTCAGAGCTCGATTACGAGCCTGAATTGAGCGAGGGTGACCACGGCGCAGGCGGATCAGCGATGGAAGATGAAACAGTCTCCATGGAGCATAAGCTTTGGCAGCTAGTATCCAGCAGATTCTGGCGGCCGAAATGGTAAAGGCGACAAAACAAGAGGCGACTATTGGTGCTGGCGGTACCATGGGCAACAGGAAATGCGAAAAATCAGGTGAGAGCAGGCAAAGGCAGGCGGCGACATTATGGACCCTTTCGATCCGGTCAGTCAGGATTGTAACGTAGTCCGGTGGTTGAACAGTTGGGCTATATTCATGGATGGTCGAACTATGAGAGAACGTTTTTTATGCAGGCGGAATTGCAAGGCGCAGTACGGGGCTGGTTTAATCGGCTCGATAAATATGACCTCTCATGGAAAGACTGAAACCGGCTCTTAGGAAGGCGTGTCCTAGAGTACAAGATTTTGCTACTAGTGGCTAAGTCGCGCCGGTCTAAAAACGTTCCCGATACGATTGTGTCAGAAGTTAGAAGTATTATAATATTTCAATCACGCGTGGCCCGCTCGCTACGGGGGCTCAATCAACAAGAACTAACCAAGTGCCAACCATAACTAACCCAAGACTAACCCAAAATTAAGAAAAAAATATAAATTAATAAAAAAACATAAACAAAACATCGATCTCTAGACGCTTGTGCTACGGGGGCTTAACAAACAAAAACTAACCAAAACTAACCCATGGCATATCCAAAATGTAGAAACAAAACTTTTTACGAACAAAAAAAGTCTTGCAACCAACGGGCATCGAACCCTAGATGCCCGCATGACAGGCAAAGACGCGCGTCCATTACACCACTAGACCACTTGGAAAAACTTTGCTGAAACGCCACGACATGAGTAATTGTCATAACACACCGTCCCCTTTA
The DNA here is from genome assembly GCA_016904865.1 of Pissodes strobi. Classification (NCBI taxonomy): domain Eukaryota; kingdom Metazoa; phylum Arthropoda; class Insecta; order Coleoptera; family Curculionidae; genus Pissodes; species Pissodes strobi. Next base: position 183,331 of record MU182515.1, on the reverse strand, counting down.
GGTGGCCTTATATAACGTCGCGTCGCAGGCAGTATTTCGTAATCGGGAACGATTTTAGACCGGCACGACCTAGCCACTAATGATTTTACTCAGCTGCTCAAGGAAATGACGGCGAATGGACGGCGAAACCATGACTCATTATTATCATGATAAAATGGTGTTGATCGATAGGTGTGAGCTATCAAACACAAATGCGAGGGCATTTAGTATTGCTCCTCCCCTGGCGACTTGTATACTGGCTTTCTTTTCTCTTTTGACAGGTATCGGCGTCCATCAACCGGTATCGTGGAATTGAAGGGGCGAGGAATTGCAGAATCATTCATTGGCGAAGGCGACGAAGATATTGCGGTCTTCTGAGGCGATTCTCAAATAATTGAGAGGTGTTTGACGAATTAGGGTACACCCAAGGCGTATTATTTCCGATCGCGGGCTGGCGTTTACGAGCAAGGCGTTTGCTGTCTTCGATGAGGCGAGGTGTAAGACACGTGTTGAATGCAATTGCTACACCAAAGGCGAATGGTCAGGTTGAAAGGCGGTAAAATGAAGTGATATTCGATAAAAGACGTAAGGTTGCAACAGCAGGTGAAACCTTTAAGGTAGGCGATTTGGTGTTATGGCGAATGCACATATCGGCAAGATATGGTCGATGTAATGGAGAGCTAAATTAATGAGGGCATTAATTGTTGCAGGATAGCCGAATATAATTATATGCGACGTAACTTTACAATAGGCGAGAACCTGACCACCATGCATGGCGTAGCGGGCGCGGTGAAGGGGTGATGGTGGCATTCTGATTGGTGGATGTCGATCGAGTGGGGCGCGACGGCGGAGTGGAGTCATGGAGTGGTGATTAATTATGATGACAGACTTAACCTTAAACAGCCACGGTAGCAAAATATAAATCATGGGAGGGCAACGTTGCCAATTATCAGTTCCCATAACTTTTAATTTAAAAGAGTATTATTAACTTCACGCATGGCCCTCCGCTTGCTCCGGGGCACAACCAAACAAAACTAACCCAAATTTTAAAAAAAGAAAACAAACATAATCGTCTTGCCACCGACGGGAAACGAACCCGGGCCACCGTATCGCAAGCACAGAATCTGACCACTGCACTACCAGAGCTGTAGGAAGTAATTTGCTGAAACGGAAAAACTAGGGTAATTATATACGCTTGGCCAACGTTTCCAAGAATTGGCGACGTTGCGCTCCCTCCCAGCTAATTTATATTTTGTGACCGTAAGTGTTTACGGTCTAATATGATGACGGTACTTGTTAAGGTTTAAGGTGAACATATTAGTGACTGCAATACTAAGGGCGAAATAAAACGAGTTAGTAAAAAGTGTTGTTTACAAATGATTAGAGAATAGATAAGTTTATACAAAATAAAGATACACTAAGGTTACGAGGTTTTAGACACACCAAGTACCCTCCGCATGTAATGTGAAATGATTTGAATTCCGAGCCTTAAAGAATATCGGATTACCAAAATTTGTTGAAATATTTACAGTTAAAAAAAATATATTAAAAAATAAATAAATAAAATTGTAGCTGGTATAGGGTGTTCCGTATGTCCCCTTTAGTTATGGGGTTATGTATAGTTTTTGATCTATTATAATATATTATATGAACCATCGATATGATTTATTTGAGCTTCCAAGACCGGACTAATATCCGAGAACGGCAATAATATTTAAATCAGGTTTTTCTAGGCCAACGCCGCGCGTGTGCGCTACTTTGTAGTTCCTTTGTGTTTTTCTATTTTGCGTTTGATCGTCGCGTTGTTGCAAGTGGAATTAAGGATAGAAGGAGGAACGGAACTTAATTTCCCGAGCCCCAACTTGAAATATAGTATTAACCTTTATAATTAACTAATTTTAGACTGCAATCGAAATAAACAGGCAATAAATTCGCTTCTTCATCGTGTGATTCACTTATCGTATTAATTATTAATACAACATAATTATACAAATTCGCAGAAGACGCAAATATTCATAGGCATAATATTATGTCTATGCAAATAATATGTTATTTTACTGTCGTCAATTTTAGCAGATATATCCCTTTGTGTTTATACTTTGTCTTCATAATTTGCCAAAATATTTTGTTGTATTACATTTTGACGTCTAGTCATGCAATATTATTATTTTTGTGGACAGGACAGACGAGCCACATTGAAAAGATAAACTAAAAAAGACACATTAACATTATACACATGTCGTGGGCTTTTAAGTGAATTCCGGGTAACTCGAGGTTCAGCAGTAGAGAAACAAAACATGAAATAATACATAACTTATCAGAATTCGATTACAATTCGCGGAAAGCTACCACGTTGTTTAAGGTGGCAAAAATTAACGTTATTTTATTACGTAGATATAAAAGAACATCTAGGCGACGTGAAAATATCAAAGAAATTCAAGTCAAATATCGTTAAAAATAAATTTAACTTTTTAAATATTTACATAATATGTGAAACGTTATCAGTTTTGTAATACTAGCTATATTTGCAAAAAAACTACTATTTGTTACTAATTCGTGAAAAATATAAACAATTTTAAAACTTGATGATTTTGATGTGTAAACATCATACGCGGCGGTATGAGGGTAAATCTCGGCAAATGGGACGGAAATGTGTAAACCGATTCCAGCCGCTAGAGCGGTATTATTGTACAATTTTGCCATTTAAAATCGTTTTAAACGGATTTTAGACGATAAAAAGGCATATTTTAAATTAAACGAACCATCAAAAGTATTATTTACTATTTTAAACTTTGTTATTAATCCTAATTTGTATTCTATGAACAAGCTAAAATGTATAGGCAACAGCCATAGCACGTTGAAAATACCAGTTCTCGTCCGATCACTGAAGTTAAGCAACGTCGGGCGTGGTTAGCACTTGGATGGGTGATCGCTTGGGAACACAACGCCAACGTTCTGTTGTCATTTTTTACAAACGATGTCGTTCGCACGTTTCACAGGAGTCTCGTTTTATAACCTGACTTCCGCATGGTAGTCCCAATGTGTTGGGCTCCATTAGAGCGAAATTGAAAGGTCAGGCCAGTTGGTAAGGTGTAAAGGGGTAAGTTTATAATGAAGGGTCAATTCCTAGTGGGGCTATGGAGTGTGTTCCGTTATTCCGAGGTGAGAGCTTTGCTTATCTAGTAAATATATTTAACAATGGTGACCTATTTAGGTCTAATTGGTAAAATTAAACAAAGGAAAAAAATGTTTAAAACTAAATTTGCTTGAATCTATGGAAATAAACAAACTTAAAAACTCCGACATTTTATTGAACGACCAATAATTAGACCTAAATAGGTCACCATTGTTAAATATATTAATTTACTAGATAGGCAATATAATACTTCAGAATTACCTACTAAACAATTTTACCTAACCACCTGTACTTTATAAACAACCCTTCTTCTTGTACAAAACAACCCTTATATTATTTACCATTTTCAATACTTCTCACGAAGCTATAGTGCTAAAGAAAACATGTTAAGTGTTTAATAAAATATACAGTGCAAACAACGTAAAAAGTTATTTTACTAATCATTCTACATAAGTTGTTATGAAATTCCACCAAGTAAAGGCTGACTCAATACAAAAAACATTGTTGTGTTATTGGTACAAAAATGATAGGCGTTACCTTTGCAAAAAAAATTAAGGTCGACGTCGTGTTGGAACTTTTATTTTATTATATTTTATTTAAAACTACGGACAAAGAACAAACACTTCCCTTTTCAGGATATGTCAGCGACGCGTCGCGTCGGTACAAAAAAAAAACATCTGCAATTTGGAAGCAGCACGTAAAACAGCTTTAAAATCTACAACTTCTCTTCTAGCTTAAAGAGTACGACCAAAATATGAAACTCTTTGTATATACATTTTTTCCAGTCTCTCTCCCTCTGTTCTAGCAAATCTATATTACTTTTAAATAGACACTTAGCTACGCAAATATTTAGCAATTAAGCCACTTTTGAATGAGCGACAACCGCACAAAATTTTTCGAACACGGTACAAATTTAGATAAAGCGTTTCAATTTTAGACGCGGCTTCCTGAACTCGATCGTACTCTCCAGAAATAGGTGTGGTGGTGCTCAAATGACATCTAACAAATTGCCATTACGCATAGGATTTCCTAACTAACCCGATTATTAGACGAACGTTTCTGTTGTAGCGTTCAATAATCGATAACTGACATAACAATATGCAATAATCTGCTTAAGCCTTAGATCAATGACGTATGTAGGTGAGAAGTCATTTCCGATTTACAACCGTACTTGCGGCCGCAAATCAGCAGACAGTCATGCAGACGTGTTTATGGCCATATGTACCAGCACCATTTAAGGCAACCAAGGTTAGAACCTAATTGTGATTGAATATAGAATTCCAATGCATCAACGGTGTTTGCATGCTTAATAAGACTTTAAGTTAATCCGTCAGCTTGCGCAGACTAGTTATCTTTTGTTTTTGTGGTTATTTTGTCTTGCAGCATTTCTAAGTTTATACCAAGAAGATTAGCACTATTTCCTTAGGAAATCATAGACACTGAAAAGCAACGTCCGTTCTGTTCTCTTTAGTACAAGGCCCTGATACTAAGAAAAGCAGTAGCCAATATGGTCACCCGACTTGAAAATCAAACTAAATGCCCGAAAGGGTATATTTCGAGTTTTTAGTAGGTATAAAATATGTTTAAAATTGAAACAAAGCAAGTAATTTATTGTGCTAATGGCAAGAACATTGCCATGTGTTGGTGAAAATAGACTCTTAACCCTCCTGCGCTACCACCACACTTCCTAATTATTCGAAATTATACAATTAAATAGTTATAGTTTATAGTTATGGACTGATTGCTCTGGTACAAGGTGTGTTTCAACAAATATCTATTATAATTTCAGAGCTGATGATACCTAGTAATATATCAAATAACTGAAATTTTAATATTCACATACTGTCTGCAAGCAAACCGATAGTGTTTATTTTGTGGTTTTATAATAATTTTGGCTATAGTCAAAAGCGATTTTATCGTGCGGGCCTAAAGGTCACATTTTTCATTAAATGGCATTCCTTTGACAGATTTTACACGCAAAATCTGCCACGAATGAAGTTTTTACTGAAAATTGTGGCTTTTGGACCCGCAGGATAAGACCTCTTTTATTATACTTACCTATTTACTTTGACTGCCTTTTAAATGCATATAATAAGTTTTTAGATAATTTATAGGCTACAGCCAGACGACATCCGAGGTTTGATTTTAATGCCTCAGTTTTACTTAGGACATCTTAAACACTTTTTATTTCTAACATTATTGAATATTGATTAAGGGTTGTAGGGTGGTTTTAGGTTAGGTACGTGATGTAAAAATTAGAGTTGAGAATAATTAAATAATTGTGTAAAGTGATGAGCGAATTGAAAACATGGTGTAGAGGGAAATATAAAAAGTGGCATTTTTTTCATTTCCAAAAGAAGGAGAATTGAGGCAGCAGTTGTTAAGAGGTAACAAACATTTGTTACAACCAAGAATCTCTAGTATTTTGTTTTTCTATTTTTATAGACAGTGACTAGTCATGTTTAGCTGTGCCTAATTTTACGTGCACAACAATGATATTATTAATTGTGTGATTTTTCTATTTTTTACCTAAGAAATGATTTGCAATACCTGCTTACTTTACTCCTATGGTGTTTGTATTGTACTCAATGACTGTCTTGATCTAGGTCTTGGTCTAACGCAGACAATTAAAGTAAATATATATTTTAGGTGTGTGAAATCCATTTTAGGCCAAATGAATATGTTTTATTAATATTGATGAAGCTCCTCAAGCTCACTTAAACTTTGTTGTCTTTATTTCTGAAAATATGTTTATATCAATAGAGCAAAATGGGTGCTGCTGTCAACAAAATTGTATGTCAAAACAAAAGTCAATTCAACTTACCTCTTGAAGCACCTACATGATGTTGATACTGTAGAGAAAGTTCTTATTGAAGCTGCTTATTTTCTAAAACAACATACCGAGCAGCGTTCTGTAGAAGGCAATTTAAACATTGTAAGTGATATTTTATAGTTCAAAAAATGTTTTGAAAACGTCGAGTCAAGTAAGTTTTATTTTCCCTCTGTTTATTATTGGTATCAAACAAAAAAAATATGTTGCAAAATAGGCAAAAATGCTAAAGAAACCTAGTGATGCAAGTCCTTTTCTATTGTACAGGCTCAAACTGAAAATAATAGGTAACATTTTCAAAATTCATTTTTCTTAAAAATATAGTTTATTTTTTAAACGAAACAGAAACAATTATGAAATCATAAAATTCCTCAAAAGTAAACATTAACTTTTTCACACTACATTATCTTATTAAACAGTCTTAAAACATATCTAAGTAACTATGTATTCTTGTTTTAGTTTATATACGCTTGGAGATATATTTTATACAAACCACTGTATATTTATAAATTAATAGTCAAGGTCCGTATTTTTTACATCACAGCATATTATAGTTAAACTACTTATTATTTTTTAAACAAAACAGAAACAATTGTATCAAATCAAAAAACTCCTCAAAAGTAGACATTAATTTTTTCACATCATATTATCTTATTTAAACAGTCTTTAAAAAATGTGTATCTAAGTAACTATGTATTCTTGTTTTATTTTACATACACTTCGATATATGTTTTAAAGAAACCACTGTATATTTATAAATTAATAGCAAGAGTCCATATTTTTTACATCATGGCATATTATAATTATTGTTAAACTAATTATTATAATAATTATTATGTTCCTTTCTGTGATGGGTAAGGCTCCAAAACGATTTTTTATTGTTATTTAGGTAAATGACATGTAATTAACTATTAAAAATAATTTAGGTGTGTATTTTTTGTAGTCAAAAAGTAACAAAAGTAGTTAATATATGAATTACTACGTTTCCCATTGTCAGAGCGTGCTCCCTACTCGCGACGCCATCTTAGATTTGATACCAGGCCACCGGCAAGCGAGATTTCAATTCATATTGCACTTGTGAATGAGAGGCGCGTGATTGGCTAGCTACGTGAGGTGAAGCATGTCTTCGCGATGCAACCAGTTGTTTGTAAGTCAGCAAATGGTCTGGAGGTCTGCATGATTGGCCTTCACTTCGGCGACCCGGGTTCAAATCCTGTCGGTTTTGTTTTTTTTTTAAGTAACCAGTTTTTTTCTTCATTTTTGGGTTTTCTTGGGTATGGCTTGGGTTAGCACTTGGTTAGTTGCCTTTTCTTGAGCCCCGGAGCGAGCGGAGGGCCATATACTTGCCAATTCCAGGTCTTTAAATTACATGCATTCACAAGTACACTACGAATTGAAATATCGCCACCGGCACCGTTAAAGATACTCTAATATTATCTTTTGACGGTGACCAGGCCTTCTTGTTTAGAAGGTGATGGGTGGACTATATTGATAACCTAGAGCAGACTTTTTTCAATTCAATACTGGCACAAGTTTTAGAAAAAATCCGGCATGAGCTTGAATTTGGCAATGTGTATTTTTCTAATATTTACCTACTTAAGAGATGAAGCACTTCTTGCTCTGTATTGCAGACATGTTTCAGTTATTGGCATTGTGATAACGCTGAGATTTTATGATTTTATGAAAAGTCCTCAAAAATTGCCAAACTGAAATCTAGGTAGGTATATGATATTAATCGGGGGGTGTTTAATCGCAATTGGATAACTGTGATTAAGACGTAATTAACATTTATGAGTGGTCAACTTTCTTCATAAATTCTAGTTTTCGTTATGATAGCAATAAATATGTCACATTGATAAAATTATTTTAAAGAAACTTCAAACAAAAAGTTGAAAACTACGGTTGGTCATATTCAATCAGCTGATTTAAAAATGTTTGTTGAAAAATGGCGGTCCACTAATGCGTTTATAAAATAAACAATTTCAAAATAAAAATCGATTCAAAGCCGTTTGAACGTAGTAGCAAAGAAAATTCTACTACGTATCGTAGTAGTGTTTCTTTGGTAGTAGGTACTTATAGTTTATTTCTACTTTTTAAACGAAGCATAACAGGTAAGATTTCCAAAATGGCGGTTGGGTACTGTCTTGAAATTGGGTGAGTTTAGGTTTTTCGCAATATAAACAAGAAACTTTTAATTGACATACGCAAGCTCAAACAGTACACAAGCTTGACTATAGCTGAAGTCATCGGATCGGCCCACAGACGGTGTTGTCAAATCTGTGAAATATCAGCCTTTGCTACAGTCGTTTGTTCCAGCGTTGCGCGTTGCTTGGCTCCCCGACTGGCATGCAAAACCAACGACTTATCATGGGTTAATTTTCGAAGTTACTTATCAACAAATACGGCACAACAAGCTTTGGAAGTGAACGCAAAAAATAAACCAAAGAAGATAAACACGTTTTCTTGTGGAAAACAGGCAATTTACAGATCGACATAACCGTAGACACAACATAAGCATAAAAACCAACTTTTATCTTCTTAAGCTATGTGCGCATGTTCGACCAATGAAAATGAAAATGAAATACTGAATGATAATCGGTAAAACAAATATTTACTTTTTTTACTGGACAGAGAACAGATGAGAGAATGACAAGAGATATAAACTTGTTTATTTTTGTACAGACTTTTTATTATTAACAATAGAAGAAATAAAATTACAAAGTTTGTAAATTTAAAAAAATAAATAAATAGCTGATTATTCTTGTTTTACAGATTACGCACAAGCACAACAACACACACAAGCCCATTTAAATCAAACATTCGACAGTTGATATGTTATGACTATGTAATGACAATCTATAAATCCACGGTCCCCGCAACGTTTTCGTATCGGCACGGCCTGGCAACACTGGAAATTGAGAATGAAGCTGGATTTATAAATTGTCATTACATAGCGTATAAACTGTCGAATGATTGATTTGCGATTTTACTAAATATAATCCACGCTAGCACAAGACAAGCCCACCGTAATAAGAGCTTTAAATATCTCCGATATACTCGGCGTCAACACAGCGCACTAAATATACTGCCCTACAGCACAGAGGGTTTGGTCATTACCTCTTGTAGGAGGTAATGGCTTGGTGTCATCTCGGCTAGCAGTCTCACACGCATTTGTATGAGTCTCGGCCCTTGCAAGTTTTTTTGTATTTTCTTTTTTTTGGGTTAGTTAGTTTTTTGACATGCCTTGGGTTAGTTTTTGTTGGTTGCGCCCCGCAGCAAGCGGAGGGCATTGCATGAAGTGAAAACGTAAAAATTCTTTCCTTTTCGAAAACAGCTGACACATACCATAAACTACCTTATATTACGGCGGTTCGGCTTGAGCGCAGTATATTTAGTGCGATGTGCTGACGCCGAGTATATCGAAGATTTTTGAAGTTGACGTATTATTACGGTGGGCGTCTCGTGCTAGCGTGAAGTATATTTAGTAAAATAGCGACCGGGCCACAGGTCTTCAGAGCTGTTTTACATTTAATTTTCACTTCACGCATGGCGCTCCGCTCACTTCGGGGCGCAACAAAACAAAACTAACTCAAATTTAAAATAAAGAAACAAACATAACTTTGAAAAAAATAAAAATACACCGACGGGAATCGAACCCGGGCCTTGGTGTATCACAAACACAGCATCAAACCACTGAGCTATAAGACTGTTTGAAAGTAATACGCTGGACCATAAAGATATAGTGCGTAAACAATGTAATGCGCTCGCAACTCTGAAGCCCTGTGACCGGGGTCTTAGAAACGTCTGATGTGCCGATATTCTAAGAAAAACGCGACTGCTTGAGCTTGTGTCCGAACTGTTTTGATAAATGTTATCCTGCGCAATGCGGCCAACTCTAGGGATAGGTATGTCCTTATTCAAGGGAAACTTAAGTAAAAGTAAAAAGAAAGAAATTATTTGGAAAAATTATTAGAATTCACTGCTATTTTTTTCAGTTATTCCTCATACAATATTTAATAAGTTTAGTACGCTTTCCCGTTTTCCTTTCATTTATTTATTACACACAAAAATCACCGAATTTACAAATTTCGCAATGGTTGATATAACACTCCATAAAACCTAGGGAAAAAAATTTGTCACCATAAAGAAAATCATAAAATAAAAAATTGGTAACACTGGAATAACGTAGCAGTGTGACAGCAGGGTTTGACGTTCTCCAAATTGATTGCCGATTTAAAAAATAAATAGTAAATACTTTGAAAAACTGTAGAATCAGAACTCAGAATACAAGTGCCTGCTTACCATTTCGGTCATTGTTTACTTTGCGCACTTATTGGCTATACCACAATAATAAAAATACTAGCATATTCTACGTTACTTCCCTTTCCATCTCCTACACGTTAAATGTTGCGCAAATGTTTCTACTTTTTAAAAAATCACAAAGTTTACACAATGCAGTTCTGTTAATTACTCTCCGACATGTTTCAAACTTACACTATCTCGCTCTCGCATACTCATTATTTCACTTTTCCTCACACACACCACGGTCCAAAAGGATCCAGGGAACCTGCCAACTTTTCCATGCAAACGCACCGGGCATGCGTAAAGACGAAACAATAATAGGAAATAGTAGCCTCAAAAAGTTTTTACCAGCTCCTTTTCCTAAAAACCGCAAATACACCTTTTATTTTGCACAAGATAATAATATTTCTGGCGCAAACGTCAACATCTAGGTTAGCTTAGCACGGCTCAGCCGTCGTACGACTAGGTGTTGCCAAAGTGTAATTTAATTTATGTTCGGATCTGTTGGTTACAGTCAACCAACACTTTATAGATAGGTGGTGATTCAGAAGTACTTTGCGTTTATTAAAATAATAATAATAATAATAATAATAATAATAATAATAATTCGTTAGTTTGAGTTACGGCAGACGATCGTTTTTTGACGACCAAAAGCAAGAGAGACAAATGTGCCCTTATTTGGTTCATTTGGATTAGTTAAGAGAGTAAAGTCTTTACAAAGTCAGTGTAAACAGCAATAAATCAAAACTCAATTGACAGCCGGCATTTCCTTTGAAAAATTCGGCATAGGCGTGCGACGCGACCGTAAAAATGGAAAAATATTGAATTAATTATATTCATAATTAAACACATGTATAATACATAATATTTTAAACAACGTTTGCTTGATTGCTAGCATAATTGAATTTTAAACGTACCTTTTTATGTCAGCATTACATAAAAAGTTAATAAGAAAAAGTAGAAAGTAGGTTATATGACTTTGTTTCATTCACCTGAGAAATTCATGAAAAGTCAGTATCTGAATCCGCAGAGCTGGAATCTGAATTTGGCGTTATTATAATGGGGTCAATGGCCGGTAAAATACAATATTCGCCATCCTTTTCGATAACATGACGGACACAGTTGATCCAAATGCCACTTGCGTTTACTTCATCAATTACTGTTAAGTTTTTTCTTGATGGCAGCCCACATTATCTCAATCGGATTAAATACGCAGTAATAGGGGGGAAGCCGCAAAATAGTATGACCAAGTGCTTCGCATAATTTGTCAATGACATATTCTTTTGTAAAGTTCTTTTTTTCAATAGCTTCCAATAATAGTTTTTTTGTCGCCAAGTCAACGTAGACTATCTACGAGGAGCCGTCAATAAGGATTTTGATTTTTATTTCATGCATTTCAATGCCGACTGACTTCGTATAGACTTTACCACGCATAGTGAGCATGTTTTGTTAGTTTGGGTTAATTTTGGTTTTGTGTTAAGCGGGATTGGACAAGCGCGTAGCGCGCGCTCGTCTCAATGAGCTTCTGTGGTTAATTAAAGTTGTGTGGATTATTTTTCCCTAATCTGGGACACTGAAGACAAGCGTGGTTAGTCTGGGTTGGTTTTACTTAGTTTGGGTTAATTAGGATTAGCCTGGGTTTGGTTGGTTTTGGTTAGTGCTGATTAGTTTGGGTTAGCGGTCTTGGTTGTATGAAAGACAAGCGCGCGTAGCGCGCTTGTTTAGTTAGCTTGACAAGTTGTTATTCTACTTTTTCAAACATGAACTTGACCTGGGGCATTTACCTACTTGAAAATCATGAATGTTGGTCAAGTGTGACAACATTACAAGTAAATTTTCAACATTAACGTCAAACTGGGAGAGTTTTCGAGTTAAAATGTATTACTAAACAGCCTCATTTGAGATTTTTTTTCCAATTTTTGGTGTCAAATGTGTTTTGCGCAATATGTAACGTGTCACAAAACACTTCTAATACTATCTAATACACGTCACACAAAAAAACAAAATGAAAAATTTTAAAAGTGCGCAAAGTAAATATTTACCAAAACTTCTTTGACGCAGTAATTAGATTCAACACAGTTTACTTTAAGGGCACGACACACCTTTAATGAATTTTGATATGTTATTTAACTTATAAGTGTAAGTATTTTTACCCAGGTTTTTACCATTGCGCCAAACTTGTCAGTATAGAGGTTGCGGCAAAATAACCCCACCATGTTTGTCAAGCCAATTAATTTACAAATAAGTATCTCGTTTCAAGGGTGAAAAGTTACGATGGTACTGCCAATTAGAGTAGTAAACAATTCACGTTCGATTAGTTGTGCATATAATATTTAATTAAGCAGGGTGCCCTAGAAAAAATACTCCCCCATTTTTTATATTTTGACCAATTTTTTTTGAAGTCATACGTTTCTCCTCCTCAAGGTTATAATAACAAATACGGTTTGCAATTTTTATTACAGACCATCAAAAATAATTTTAATGACAGATATATCAGGCCCTGGTATATTCAGAATTCGTAACGAACAGACCACTTCACTTATTTATCTGTTCTGATAATAAATCCTGGCGGCATGAAAAACTACACAAATTTTGTATTTAAAAATTTGAAATATCTATTTAAAAAAACGCAGTAGGTAGGTGGCAAAATATATAGGAACACCCTGTACTCCTTTTTGCGTCACAATCTCGACTACTCAGATATTGCATAATGATTATATTAATAATTAGTTGCCTTGTAATTTGCGTATACATATATGATTTATTGAAGAAAAGTAATTGAATTAAGCAAATAATTTTAATTAAAAAATAATAGATGAATAACATATCGTTTTTGCAAACCGCTTTGCTTATTATAATCTTTCGGAAAAAAAACAGATGATAAAAGCCAATAAAATTGTCATAAATATCAATAAAGGGGAAGTATGTGTTTCTGGAACACCCTGTATAATTATATACTATCGTTGATTGAAGATTGAAGAGCGTATGCAGAATTACTCGAACGTGAATTTTCTACAGCTCTAATCGGCAGTATCAAGATATCGCTTTATAAACAAATTAAGAAGTTAAAAAATTAAAAGTGCTAGGACACAAGAAATCATTTCTGATCTAGCATTGATATCGACTGAAAAATATTTATCAAAAGCCAATTAAATTAAGCGGGCTTACTTGTCTTTTGTAAAAAAATACTATACTATTTAAATCAGGCTCCCAATTTTAAAAACACTCTCGAAAATGTAAATTTTTACACATAAAATAAATCCTTTTGTTGCTGAAGGTTTAAGCAAAACAATGGGTCAACGTTCGAACACGGTAATAATAGAATGCGACAGAACGAGAACTCCAGGAAAACGAACGGTCATTAATCAATTCGCGCGAAATCACCTTATGGACGCAAAATATGCCAGGGATCCGATATGTTTTTTTTAGATAGCCCTTCACAAAAGTTGAGGACCGTACTTCCACACAAAACTGAATATTGTAATAGTCGACTGCACCGAAGTATTTAATTCAAAAAAGATGCGTCAAGCCGCGACCGGCCGCGGCGTCTGGCCGCGCCACTGTTCATCTGGTGATACTGTTGTAGTGGTGCCCAAGAGGCGGCAGCCGCAGGCGGCTGCATTTGAGCCGCAGCCGGACTGCTCTCAGAGCAGTGCAGTCGCGGCCGCCAGCGATTCGTTTCCGCCCGAAATA